>JAQHUG010000066.1:920034-958685 GCA_028555095.1 Dicrostonyx torquatus
TCCAAAGGTCCTGAGTTCAATTCCCAGCAACCACATGGTGGCTCACAACCATCTGTAATGAGGTCTGGTGCCCTCTTCTGGCCTGCAGACATACACAGACAGAATATTGTATACACAATAAATATTTAAAAAAAAAAGAAAATTCATTCCTTTAACTTCAGTAACTACTGAGAAATAAAGTAATATGAATGGTCAGTATGGTATATATAGGATATTAGTTAACAAGATTAGGAAATAAAGTCAATCCAGCTGAATAAAGAAGGTAATTAATATAACATTCACTGAGAAAATATTGAGTAGAAAAAAATAGAAAAGCTTAAGTGACAATGTTGTTAGTATACACAGAGTTTAAATATTACTACTATGAAAAATTCTGGTAAATTTGTGAAACTAAGAAAGAATTATGGAGAGAGATGAAGTGAGGCAGAAATGAGAGAGGGTAGTATAAGCCTTTTTGCATAAGAATACTGAAGAATACACTATAGGATATGTGTGGACAGAAGAACAGTTTGTACTTCCTGTTCTCTTATTAATACCTGGCTATGTTTCCATTTTTAATTTAAATATTTTTCATATGCAATAATAATAGTACAAGTTTATTCTATTTTTTTGGGTTTTTTGTTTGTTTTGTTTTTTGAGACAGGGTTTCTCTGTGGCTTTGGAGCCTGCACTGGAACTAGCTCTTGTAGACCAGGCTGGTCTTGAACTCACAAAGATCCGCCTGCCTCTGCCTCCCGAGTGCTGGGATTAAAGGCGTGCGCCACCACCGCCCAGCACAAGTTTATTTTAAAATAAAATATTTATTATTTTTCTCTCATATATACTGACTGCAGTTTTCCCTTCTTCTCCTAGCAGTCCTTCTTGCTCACCTCCTGTCTGCCTTCCCCCATCCATCCCTATGCCATTTCCTTTCAGAAAAGCTCAGCCCTCCCAGAGGCACCAACCAAACATGTCATATCCAGTTGTAATAAGACTAAGCACCTAACCATCATATTGAGGATGGATAAGGCAACACAGTGGGAGGAAGAGTGTCCCAAAAGCAGGAGAAAAGAGTCAGAGACCACACCCACTCCCACTGGTAGGAGTCCCACAAGAAGATCAAGCTACACAATCACAGCACACACAGCATATGCAGAGAGCCTCGGTCAGGTACAAGCAGGGTCCATGATTGTCGGTTCAGTCTATGTTAGCCCCTATGAGCCAATCAATGTTTGTCGATTCTGTGTGTTTTCTTGTGGTGCATTTGTCCCCTCTGGCTCTGACAATCCTTCCTCCCCATCTTCCACAGGATTCCCTGAGTTCCACTAATGTCTGGCTGTGGTGTTCTTCATCTGTTAGATGCATCATTTTTATTGTGATTGTATGCCTAGAAATTCATGTATGACAAGCACATGTGAACATTTGAAACAATATACAGGGACAAAGATATGACAGAATTGACGAATTCAAATAAGAATGGATGTGTAAGCCTTAGGGGCACCAATATTATTTATTCTAAAGAAAAGTTGGAATTTCACCTCAGACTGTTCTTCCTCATTTTAATCTCTTCTGCAGAGAGCTCAGTTGATGAAAGCACCAGTGTTGTTAATGAGGATCTCACTGGGACTGCTGAAGAGATAAAATCTGCTGAGAAACTCAAGGACTCTAAAGTAAGCTCTAAGAACTGTGTCAATATCAATGTCAATATCAATTTCCTTGAGTGTGACCCCTTCATTTGACTCTTGGAATCCCTAGGTTTCCCATGGCCACAGATAATTGTATTTTGGGGAGTGAAAGAAAGGTGTGGTACAGGACAATTCTATATTCTGTCAATTATATTTTAAATAAACGCTGATTGGCTGATAGCCAGGCAGGAAGTATAGGTGGGAAAACCAGACAGGAAGTAGAGGTGGGGCAATGAGAACAGGAGTATTCTGGGAAGAAGGAAGCTTTTTCCACAGCTCTGCCAAGACCACGGAAGAAGTGGGATGTGATGTGCCCTGCTGAAAAAGGTACTGAGCCATGTGGCTAAAATATACTAGAATAATGGGTTAATATATGTTATAAGAGCTAATATAAAGCCTGAACTAATGGGCCAATCAGTTTTATAACTTATGTAGACCTTCTGTGTAATTCATTGGAACTTGCTGGCTGTGGGAACTGGGCAAGACAGAAACCCCAACAAGCCTGCCCTCATGTTACAAAAGTGGAGAACAGGAGAGTGAGAGGAGAGTGAGAAATTTGGGACTCTCATTACATTCATCTTGTTTTTAAATACTTTATGTTCTTCTAAATTAAGCTGAGATGTAAATACCAGGAAGGCCAGAGCTTAAAGCAATCAGGTTTTATCTGTCATAATACCATTGCATTTGCAATATTAGGATTAGAGAAATATTAATCTAAGAATTCATTAAAGCACAAAAATTCTTCAGATAGCATGATATATCTATGTGGCTTTTCTTTTTCTTAATTGTGTTTTCTTTGTAGACTGCTCTGAAAATGGAAATAGAAAAAGACTTTGTAATAAGGTTTTCCATGAGTGAGTGTTTTAGCATGACTTGCTGTGAGACAATGGTCTGTACCCTGTCACTTGTATTTTAAATAAACGTTGATTGGCCAGTAGCCAGGCAGGAAGTAGAGGTGAGGCAACAAGAATTCTGGGAAGAGAAAGATTCAATCTGCAATCGTCACACAGACAGAGAGGAAGTCAGACACAGAGTAAGCAAGATGTGACTGCCTCACCGATAAAGGTACCAAGTCTCATGGCTAACACAGGCAAGAATTATGGGCTAATATAAACTATAAGAGCTAATAAGAAGCCTGAGCTAATGGGCCAATCAGTTTATAATTAATGTAGACCTCTGTGTGATTCTTTGGGACTAAGTGGCTGTGGGGCATGGCTAACATAGAGGAACTGGGTAGGACAGAAAACTCAGTCAACAATGACTTGAGACATTTCAAAAGTTCTGAATGTCTTTCAGCACACTTTTATTTTCAGATATTGCTGTGCCCAGCACTTCAAGCTTATAGCAATAATAAGGAAAATATTTTTCACTCTGGTCATATGTCAAGCATAACAATATATATTTCATGTGAGTCATGATAAAAATTACCCTAGGACATAAAAATTGTAAAAATGAAGAAATTCAAATCTTCCATTGAACTGATGTCTCTCACATGAGAGGCAGTGACAAAGCATGGTGCTTGCTTGCACAGCATGGTTTACAGGGAATCTTTAAGTATTGCTTGCTATTCTTTCCTGTCTGGACTTTTGCTTTTCGCCTGGATCTGTAATCTTACTAGGCAGATGCTGTGTGAGAGTGTGTCTCTATTTCCTTATTAGTGACACTGGGTTACATTGAAATATAAGAAGAAAAATGATGCACATGATTTTCATTTTGAAATCTATAAAAGTACAAGCTATGTTGGCTCCATTTCAGGCTTCATCCCCAAATCCTTTGCATTAGCCATGAAGGTCTGTCTGTCTGTCTGTCTGTCTGTCTATCTATCTATCATCAATCTATCTTCTGTATGTATCATCTATCTACCTATCATCTATCTATTTCTGTGACAAAGTTACAGAATGGAGCTCATATGGGCATTGAATTCTTCATCCTCCTACTTCAGCCTCGAGATGGTTGGGGTAACAGGCCTCTGTCTTCAGATTTTTGATGGAAGCCATGTGATTTCTTTGGGGAATAAGACCTGAGAATAGCATGAATGGCTTTTCTTATGGCAAGATCCTGACCCACTTGATGAAGACCTGTGGATAGTTTACTGCTTAATTCTGGAAATGATGTTAGGGGCATGTGAGCTACCTGCTCTCCTTGCTTTCATTATGCTAGGCATACTGCTGGCTTGAATGAGTCAGAGTAGGTCATGAAGTTTAATATTACATAGATGCATAACCGTTCCCTCATTTCTAATAACTGGGCCAATACTCCAAGAAGTTAAGGAAGAAGGACATGAGAACAGTGCCAACTAATAAGAGTAAGTTTTTAAGCTATATTGCCTATAGAGTAAATGGAAAAACTGGTATATCACCAGAGGAGATAGAGTAGTACAGAATGTAGAATGGATCCAGCTTCAGCTGATGAGTTGATCATGAGAATCCAGACCATGTCAGATGTAAATAATACCCACAAGAGACAAAGCTGTCTCTCACCCTGCGTGACACTGTAACCGCATATGTTGCCAACTGGTCACAGTGTTCTACCTGTAGGTGTGCCTAGTTAGAAAAGTCCATTTGTAGCTTGCAAGACTCCTTGTGCTTCTAAGGGTAGAGATATAGATCAAAAAGGTAATAGCTACCAGTGGGAAATTTGGGGAACTGATGGGAAAAGAGGCCAAGGAACAAACTGGTAAATATTGAAACCTGTTTTAGAAATTTAGAAAGCAAAACTGATTGTAAAACTATTCATGTATATGTTGGAGGAGGGGCTGCTTGTTTGTCCCGGCAGACTAGAACCAAAATAACCACACAGAAACTCTATTAATTAAATCACTGCTTGGCCCATTAGTTTTCGCTTCTTATTAGCTAATCTTACATATTAATTTAACCCATTTCTATTCATCTGTGTATTGCCACATGACAATGTCTTACCGGCTTAAGTTTCAGCATGTCTGTCTCTGGCAGCTCCATGGCATTTATCTTTCTGCCTTCCTTCTCCCAGCATTCAGTCCAGCTTTCTCTGCCTACCTAAGTTCTGTCCCATCAACAGGCCAAGACAGTTTCTTTATTCATTAACCAATAAAAGCAACACAGACAGAAGGACCTCCCACACCATGTATATGGGAAGCAGAAAAAGACAAAATCTTCTGAGTAAATTGGGAGCATGGGGATCATGGGAGAGGGTAGGAGACGAGGGAAGAGAAAGGGAGGAGAACAGAAAAAACTATATAGCTCAATAAAAACAATTTAAAATTTTTTTCATATATAAATCGAAACAATATAAATAAAAACAATCCAGGCTATCGGAGGCCTTTTCTATGAACAACAGGTGTCCACAGTTTCTTCATGGCACTGACTTTGCACACCCATCCCATATCATCAACCCCATCTGGAGAAAGGATTCTGGCAGATTCTGCCGACTTTTATAATTGAGGGTGAAGGTCTCATGTTTCTTTTATTTCCTCAAATTTCATAGGTAGTAGTTCTTTAGGAAAAAAAGAAGCCTTATAGTTCAAACTCTTTTTTTTGTTTGTTTGTTTTTTTGTTTTTTCGAGACAGGGTTTCTCTGTGGCTTTGGAGCCTGCGCTGGAACTAGCTCTTGTAGACCAGGCTGGTCTCTAACTCACAAAGATCCGCCTGCCTCTGCCTCCCGAGTGCTGGGATTAAAGGCGTGCGCCACCACCACCCAGCTTAGTTCAAACTCTTATGGAGCTTTCTTAATTCAATTTTTCTTTTATAGGTTTGGATATTATCTTCAAGAATTACATTAGCAAGATTAATACATCCTTTTATGAAATCCTCATGATTCTGGGAAATTGACTAAAAAAATGGAATGCTTTTGGGTCTTCTATGATTGAGAGTTTTTGACCAGACTAGACCATCATTGAATTTATTTCCTCCAACTGCTTATCTTAATTACTGTGTCCTTCATTTCTTTTATCATATTGTAGTAATTGACAGTCATTTCGAGGGCAGAAAGTATTTCCTAGGATTGTCAGGCTTTATCTAGAGGCTTAATGGTCACAAGGAATCTGCTACTTTATGAAGATACTTCCCCAAACAGTGTATTAAAAGGTATTATCTTTCTGGATACTAGATTACCCAGTAATCTTTCATAGAGCCCGGTGAATGCCAAGGAGAGGAATAAGAGAATCACAGGTTGTCCTTAAATTGAGGTTTGCCTTTGATGATAGCTTTACAGGCCACCTGCATAGAAACATCTCTTCATTTCTGTTATGAGCCAACATGATCAGGTACTTGTTCTTCTATGGCTTTGGGATCTTTGGCTGTAGATGCAGCCTATTGTTGGGGGAGGCATCTCACTGACTGTATCTACTCTCCCTAATATCTTTTCCAGCCTGGCTACATTCTGTTAAGCCATTGGCTGAAAGCACCTTCTCTATTCATTAAACAATAAAAGCAACACATATACAGAAGGACTACTTTCCACTTTCTCTTCTATCAGGTTCAGTAATTATTTTAATAGGAATCATTTCAACTTACACAGTTGGAACCTTAGTGTAAGTGGACAATTTGTTCCCACCTGCCAGTTCCCCAATACCTGGCAGCCACTTCCCGAATTACCACAGAGAGTCCCATATTAATTATAAGTGCTCAGTCGATACCTCAGGCTTGTTACTAACTAGTTCTGAAAACTTAAATTAACCCATAAGTCTTGTCTATCTTTAGCCATGTGTCTTGGTACCTTTTCTCATCTTACTTCTCTGCATTTGCTGGTGACTTTATTGACTCTACCCTCTCATTCCCATCATCCTTAGTTTGGTCACCCCACCTTATACTTCCTTGCCAATCATTATTTTATTAAACCAAGTGGAATGACAAATATTTACTGATTATTCCATAATACCTTATTTAGCATTCAGAATGTGCAAGGATCTCAGTTTTCAAAAAAAAAATTGGCAAAAATGGTTCTAAAATAGAGTTTTAGAAATAATTGAAACTTATTTAATATATCTTGAAAAACTTCAAAACAGTATCCATTGGTTCAAGTTATTAAATATTGCATTACCATCAGTTACTCTAATAATCATACTTACATATGTATATCAGCACTGAAGAATAATAAAAATGATTATACCTTGGAACAAGTTAAAAATCATCTGAGAGCTATCTGGCCACTGAAGAATAGCAGTTTGAACATAAATAAATTTAACAAGAGATTTTAATGCTAGAATATTCTTACTTTTCTATTGTTTCTAACAAATATATTTCAAGAAACCATTTAGCAATTAATTCCTCTAAACTTATTCATGTTAAAACTACAAAAGTCCTAGTCATTATTATTATTCTAATTGAAGATATTGTTCTTTTATTGTTAATTATAGGCTGATTAATTATAGGGGAGTCTTTCTGTATATGTGTTGTATATATGTTGTTTATTGGTTAATGAATAAAGAAGCTGCTTTTGGCCAATGGTTTAACAGAATATAGCCATAATGGAAAAGATATATATAAAGAGTAGGCAGAGTCAGAGAGACACCATGTAGCTACCTTCAGGAGACAGACAAATCAAAGTAAAACTGCAAAATCTTTTTAAAAGTCCATAGTCATTCAGTTGTGGGCTATTATTGTAGAGGTCTCTGCAGATGCCACGGGCAGCAAAGTAACAATCCACATGAGGCAAAGGGGATCTGGTTCAGCACAAGGAAGTTAGCCATTGTTGGTTCAAACCTCTGGAGTCTGACACTGGACAGTTTACTTTAGACATATTAAGTACAGGATAATTTGGAAAAACGTTTCCTGGTGTAACACATGTGTTCCTGTGTGCCCAATGGGACATAATACATGGAAGCTCTTCTCAGAGTACATGTCACTTCTTCCATGAAGATGAGTTCTATAGCTAGGCTGCGTGTGCTATCCCAAGGGAGAACCTGATGTGGTCTCAATCAGATAACACAAGGTCATCTAGAATATTAGCCACCTTCAGTCCTGCTTGTAGGAGCCTGAGAGAGTCCCTGACCCTACAAATAGTGCAAGGATCACCTAAGCTATAGGCAGGTAGTACACTGTCTCTACTACCCAGTCGTCTGGGAAGAAAACAGACTATACCTCTTTTCCCTTAAAAAGACAACCCCGTGTGTTTAAAATTCCTAGCTTTCCTAATGCTATCTGTGGAAATAAGGACCTCTGTGCTCCCAGCATCCTCGCCTTCCTAATTTTTAAAAGAAAGAATAGTGTTTGTAATAGAGTGAGGGCTGAATGCCTTGCCTCTATTGCTACTCTAATTAATATAGGCAAGCATAAGAGAATTGTGCAAATCATTAATTTGACATCCATTAGTATGAGGAAAATCTGACATATTAAAGCAACATGTGTCAGGAAATTGTACAACCAAGATTATATTTGAGCATCAAATAATCTATAATAGCTCTATTTTGTAAAACTGAGGTCCTCTGTTTACCATCTCTTCATTACTTTATGCCAATGTTTTCTTCTTACATTGTCAACATATCTGGTATAACTAACAGTACCCTGGCAGAGATAGGTAAAAGAAAGGGACTTGTAAAATGAGAAAACAATGTAATTTTCACCCTAAACTCAAGTTTAATTAAACAGCACTGCATAGCTATCAAAAATACCTATGCAGTATCATTAAAACAGCTAACACTGTGCAAATCATTATCAAGACAGTGTTTGTGGGGACAGAGGGATTAGAACATCTGTAGTCCCAGGCAGGAATGCCTTGATGCTGGTGCTGACTATGATGACGTGGTTTGCTTTCTGGAGTAAGATGGTTAAATTGAGGCCAAATATTGAAAAGACTTAATAATTTGTGATGTTATTATTCAATTATGAAATAATTTGAAATTTGATTTCAAGATTTCTGTGCTCCCTACTGACTACTGTTCACAGTACTAGAAGGTACTCTGCACCCTACCAGAGGAAAAAGGTGAACATCAGCCCAGCTACAAACTCTTTGATCTACAGTGATGAGCTGTCTACATAAATATGCTGGGCAATGGTGGCACAGCCATTGTAGAAACCACTCTCTGATTGGATTTAAAGCCCATTCCATGAGATGGAACCCATGCCTGACACTGCCTCTCTGGCCAAGAACCTGAGACTAGACAGACCATGGACCTAGGGGAAAACCAAATACTATTGTTCTGCTAAATTAACATAGCAATAAAATTACTACTAACTGTATTCTGCTATACCCATAGATCAGTGTCTCATTCAGCCATCATCAGAGAAGCTTCCTCTTCTAGTAGATGGGGACAAACACAAAGACCCACAACTGGACAATGTGGAGAGAGAGAGAGAGAGAGAGAGAGAGAGAGAGAGAGAGAGAGAGAGCCAGATAGACAAACCTTGGAACACCAAGTCCAACCCCTCTCCTCAAGGGTCAGGGAGTTATGAGGAAAAGGAGGCAGAAAGATCGTGAGAGCCAATGGGGATGGAGTACATCAAGGAAACAAGGCCTTCTAGATACAACAGGACTAATGTACATATGAACTCACAGAAATCATGGCAACATGCACACATCCAAGATGGATAGGGGCTCTGTGCTAAGAGAGAAGGAGACATGAGCTCCCATTCCTAACCGAGAAGCTAGCTCCAAATGACAACCGCTTGCAAAGGAAAAAGTAGTTTCCTCTACTGGAGTCTCACTGGGCATACAAACCACATTTAAAGGCAGGCCCCATGCCCAACAGCAGATGGCCAACACAAAATGAAGTCAATGGTATCTTTGGAGTTTTGTTGCTGTTTCATAATGCTTTGTCTGGGCATTTTCTTTTAAACCCCATTAGCCTTTTGCTTATATAATACGGTTTCTGAAATTTGTTTTTATGGCCTTATTCTCTCTCTCTCTCTCTCTCTCTCTCTCTCTCTCTCTCTCTCTCTCTGTGTGTGTGTGTGTGTGTGTGTGTTTCTTTTGTTCTTTGTTTGTTACTTGTTATTTCTATTCTANAACCCCATTAGCCTTTTGCTTATATAATACGGTTTCTGAAATTTGTTTTTATGGCCTCTCTCTCTCTCTCTCTCTCTCTCTCTCTCTCTCTCTCTCTCTCTCTCTGTGTGTGTGTGTGTGTGTGTGTATGTGTTTCCTGTGTTCTTTGTTTGTTACTTGTTATTTCTATTCTATTCTCTATGTTTATTTGCTTGTTTTTTCTAAAGAGAGAAAGAAGGTATGGAGTTGAATGGGTGGAAGGCAGGGAGGATCTAGGAGAAGATGAGGGAAGGAAACTATGATCAGAATACTTTCTTTGAAAAAAATTGATTTTCAATTTATAAAAAAGTTTCCTGGTGATCTGATCTTCAGCATAAAGAAAAATTGGAACATGTCTCCTTAGTAGACTTTGTTTGGTTTGAGGTTTTTGTTTGTTTATTGTCATTATTGTTTTGAAACAAGGACTCTCTACATAGCTAAGGCTGTCCTGGAAGTCTCTCTGTAGACCAGACTGGCTTTGAACTCAGAGACCTGCCTGCCTCTGCCTCCCAAGTGCTGGAACTAAAGGCGTGCACCACCATGCCCGACTTCGTTACTACACTTAGTTTCTTTACTATACTATAGAATCTTGCCTTCCCAGTGACAAATATCCTCTGACCCACAGTGTGTCATCACTTCCTGATGGCACTCATATTTGTGAGCAATTATTTTCAAGCTCCACAAGAATAAAATTAAAACCAGGATAAGCAGCCACAGCTACAAGTACTGATGTGTTCAGTAACAGGCCTGAACTCTCTGACCTTTAGTCAAGGTGGAAGGGATCCACATCCTTGAGCTCTGACAAATGACCATATCAGGACAGGAGCAAATAACTATACTCTGTTCCTTTTCTTACGTTTTTCCACTCCTACATGGTTTTCTGCACATTGAGGGCTTTATATGCATATATGGTTGTTTTTCTCTTTAAAGCTGACATTGGGATGCTGTGCCCAATCAGTAGTGAAGACCCCAGTAACAGCCACTTGCTCCTGGTGCTTTGACCAGTTAGACACCAACTGTAACAAGAACTCCTCATGGCTGAAAGCAGCAGCAATATATGGGTTTAAGCACAAATGTTTAGAGGGCAGTTTAGTAGAGACATCATTTCCATATAACCCAACAACAGACCCAAGTCTTTCCTAGACACAGGTTTTCACTCCGTTTTATAAGAGGAAGAATGGGGTGCCTCCTGTGAAGGGGACTTTAATTCTATTTTAAAAAGTTAGTTGTACCTTCAATTCAAATATTTGACACATTGTTAGACTCTAATAATTTGGTTAAATTATTGAAATTAATTTAAATGGATGTTTTAGAGGGCTGGTGAGAAAATTAAAATTGTGCACATGGCTTGGTTTGCATTGCTATTGGACAAGCTTTCTGTGTAACAACCTGTGGGTGTTTCCAGGAAGATTCAGCATCCACCAAGGGTCCTAAGTCCCAGGAGAGTAAGAACCAATCTCGTAGACAGAACTCAGAAGATCAGTTCTAGCCCTTTCCAGGCTATCGAGACTGCCCTTACATACTTCCCCCAGAAAGATAACTGACATTCTGCAGATCACTGACTGTCTCTCTAAGATGGCATTCACAGCCCTGCTCACTTGTGGTCATCTTAGAGAAGGCTTTAACATGGTTCCAGAAACCTCAACATCCTGACAAGGACTGTTGCAATTCAAGATACAGCAACAAAATGACTTCTTGTCTGAATTCAGGCTCTCTGCCAGAAAGTCTTGAGAGAGAGAGAGAGAGAGAGAGAGAGAGAGAGAGAGAGAGAGAGAGAGAGAGAGAGAGAGCGCACACGTGTGCATGTGTTGGGGGAATGTAAGAAAGTTGTGAAACTGACACACATCTAGCTAAAACCTAAAGGTCACTACAGTGACTGAAAGTGCTGGATGAAAACGGATCTGGGGGCTGAAGAGACGACTCAGTGGGTAAACTGCTTGCCATACAAACACAAGGACCTGAACTCAGTCCCCAACAGCCACATCATTTCTGAGTTACCATCAGAAAGTAGACATTAAGTTATCTTTTTCTTCTGTAAAGTGTATATCATTGTCCAGACTTATGAGACTAGAAGTTCATAACCAAGAAAGGGGATGCCATGGGTAAGAATTAGAAGAGAAGCTGGGGGTACATATCAAGTTTTAAAAGCATATTCACATAATCAAATTTGATCTTGAAAGATGATAGGTTATAAAATTTCAAATGACACTACACAAATGTAGGTTGATGTTGGATTCTTTTATTTTCTATTTAATTGGAAGGGTTTTTTTAGACAAGGTCTCATCATGTAGCTCAGCTGGCCTCAACTTGAAATCCTCCTGCCTCAGACTTTTGAGTGTTGGGACTGCAAGTATAGCCACTATACCTGGCTAATGTTTTTCTGTTTTGTTTTTTCTTTTCTTTTCCTTTGGTTTTTCAAGACAGGGTTTCTTTGTGTAGCCTTAGATGTCCTGGAACTCACTCTGTAGACAAGACTAGCCTTGAACTCAGATATCTGCCTGCCTCTGCCTCCTGAGTGCTGGGGCTAAAGGGTGTGCCACCACTGCCTGACCAATATTGATTCTTTAAAAAGGAGTCAAAACATTCAAGGGTTCTTCTCAGATATCCTGAGAGCAGAGTGGAGCAGTATGAGATTGATGCCCTTAAGTCAGTCTTAATTCTAGGAAATCTTGACACTGGAAACCTTTGCACTGGGAGAAAAAACGACAGGTCTTTCCTTGCAAAAGAATCTACTGAGGTTTTTTTTTTTAATGATATTCTTTATTCTTGGAACACTCCATAGAGTAGTACAATGTATAGTGATCGTATCCATCTATCCGCCTCCAGTTCTTCCTGATATGCTCCCACCCCATCTCCTTTCTAGCTTCATATCCTCTTTTCATTTAATTTTGGGAGGTATTAGGAACCTCCCAAGTCTAACAGTACTGCCCATATGCACATGAGAATGTAGCATCCGCAGGGGCATGAACAACTACTACTAGAAGCTAGAGGAGAATGATTCTCCCTACCCCATCAGCCATCCACTGCCAACAGCTCCACCAATTGGGGTGAACCTCAGGAGTTCCCTCCCATCTGCTTTTGACCGACTTGATCTTGTAGCTACAGATGCTGAGCTGGATGCCTGCGAAAGTCGTGTCATGTCTAGGAGACAGCATCTCAGAGCACTCACTCATCCTCCTCCCCAACTCTTAGATTCTTTCTGCCCTCTCTTCTGTGGCTTTCCCCGAGCCTTGGATGGTGGGAGGGTAATAAGGTGACTCTCCCAGAGCTGAGCCTACTTGCTCTGCACTTTGCCCAGTCCCCAGTCTGGGTACTCACTATCACCACTGCAGGAAGGAGCTTCTCTGACCCGGTGCAAGCAGCTCAAATCTACCAATTCCTTTTTTAAAATACATTTTATTAATTCTTTGAGGATTTCATACAATATGTTCTGATCATATTCATTCCCCACTCTTGCCACTAACCCTTTCCAGATCCATACTTTCCTCATTACTGAGTTCTTTAATCATGACAAGTTTGGAATTCAAACTTGACTAAAGCCAGGTAGGGCTTCCCTGCCCATCCTGAGCACACCTTCTCTTATTGCCAAAAGAAAGGGTACTAGGAAGGAAGCAGTGTATCAGACAGACCTGGTGATCTTATAAGGCAGAGAAACATTTCTAGAGCTTAAAAAACCAAACCAAACCAAACACTTTTTATCCACAAGGAGGCAACAACAACCTTTCTTCCTCCGTAGCTTTCTTCCTTTTCCTTTTCTTCTTTTTTTCTTCTTTTCTCTCTCTTTCTTCCATCATTCTTTGCAAACCAAGAGGAATCAATAATAGCAAAAAGCCAGGCTACATAAAATCTTGAATAATCTCTTCATATGACCACCTCATGTTGTCTCAAGAATTCCTGGGCTCAGTGGAGCAGCAGAGTTGAGGATTAGGGACACGTTGGAAATTTCCTTAACCTGTTGACTGCAGTCACCACGTGGAAATGTTTCTTGAAGTAAAGTGGGGGAGGGAAATAAAAGAGAAACAAAGGAATATCTTTAGATCCAGCACTTTAGAGGAAATGATGAAGAAAATAAGCCTAGGCATGTGGGCTTATTAAAAACGAGTACTCTATGTGTGAACAAGTGGGTCTCTGACTCTCGTGCCTTCTCTTGGGCTCTTTTCCTTCTGTTTGCTTTGTCCAATTCCAATGTGTTAGTTTTCATTTTGTCTTATTATATCTTATTTTATTATTATCCCTTAGAGGCCTGTTTGTTTTCTAATGATAGACAGAAAGGGGGTGGATCCAGATGGGAGGGGAGGTGGAGAGAGACTGGGAGAAATAGAGGGAGAGGAAACCATAATCAGGATATATTATGTGTGGGGGGAAAAACTATTTTTTTTTTGGTTTTTTGAGACAGGGTTTCTCTGTGACTTTGGAGCCTGCGCTAGAACTAGCTCTTGTAGACCAGGCTGGTCTCGAACTCACAAAGATCCGCCTGCCTCTGCCTCCCGAGTACTGGGGTTAAAGGCATGCGTCACCACCGCCCGGCTGAAAAAACTATTTTCAATAAAAAGAAAAACAAATAAAACCAGTGCTCCAAAGGGGGACCAAGTTTCCAGAATAATCAACAGTCACATTCTAAGTCATGACTGAGAAGGAAAGTTATTCTGCCCTTTCAAGTGGAAAATAGAGCTCTCTGGAACAAGTTTTTAAATTGTGACTCATAGTCACCAACAGGTCATCAAATCCAACCTGTGCACAAGAAGCAAATGGCGCAGAAGAGAAAGCAGGCTGACCTACACTGCCGGAGTAATGTAAATGCTCACTTCGCAGGGCTGTGTGCGTATTAAGTCCTGGATCCAACAAAAGGGGATTTGCTTTCATGTTCTGTTTCTGAGTTGAGGGAGATAAAGGTGGGGGTTTCTTGTTTATTTGTTTGTTTGTTTGTTTGTTTGATGCTGAGGTTTGAACCAAGAGCCTCACACGTGCCAAGCCCAGCACAAAATCCTGTTGTTGTTTCTCCCCATGGGGATCTAAGTCAACACCAAAATTTTGGAAAGCTAATCCGTGGAAAACAATTGCTGTTAAGACAGGTTCTGTGTTGATGGGACCAAATGGTTCCGTGGTGGATAACATGCAAAATACGTTTCTTCCATCTCACATCTCTGAAATGTGACAGGATCAAGCCTCTAGCTACACAGTGCTAAGCCAGGATCCTCCCTACCATCATCACTGTGAATAATATGCACTTAGTTTCATCCTGGCACTTCAAGAATTCAGATAACTAAGGGCCAACATCATTTTTATACCAGTGATTTCTGATATGTGGCATGTTTGTTTGTTTGTTGTTGTTTGTTTGTTTGTAACCTGATCTCACTAGTCCCCCTGACTGTCCTAGAACTTGATATGTAGAGTAGGTTAGCCTTGAACTCAGTGATCTGCCTGCCTCTTTCTCTGCCTCACAGGTCACTGAGATTAAAGGCATATATCATCATGCCCAGCCCTGTGTCATCCCGTAATCCAGCTAGCATCTGTGACATGAGAGAGTTTTCCCTTTAAATAATCATTGTATCGGGAATCCATGTATTAGTTAAAATTTGGCTGTAATTCTTTCAAAGTACAGAAGACAAATGCAGCTTTGACTGAAGGAAAAAACAAAATACCTTCCATTTGCTCTGGGCCATATATTTCTGCAGCAATAATTGGGATCTGAGACGAACGTTGGACCCCGAGGCTTTGGCAGGCAAATGGTTTAACCACTCATGTTTCAGGCACTGTGTGGCACTCATCCTGCAGCTGTGGAGTCAAACGCGGTAGAAAGTTTGAGTTGCACTAGCTTTGAGAGTTGTCTAAAAGTCTGTTCCATTGGGTAGGAAGCCTGAGTCGATGGAACAGGTTCATCACTCAGGCAGATTCCCACAGGCCCCCAACATTCCACTCCTCACAATAGCCAGGAAGTTGTCAGTGAAAGTTTCCTGACCTCCAGGGAATCTTGTTTCCCCATGACTCACAATCACCTCCCGTGAAGGGCCAGGGAAGCTGAGGCAGAGCAAAGGAAGACCCAGGAAGGCCCGCTCGGATTGCTCTTAGGAGAATGTGGTGCTTGAACAAAACCATTTCTCCTGGCAGAGTCTAGCGCATCAGTCGGCTCATCTGAGCTACAAGTTTGGGGTTTCCACCTAGAAGGTTTTTGCAGTACAAAATGAACAGTGAACGTTCCTAAAGCCTGGACTCTTGGACCTTTCTCCTGGGATGTACTTTTGTTGTCACTGGCTATTTTCAATTATTTTATATCTGAGTATCAAAAATTTTAAGTCACCTTCACACAAGCTAGGGTCATCCAAGAAGAGGGAACCTCAATTGAGAAAATGTTTCCATAAGATGTGGCTGTAGGCAAGTCTATAAGACATTTTGTTGATTCGTGATTGGTGGGAGGTGGACCCAGCCCAGTAGATGGTGCCATTCCTGGCCTGGTGGTCCTGGGTTCCATAAGAAAGCAGGCTGAGCAAGCCACGCAGAGCAAGCCAGTGAGCTGCACCCCTCCATGGTCTCTGCCTCAGCTCCTGCCTCCAGATTTCTAGCCTGTGTGAGTTCCTGCCCTCACTGCTTTGGATGGCAAACTATTATGTGAAACTGTGAGTGCAATAGACCCTTTCCTCCCCAAATTTGCTTTCGGCCTTGTATTTCATAACTGCAATAGTCACCCGAAGACACTGCTGAAATCTAAAGAGGCCTTTGTGACCAAGAAACAAAGCACTCAGACCTGTGTTCTGAAGGATGACACCTTCATATCTTGTGACTATTAGTTTAACTCTGTAAAGATGTGTTGCATTTGTCTACCTTGCCTGCCTAAGGTACCTGATTGGTCTAACAAAAAACTAAATGGCCAATAGCTAAGCTGGAGGTATAGGCGGGACTTCCAGGCAGAGAGAGTAAATAAGAGGAAGAATTTATGTTCCAGAGAGATGGAGGGAGATAGAGAAAAAAAAAAAAACAAAAACAAGAGACAGCAGGGAGATGCCAGGGGGCAGCCAGACACAGAGGAAGCAAGAAAGTAGAACATACAGAGTGAAAGGAAAGTAAAAAGCCCTGAGAAAAAACATAGATGAAGAGAAACAGGTTAAATTAAGTTAAAGAGCTAGGGAGACAAGCCTAAGCTAAGGCCGAGCATTCATAATTAATATTAAGTCTCTGTTTCATCATTTGGGAGCTGGCAGGTGGGATAAAGAAAGAGCTCGGATAAAATATCTCAATGTTAACTTATTGTAAGGGATAACTTGGGAATAGGAATAGGACTTACTTGAATATATAGCTCTTTCTAAGATTGTCCTGCTGCTGCCCCTTTTAATGTTCCACACAAGTAACACACTAAGAAATTCCCCAGGATGAAAGGATTCAGCATTCAGGCTCAGCACACAGCCCAGGGTTCGTTATAAGGGTCACTGAGTGATCAGAAATTAAAATACCTCTTCTCTTTGACCAGCAACCGGGAAACAAAGTCCTTGGCATCCTCTGACAGCCCTTTGAAGGTATCAGCATCAAAATCCCAGCTACAGTTCACAATGAAATTCATGGTCTCTGCATCTGTTTCCCCTAGAAATGGGGACAAACCACTGAGTCTACAGAGGAGAGAAAGGACCATGAGTGAAGTCACAAGCTCTACCTCCATCACTTCTCCGCCGCCTGTGGTTCCATGTGTTCACATGAAGGAGGCAGTCGGGGAAAGGACATTTTAAACAGCCTATCACATGCCACCCTTTCCTTATCTCTAGAGTATCTGTAACACAATGTGTCCAGTTGTCAAGTGTGTATCTGTTTATTTTTGTTGTTCTTTTTGTTTTTTGAGATGGTGTCTTTCTAGTTAATCCTTGCTATTCTGTAACTCACTACATAGACCAGGCTGTCCTTGAACTCAGAGAGATCCTTCTGCCTTTGCCTCCTGAGTGCTGGGATTAAAGGTATGCACCTCCATGCCCAGTGTGTGTTTTTATTTAAAAATAGCTTTCTATTTCTCTGGGACAGCTAGGGGCTAATAGATACTATTGTCCTTCAAACTAACGAAATATTGGTTTTACTACACTCAGGCTAAGGCAGAGAGACAAGATAACCTAACTTCCTCCTCCCTTCTTCTCTTGTGCCCCCCCCCCCCGTCATGGTCCAGTTAAGTCTGGACTCTGCCAGATGCCTCTGTCTATTCTCTCCCTCACAGCTACAATAAAACCCTTTCCCTCAGTCATACCTAGGAGCAGTCACGTCCTCATTTTCATTCTTTTAGTGCCCAAACCACAGGATTGGCATTTATGAGCTCCGTTCCAACAGACTCGGCCTTCCCAAACCAAGCTGCTGATCTGACTGTCCCGAGGTACGTAGGGATCACTTGTTTCTGATGGCTTCTGACACTCACCATATTCAACTCCAAATTCTAGAGTCTAACTCCTCATAGCTTCTTTCTTCGACCTGCTCCAGCCATACGCCTTTCCTCACCTACTGGGTAAGTGTCCTCTCTCTGGCTTCTGGAGCCTCCTGTGTCCTCTGGAGCACCCACCACATGGGCATCTTTCTACTAAGACGCCTCCTGCACCCTCTGGGGCCCCACTCCTTGAGCAACCCTTGCACACTCCCTCCATTGGAACCCTCCCTTTTCCCAAGAGCCTCTCCTGTCCACCTCCAGCTGTTTTCTCTTCTACTTGCTCTAACCACGCATCTCTTGTCTTCTACTCCGTGCCACCCTGGAGCTGCCTGTTTTGTCCACTATGCCAGGAAGCTCCTCTCACCCTACTGGGGCCCTATCACGTGTAAAGGGATGCCCCTGCTCTGTGTTTGGGACTCCCTGGATTGAAATTCTTGACACCACAACACTTACCTCCTCTGCTCCTTGTTCTCCCCTGAGGAGCTGCAGCCCTTGTGGCCTCTAGGAGTCCTTCAGGCAGAGTTCCTATTTGCTGACCTTGGTCCTCACAGCTCCCTCTTGGAGCTTACCTCAACCTCTCTTGGGTGTAGTTCATTTTTCAGCTCTTTCTCTTTTCAGTCTTGGGCTCAGATTCTATTAAACCTCACTGTCTTTACTACAAATGGCTTGGCCCCAGTTCAGCTCAATCAATGGCCAAAAATTGGCACCCTCGGTTTTCAAATTCTCCCCAATCACAACAGCTTCTGTCACTATACAAAGGACCCAAGACCTCTTAGATCTAAACTTTCTCTGCTCTACAGTCCCCAAACTCTCCACTCTCCACTCTTTAAAATCTTTTATCTCTACAATCACTCTGCTCTCAAGGAATCTTCTGAGAGTATTGTGTAAACATTCTTCTCTACAATCTCTCTGCTCTCTAGGAATCTTCTGAGACTATTGTGTAAACATTCTTTCTCTCAGTATTTGAAAATTCACTGGTTGTGGTTATAGAATCTGTCACAAAAAACTAGCTTGAAACTTAAAAGATTTAATATTAATTTGCTACATGTGATCCAATGTTATGAAAAATAGATCTGCTTATTGTATGTGTAACTTGAATTCAACTCTTGTTTAGAAAAATAGATGTTTTAAATAGCAACCATATGGCTTGCCTCCATCTTGACTGATGACCTCATTAGGATGGAAGCAACCACATGGCTGGCAGCCATATTTACTAAGGTTAAAGGGTACATACCATGTAACTTCACCACCATCTTCAGTAAGATGACCACATGGTATAAACCAACTAAAATAACAATCAGAAAACTTCTTAGTCCTTACTAGGTCCTCTGTGTATCATTGTATCTCCCTTTAGAGGAAGGAGACAACAGCAGGTCTCCAAAATATTTTTAATTAAGATGGAGTTTTGTATGATGATAAATTCCTAAGGTTATAAAAGTCTACTCAGGTTAA
This sequence comes from Dicrostonyx torquatus, assembly GCA_028555095.1. Lineage (NCBI taxonomy): Eukaryota > Metazoa > Chordata > Mammalia > Rodentia > Cricetidae > Dicrostonyx > Dicrostonyx torquatus. The sequence continues at coordinate 939,478 of JAQHUG010000066.1, forward strand.
CAGAAACTGGCTTAGAACTGTAGGCATAATTACATATGTTAACTGTGTTCAACAACAGGCTTCTAGAAAACTTAAATAAGGAATAACATGTTTGATAAATAAGGTTTATAAATTCCCAGGTCTTCTCAGGTTGACAGTAACTGACTTGAAGATACGTGTCTAGCCTCTCTGTCTTTGCTAACCTTGTTAAGCTTTAGCTATTTGGGTAAACTGATCCATATAAGAAACTGTGGTATTCTGTAATTGTGTCCTATAAAAAGATCAAGAAAATAAGGACCCCAATTCCTCTGTAGATTGTATTTAAAGTTCCCAGTCTCTCTATGAACTGTATTTATAGTCTAAAGTTTTATTTTGATACTAAAGAATCTTAACTCAAATTTTTTTTCTTTTGGTTTTTAGAGACAGGGTTTCTCTCTAGCTTTGGAGCCTGTCCTGGAGCTAGCTCTAGTAGACCAAGCTGGCCTCGAACTCACAGAGTTCCGCCTGCCTCTGCCTCCCGAGTGCTGGGATTAAAGGCATGCACCACCACCGCCCAGCCAACTCAAAATTTTAAGGCTCAAACTTAACAGGGATAAAACTAAAATTCTAATCTTATAAAAGCTACTAACTTGTAAACTGTTAAAAACAATTAAGACATGCAAGTTAATGGTCAGTCACCTTACTAAAAGTGATCAGATTCTTTCATGTGCTTAAAACTAGCCTCATAGCCATGCTAAGTACAAATGTAATTCATTTAGTGAGCTTTATTTAGCCTCCTGTGTATGTTCCCAAGGTTAAGCCAAAAGCAAGTAACTTAAAACAAGTAAAGTTTGTTTATATCAAGTATACTTAATAGATAATAGTCCTCAAACTCTTCGGAGATCTATAAATATAGCATTTAAAGTGTTTAACATATCAAATTGGATTCTGACCAGCTCTCCCAGCATCACTCAGTACCTGTGGCTCCTCCCATTCCTCCCAGCATCACTCAGTACCTGTGGCTCCTCCCTCTCTCCCAGCATCACTCAGTNCTCTCCCAGCATCACTCAGTACCTGTGGCTCCTCCCATTCCTCCCAGCATCACTCAGTACCTGTGGCTCCTCCCTCTCTCCCAGCATCACTCAGTACCTTGGCTCCTCCCATCCCTCCCAGCATCACTCAGTACCTGTGGCTCTTCCCTCCCTCCCAGCATCACTCAGTACCTGTGGCTCCTCCCTCCCTCCCAGCATCACTCAGTACCTGTGGCTCCTCCCTCCCTCCCAGCATCACTCAGTACCTGTGGCTCCTCCCATCCCTCCCAGTATCACTCAGTACCTGTGGCTCCCCCATCCCTCCCAGCATCACTCAGTACCTGTGGCTCCCCCATCCCTCCCAGCATCACTCAGTACCTGTGGCTCCACCATCCCTCCTGGCATCACTAAGTACCTGTGGCTCCTCCCATCTCTACCAGCATCACTCAGCACCTATGGTTCCTCCCAGCTCTCCCAGCATCACTCAGCACCTATGGCTCCTCCCAGCTCTCCCAGCATCACTCAGTACCTATGGCTCCTCCCATCCCTCCCAGCATCACTCAGTACCTGTGACTCCTCCCATCCCTCCCAGCATCACTCAGTACCTGTGACTCCTCCCATCCCTCCCAGCATCACTCAGTACCTGTGGCTCCACCACCGCTCCCAGTATCACTTAGTACCTGTGGCTCCTGATAGCACATCACACCTGCTCCCTACCCTAAACCTCTCCCTCCCAGGGACTGGGATTCCCTTTCCCCAGCTTCTCTTTTCTATATAAACTCATTTATTGTAGCTAAGCATTTGGCTCCTGGTTCCTCTCTTGGCCTCTTGGTCTCCTTGTCCCCACCCCTTCTTCTCTTCCTCTCTCACTCTCCATCCCATCCCCAGGGCTCAGTTCAGTCTGGACTTTTCCAGGTGTCTCTGGATGTCCTCTCCCTCATAACTACACTGAAACCTTCTCCTCAACCATACCTAGGAACAGCCATGTCCTCATCCTCATTCAGTATCTAGAAATAAGATCTATTTGTAACACATCCTTAGCTGACTGCCCCTCTATGAATGATCCTGAGAACACTTCCCAAACTGTACCAACACAAGATGGATAGCCCAAGTTCCACCCAGAACGAGGCCCCTGAGTACTCACAGCATGTAGGTGATGACTCCCACACTCCACATGTCTGTTGGGAATGAGACAAACTCATAGTTAACAACTTCTGGGGCCAGGAACTCTGGGGTACCAAAGTTCACCTTTAGCTTCTCCCGAGGCTTGTACCTGAGGAAAAGAGAGAGAATGCAGTGCACCATGGGGGAGAACATGTGGCTGCAGATGTGGATTCTACCTGTCAGGTATGTTGCATGGACCCGACACTCACACTACACACGACGTTTCCCAGGGAATAACCACACCATCAGACTTGCCTTCCACCCTTAAGTTAGTGGTAGAGCAGAAAGCTACACTCCTTCCAGCCACTTACAATCTGAAGATGAGAGGAGACTAATAAATCTTACTTGGTATAACCCACATGAATGAGCACAGAAAAATGGAGCAGAGCGTCTGGAGAGTGACTGCTCTGGTGATATACACAACATGCTAGAGGGGTCATAGTAAGAAAAAGAAACAAAGGTCATCCTCAGCGATCTTTAGAGAAATACAAACTAATAATAAAACGTTGCCCCATATGCACCTATATAAATGTCTTTAGTACTAAAACACACACACATACGGGGAGGGAGAGAGACTCTAGCAAATGTTAACCAGAATGCAGAGAATTCCCATCCTTTATGGAGTATAGGAGAGGAATGTAAAGTGGAGCAGAAACTGGGGAAAACAGAAAAGTGAGCAGGGTGCGGTGTCTTAAACTGTAATTCTAACACCCAGGAGGCAAACACAGGAGGACCAAGATGAGTTTGAGACCAGGATAAGTTACACAATGAGCTTAAGCAAGCTTGGATGACTGACTCTGTCCCAACAAAACAAAATCCTGAGAGACGAGCAATCAAAAAATTAAAAATAGAATTATGGGATCTAGCAATGTTTTGAGCATGTATTCAAAAGTATTGAAAGTGGGGCTCCAGGGGACAGTTGTGCACTCTTCTCTGTCCCCTTTCCACCCCCCAGTGTCGTGGAAATACCTTGCTGCATTCCTCTGACGCTGGGGCTGGCCTCCGGAATTGCTTTAGTCAGAGGAATTTGAGTAAAAATGACACTGAGTCAACAACCAAGCTAGGCCGTAACTGCCCCTGTGTTACAGCCATGAGAAGAGAGTAAGAAACATGTTGTAAATGGGTGGAGAGGTGCGTGTTGTGTTCCCCAGCTGCCAGCCGCTGGCCCGCTCAGCCGCTGGTTGCTTGCTTATGCCCGAAATAACCACATGAGAACTGTATTAATTCAAATACTGCCTTGCCCATTATCTCTAGCCTTTTCTTGGCTACCTCTCACATCTAAACTAACCCATTATAAAAGTCTGTATGTCACCACAAGGTGGTGATCTTACCAGACTGTTCTAAGATACATCCATCTGCGGCAGGAGCTTCATGGCGACTGGCTCTGACCCAGTCTTCTTCCCAGCATCCTCTTTTCTTTTCCCCGCCTATCTAAGTCCTGCCCTATCAAATGTCCCAGGCAGCTTTTTTATTTAACCAATCAAAGCACAGAAATACAGATGAACCCTCCTTCAGAAACACAGTGCTTGTCTGACCTCACCGAGGGGCTGGAGAGACGGCTCAGTGGTTAGGAGACGGGAAAGTCTGCAGAACACCTAGATGCCCAGAACCCATATGGTGGCTCACAACCATTTTTAGCTCCAGTTCTAGGGGATCCAGTGTCTTTTTCTGGCCTCTGTAGACACTGTACATGTGTGCATAGACATATATACAGGCAAAACACCCATATACATATATATGTAATTAGATAAAATGTAACACTAACTAAACTGAGCCAGCTTAATGATCTCAAATAGTGGTGTGTAGGTAAATGTTCAAAATTAGTTGTCTAGATTTTTTTTTTAAGACTTGATTTGCAGTACAGTTTGGCTGATGTAGACACTGATTTTCCCAGGGTAGTTTCAAGGGACCAAAATGAAGTCACTGAGTGGTAAGATTCTGTGGCCTGTCAGTAACACTCAGCTTTTGAGCCTAACATTCAGGATTCTTCTTGAATGCTTTCATCCCCTACTGTGCTCTCCTTAGCTTGCTCTGCTCACATTCACACATCAGTCCTCAGGCCATAACAAGTGCCATCCCTACCCCCCCACACCCTCCCCATTCCCCTCTGTAGCTCCTGCTCACACTGGCTCTGGCTCTCAGGAGAGCAGCAAAGCTAACTACATTCATCAATTTATAAAAACTGGAAAATATCAATCAACCCTGCGTCCCTACTTCCCTTCTCTTCTGAGCTGGTCGTTGAACATTTGCCAGCATATCAGTCCCTGCCCACGGCAAGTCCATGAGAGAAGTGTTCCTCATCCCAGGAACTTCTAGTGGAGCATCTAGCTTCTTCTTGCTCTGATTCAGTGTCACTGTGAGTGACATATGCCAACTGGCATTCCAGTGTGTCCTACCGGCCATGTATGAGCCGTCCAAGGATCCAAAAAAGGGGGCTTCTGGACATCAAAAACATCTATCTATTATAGCTTTGCCAGGAACCACAGGACAACCACAGATCCGCAGTGCTTCTACGGTATTGCACTCCACTGAGTGGTGGACAATGATTATGGGAAAAGGTCTAAAAAGGCCTGCTGGAGGCAAAAGGCGATAATGAGAAACAGGTTGAAAAGCATCCCTCTCTTGTATAAGACACACACGTGCAAAATAATCCCAACTTTAGAAGACATTATTTCGGAATCTATGAAGCAGGTTTTCTAGATTGCAGATAGAAGGTGACGTGGATAGAGGGGTTTATATTGCTCACTGAAGGTGGTGGGGTGACAAACTTCTGTTATAGAAACAGCATGTGGGGCAACAAAATGTATCTTTCACTTCTGCAAATAGGTAAGACTTCAAACAGTGGAGGAGTGACCCCAAAAGACTGCCACTGTGCTTCAGGGTGCTGCCTGGAAGCAGGGCCAGAAGCCAGAGGCTAGCTGTGGGTGAGTAACTCTGCCTCTGTGTGGATGGTGGGGAAAGGGTGGGGGATACTTAGCTGTTGGAAAGCACAAAGACAGCTCCTGTGGGAAAGAGCCATGAAGATGACAGGAAATCTGGCCACACACACACAATCTTAGCTTGCAGGAGGGTGAGGAAGGACGAGCACAAGTTTGATAAGACCTTGTCTCAATAACAAACCGATAAACAAAGCTATGTAGTGCCACTGGCTATAATTCCAACACTAAAGAGGTGGAAGTCGGAAGATCAAGACTTAAAGGCCAAGGTCATCGTCACTGTAGAACAAGTTTGAGACCTTGTTCTGTTGCCTACAAGATGCAGGACTCTCGGCTACTTCTCCAGCACCATGTCTGCTGGTGCCATGAGGATAATGGACTGAACTTCTGAAACTGTAAGCAAGCCACCTCAGTTAAATATTTTCCTTATTGGAGTTGCCATGGTTTTCACAAAAATAGAAACCCTAAGTAATAGCCAGTGACCTAGGCAGGAGCGGGCCTGAGACAGCAAGTTCCACAGGAGCAGAAGCAGATCCAGAGCAGGGACATTTGTGGAGGCAGGACTGACCCAGGAACCTGGGTCAGAGCAGACATGAGACAGCAAATTCCACAGGAGCAGGTACGTGGGGGGGGGGCAACTTCTGAGTGAGTAAGCCAGAGCCTGAGCCCGCTGCGGGTCCTGGTATGAATCTGGGACCTTCAAGGGAGTAGACCTGAGCCAGGACCCCTGTAGGTTTGGATGTGAGTCTAGGACCTTCGAGGAACTAGGCCTAAGCCAGGACCTCGCAGGTCTGGACATGAGTCTGGGATCTCTGAGGGAGTAGGCCTGAGCCAGGACCTATGTGGGTCCAGGCATGAGTCGTCTGCTGGTCCAGGTGTGAATTTGGGACCTCTGGGCCTGAGCCAGGTCCTCTGCAGGTCCAGGTGCACCCAAGTCTGGGGCACACCGAGTCTGGGACCTCTGAGGGAGAAGGTCAGAGCCAGAGACCTTTGCAGAACCAACTCCAAGCCAGGGACCTCTACAGGGGCAGATCCAGACCAGGGAAATTTACAGAAACCAGTCTGAGCTCGCAAACTAGACCAGAGCAGGCCTGAGACAGAAAACTCCACAGGAGCGGAGCAAATCCTGGGACCGCAGAGCAACTTCCAGAAACACGAAGTGACCAGCGAGGTAACAAGAATCATGACACTCACTGTACCATGAGGAACAACCATCTGAGCTTTGAATCTACTGGCACCTAGAAGCTTAATCACCAGAATCACAGACAGCCCCAACCACATCAATTAGAGGAAAAGATGGTTAGATAAGGTAAGAACACACAAAAGCACAAAGAGCAACATGACACCAGTAAAATCTAGAGACCCTAGAACAACAAGACTTGAACAACCAAATATAGATGAAACAGAAGAAAATGACCTAATAAATAACTTCAGGAGAATGTTTGAGGCCCTTAAAGAGGAAATGAGAAATTCCCTCACAGAAATAGACGAAAGGACAAACAAAAAGTTGGAAGATATCAGCAAATCCCTAAAGAAAACCAAGAAAAAGCAATCAAACATATGAAAGAAACTATTCAAGACTTGAAAACTGAAATAGAGACAATAAAGAAAACACAAGCCAAGGGAATTATAGAAAAAGAAATCATGAGAAAATGATCAGGAACCACAAATGCAAACATAAACAACAGAATACAAGAGACGGAAGAGAGAATCTCAAGTGCTGAAGATACAATAGAGGAAATAGACTCATCAGTCAAGAAAACATTAAATCTGGGCTGGAGAGATGGCTCAGAGGTTAAGAGAACTGACTGCTGTTCTGGAGGTTCTGAGTTCAATTCCCAGCAACCACATGATGGCTCAAACCCATCTATAATGAGAACTGGTGCCCAGAACACTATATACATAATAAGTAATTTTTTAAAAAAATAAAACGTTAAATCTAACAAAACCTTAACACAAAATATCCAGGAAATATGGGGCACCATGAAAAGACCAAATCTAAGAATAATAGGTATAGAAGACAGAGAAGTTCAACTCAAAAACACAGAAAATATATGTAACAAAATTATAGAAGAAAACTTTCCCAATCTAAAGAAAGATATGCTCATGAAAATACAAGAAGCTTACATAAAACCAAATAGACTGAATCCCCTTGCCACATAATAATAAAAACACTAAACATATAGAATAAAGAAAGAATATTAAAAGCTGCAAAAGAAAAAGGCCAAGTGACATATAAAAGCAGACTTATCAGAATCACACCTGACTTCTTATAGGAGACAATGAAAGCCAGAAGGTCATGGTCAAGCATTATTCAGACATTAAGAGAACACGGATGCCAGCCCAGACTACTATACCCAGCAAAACTTTCAATCACCATCGAAGGACAAAACAAGATATTCATGACAAAACCAGATTTAACCAATACCTAGCCACAAACCCAGCCCTACACAAACTACTAGAAGGAAAACTCCAACTCAAGGAAGTTGGCTACATCAACAAAAACACAGACAATTGATGATCTCACAGCAGCAAATCCCAAAAACGGGAAAAACACACAAATTAACATCACCAACAATGAAAACTAAATTAACAAGAGATAGCCATCACTGGACATTAATATCCCTTAATATAAATGGACTCAACTCACCTATAAAAAGGCACAGGCTAGCAGATTGGGTACAAAAACAGAATCCATCCTGCTGCATACAAGAAACGTATCTCAACCTCAAAGATAGATATCGCCTCAGAGTAAAGGGTTGAGGAAAAAAATTTCCATTCAAATGTACCTAAGAAACAAGTGAGTGTAGCTAACTTAATACCAAACAAAATAGACTTCAAACTAAAATCAATGAAAAGAGACAAAGAAAGACATTTCATATTAGTCACAGAAAAAAAATCAATCAAGAGGAAATCTCAATACTGAACATCTATGCCCCAAATACAAGGACACCTTCATATGTAAAAGAAACACTTTTAAAACTTAAATCATGCATTAAACTCCACAAACTAATAGTGGGACTTCAACACTCCCCTCTCACCACTGGACAGGTCAGTCAGACAAAAAATGAACAAAGAAATAAGAGAACTAACAGATGTTATAATTCAAATGGACTTAACAGACATCTATAGAATATTCCATTGAAACATAAAAGAATGTATCTTCTTTTCAGCACCTCATGGAACCTTCTCAAAAATTGACCACATAGTCGGAAACAAAATAAACCTCAACAGATACAAAAAAATTGGAATAACCCCATGTGTCTTGTCAGATCACCATGGTGTAAAACTAGAAGTCAACAGCAATGTTAATTCCAGAAAACCCACAAACACGTGGAAATTAAACAATGCTCACCTAAATCATCAATGGGTCAAGGAAAAAAATAAAGGGAAAAATTAAAGACTTCCTAAAATTCAATGAAAATGACCACACAACATACCCAAATTTATAGGACACAATGAAAGCAGTGTTAAGAGGAAAGTTCATAGCACTAAATGCCTACATAAAGAAACTGGAAAAATCCCACACTAGTGAATTAACAGAACACCTGAAAACATTAAAACAAAAAGAAGCAAACTCACCTAAGTGAACCAGGTGGCAGTAAATAATCAAATTGAGAACTGAAATCAACAAAATAGAAACAAAATAAAAACAATACAAAGAATCAATGAGACAAAGAGTTGGTTCTTTGAGAAAATCAACAAAACTTTCATCCAAACTAACCAAAAGGCAGAGAGAGAATATCCAAATTAACAAAATCAGAAGTGAAAAGGGGAACATAATAACAGACACGGAGGAAATACAGAGGATCATCAGGTCATATTTCAAAAACCTGTACTCCACAAAATTGGAAAACTTAAAGGAAATGGACAACTTTCTGGATAAATATCACTTACCAAAATTAAATCAAGACCAGATAAGCAAATTAAACAGACCTATAACTGCTGAAGGAATAGAAACAGTCATCAAAAGTCTCCCAACCAAAAAAAAGTCCAGGACCAGATGGTTTCAGCTCAGAATTCTACAAGATTGTCAAAGAAGAATCAATACCAATACTCCTCAAATTGTTCCACACAATAGAAACAGAAGGAACATGGACAAACTCTTTTTATGAGGCTACAATTACCTTGATACCCAAACCACAGAAAGACAATACTAAGAAAGAGAATTACAGACCCATCTCACTCATGAACATTGATGTCAAAATGCTAAATAAAATACTGGCAAATCGAATCCAAGAACACATCAGAACCATCATCCATCATAATCAAATTGGCTTCATTCCAGAGATGCAGGGATGGTTCAACATACAAAAATCTGTCAATGTAATCCACCATATAAGCAAACTGAAAAATAAAAACCACATGATTGTCTCATTAGATGCTGAAAAAGCCTTAACAAAATACAACATCCCTTCATGATAAAGGTCTTGGAGAGAGCAGGGATACAAGGAACATGCCTAAACATAATAAAGGCAATATACAGCAAGCCAACAGCCAACATCAAACTAAATGGAGAGAAACTCCCATTTATCCCACTAAAATCAGGAACAAGACAAGGTTGTCCACTCTCTCCATATCTATTCAATATAGATCTTGAGGTCCTAGCTAGAGCATTAAGACACCAAAAGGGGATATAAATCGGAAAAGAAGTCAAACTCTATTTGCTGATGATATGACAGTTTACATAAGTGATCCCAAAAATTTGACCAAGGAGCTTCTACAACTCATAAACACTTTCAGTAATGTAGCAGGATACAAGATTAACTCAAAAAAAATTAGTAGCCCTCCTGTAAACAGATAAAAATGGGCTGAGAAAAAAAATCAGGGAAACATAACCCTTCACAATAGCCACAAATAGCATAAAATATCTCTGAGTAACTCTAACCAAACAAGTGGAAGACTTGTATGACACGAACTTTAAATTCTTGAAGAAAGAAATTGAAGGAGACACCAGAAAGTGGAAAGATCTCCCATGCTCTTGGGTAGGTAGAATTAACATAGTAAAAATGGCAATCTTACCAAAAGCAATCTACAGATTCAATGCAATGCCCATCAAAATCCCAGCAAAATTCTTCACAGACCTCGAAAGAATGGTATTCAACTTCATACGGAAAAGCAAAAAACCCAGGATAATGAAAACAATCCCGTACAATAAAAGAACTTCTGGAGGCATCACAATCCCTGACTTCAAACTCTACTACACAGCTACAGTACTGAAAATAGCCTTGTATTGGCATAAGAACAGACAGGAGGACCAATGGGACCAAATAGAAGATCTGGATATTAATCCACACACCTATGAACACCTAATTTTTGACAAAGAAGCAAAAAATATCAAATGGAAAAAAGAAAGCATATTTAGCAAATGGTGCTGGCATAACTGGATATTAACATGTAGAAGAATGAAAATAGACCCATATCTATCACCATGCACTAAACTAAAGTCCAAATGGATCAAAGATCTCAATATAAAACCAACCACATTGAACCTGATAGAAGAGAAAGTGGCCCCTTTGGATAACAGTGTGATGATTTCTCAGAAAATCAGGAAACAACTTTCCTCAAGACCCAATAATACCACTTTTAGGTATATATCCAAAGGATGCTCAATCGTGCCACAAGGACATGTGCTCAACTATGTTCATAGCAGCTTTGTTTGTCATAGCCAGAACCTGGAAACAACCTACATGCCCCTTGACTGAAGAATGGACAAGGAAAATGTGGTACATTTATACAATGGAGTACTACACAGCAGAAAAAAATAACGACAGCTTGAATTTTGCAGGCAAATAGATGAAGCTAGAAAATATCATTTTGAGTGAGGTAACCCAAAAAGACAATTATCATATGTACTCACTCATAGGTAGTTTTTAAACATAAAGCAAAGAATACCAGCATACAAACCACAATCCCAGAGAACTTAGACAACAATGAGGACACTATTAGAGAATTACATAGATCTAATCTACATGGGAAGTAGAAAAAGACAAGTTCTCCTGAGTAAAATGGGAGCATGAGAACCTTGGGAGAGGATTGAAGGGTAGGGGAGAGGCAGGGAGGGGAGAAGAGAAAAATGTTGAACTCAATAAAGATCAATAAATATATCTTTTTTTTTTAAAAAAAAGTTTCTCAAAAAAAAAAAAGAAACCCAAAGTAAGACAGCTACTATATTCAGAACTACACAGAAAATATGTGATTCCCAAAGAAGACCCATTCTTGGTGGAAAGAAAATTGGAGGGAAGCTTGGAGGATGTGCATACAACTTTAGTGAGCATCCTAATTGAGACTGGAGGTTTGGTGGGAAGTCTTCCTAAACACCACGGTCTGCTGCAGCCTCTTCTGGGAACCCATGCTGCCAGCTGTGCCTGTTGTGGGCATGGAACTGTCAAGACTGAGAAGTAAAACTGTGTATATTTTAGGCTCTATGGACTTTAAGGGTCTTTAAGATATTTTAAAAATTATATACAAAGAGGGCTAGAGAAATGTCTAGGTGGTTAATAGTACTGACTGCTCTTTCAAAGGACCTAGGTTTAGTTCCCAGCACACATATGGAGATTCATAACTATATGTATCTCCAGTTCCAGGGGATCTGACATCCTCTTCTGACCTCTGTGGGCATTCCACACATGCTGTGCAGATACACATGCAGGCAAAACACCCATACACATAAAATAAGAATAAATCAAAAATTTTTAATTATTTATAAGAGAGAGAGATACTCTGGGTAAATGTACTTGCTGCCAAGCCTGATGCCCTGAGCTCAGTTCCTATGACCATTCATAGGAAGGAAAGAACCACCTCCTAGAGGCTGCCCTCTGACCTCCACACAGCATCTGCAGCATGCACTGTGCCTCCCTGCTTCCACATAAATAAATGTAACAAAAATTTTAATGTATGTAATCCACTTAATGTAGTGTAATCTGAGGACCTGATAGAGTTTGCACTAGATATAAGAACCCATTTAGCCCTCACAATCTGAGGGCGATCTCCATATGAGCAAGAATGTCATTATGTCGCCACTACATTAAATTCTTATTTTTAATTTTTTAAAAAATTAAATTAATTTTTTATTTTAATTTTGATAAATTAATTTTCTTTGGATTTTTTTTCTGAGACAGTGTTTCTCTGTATACTTTCAGAGCCTGTTCTGGAACTCACTCTGTAGACCAGACTGACCTTGAACTCAAACTCACACAGATCCTCCTGCCTCTGCCTCCCAAGTGCTGGGATTAAAGTCGTGTGCCCCCACCCAGCAAAGATTTATTTTTTTATGTACATGGGGTTTTGCCTGTATATATGACTGTGTGAGGATGCTAGATCCCCTGGAACTGGAACTACAGACAGTTACGAACTGCCATACAGGTGCTGGAAATTGAACCCGGCTCCTTTAGAAGAGCACCCAGTACTCTTAAGCGCTGAGCTATCTCTCCAGCCTCCCACTGTACTAAATTCTAATCCAGTCTTCAGTGGCTCCAAATCCACTTATCAAGGCACCACCCTATTTGTTACATATGTGTTTTCATATGTAAACTAGAGATTTTTCAGAGTGAAAGGATGGTGGTGGATGCATTACCTATCTTGGCCCCTGGCAGAAGGGAGAACTGAGGGAATTTAGTCTACCTTGAACCCTGTTCAGCAGTCCTCTGTAACTGTATTCCTCTGCTCAGACCGGTGGTTTGAAGTATAGTCAACTCCGTGATCTTTTGGAACAAATGGAGCCTGTACTACAACCCACCGTGTTAACGGCAAGCCAAAGGCCACCAGTCTTTTTTTTAAAAAAAAAAAAAATTACTTATTTATTATGTATACAATATTCTGTCTGAATGTCTGCAGGCCAGAAGAGGGCACCAGACCCCACTACAGATGGTTGTGAGCCACCATGTGGTTGCTGGGAATTGAACTCAGGACCTTTGGAAGAGCAGGCAATGCTCTTAACCTCTGAGCCATCTCTCCAGCCCCCAAGGCCACCAGTCTTTAAGCGAGAACTTTCTTGCATTCATCCCCAAACTCAAAAATGGCTAGGTCTCAGACAGGTAAGTACATTCCAGAGAGCTGTAGGTGCCACTGAAGAAAGAGCCTTACCTTCTAGCCAGCCCAAAGTCGATGATCTTAATTTGATGTCCTGTCTGGTTGACACACAGTATGTTCTCTGGCTGAAAGAGAGAAGGGAAAGATATTTTATCCTTATTACCCCTGGCTAAGGAAGCCTACAGCTCCCACACTTATTTGTCCATAGGCCTTGTTTCCCCAGAATCTAATGGAATCATATGAGGCTAGACAGACAATGGAAATAAATGAGCTGCACTAACGAAACAGCTGGCACAGAGGGCTGGAGAAGTGGCTTAGTGGTTAAGAGCTTGTGCTGTTGCAGAGGATCTGAGTTTAGTACCTCCCACCCATGCTGGACAACTCACAACCACCTGTAATGCCAGCTCTAATGCATCTGACACCATCTATTTGTCTCCATGGAAAACTGTACTCAAGTGCACAATCTCTCTCTCTCTCTCTCTCTCTCTCTCTCTCTCTCTCTCTCTCTCTCTCTCACACACACACACACACACACACACACAAAGAATTCAAAACAAAATCTTTTTTAAGAAGTGTTGGTATGGACTATGAGGAAGCAGGACTTTAGTCCTGCAAAAGCAGGGACCCTGCTCAGNCTGACACCATCTATTTGTCTCCATGGAAAACTGTGCACAAGTGCACACTCTCTCTCTCTCTCTCTCTCTCTCTCTCTCTCTCTCTCTCTCTCACACACACACACACACACACACACACACACGTACAAAGAATTCAAAACAAAATCTTTTTTAAGAAGTGTTGGTATGGACTATGAGGAAGCAGGACTTTAGTCCTGCAAAAGCAGGGACCCTGCTCAGTACCACCTGCGACTCGCCAAGAAGGAAGCCAGACACACCAGAAGAGAAGTCAAAGACCAAGATTTGGATATGAAGATTCCAAGTTTTAAAATGTTGACAATGAAATAAAATGTAAGCAAATAGGCATCATGTGAGACTGAACAGCACGCCTCTGTGGTGGAGACTCGACCCATGAATTGCTTTGTGAGACAACTGGTTTGGGATAATACTTCTCAACATTGGCTGCAAATTAGAATCAGAAGAGCTATGTCTATTTTATTTATTTATATTTTCTGGAGACGAAGTCCTCATGTATCCCACACTGACCTAAATTTACTATATAGTCAAGAGTGGTCTTTAACATCTGCTCCTCCTGCCTCCACCTCTGAATGCTGGGATTACAAGCGTATGCCATCACACCCAGTTTTATGTAGTGCCCAAGCTCAAACCCAGGGTCTTGTGTGTGCTAGGCAAGCAAGCACTGTGCCAACTGAGTCAGAGCCCCAGATCCTCATCAGGGAAGCTTTTAAAATCTCAGAGCTCAGGTCCCCAGAATTTCAGAAATGAGACCAAAGTAATGTTGCCTTAGTCGCAGAGTATAGGGTTAGCCAGATGTGGTGCACACACTTCAATCCTGGCACTTAGAAGGCTAAAACAAGGAGCACTGAAAGTTTGAGGCCAGCCTGAACTCCACAGTGAGACCTTCTTCGGGAAAGAGGGAGCGGGGACTGGGATGTGGACCAGTGGTGGAGTGGTAGCTAGGATACAAAGGTACCATTCCCAGCAGGGAGGGGCAGTATCTGCAAGTTTGCAATTGGCTGTGACCCATGGGATGGAATCATGGCCTTGCCATATTTTTCCTTTTAGGTCTTTCAGATCATCTCTGAGATCCTGAAAGAGTCTAACAATGTTTGCTGCCTTGGGATGACAAGTTGTGAGGAAGGAGATGCTGACTGAAGATGGAGGGTTTGTGATAGAAAGGACCTAGAAATCTAATGCCTAGATCTAAGATCCAATTTTGCCTGGTTCTGCAGCCCTAGATGGGGTCCTTCCAATTCCTCAACCTCAGTGTCTACATCTTTAAAATGAAACAATGACTTTCTCCTTATCTTCCTGGGAGGGTTTAAGAATCAAGTGAAGATATACTGTGCAGCTTCTAAAACAAGTCTCGGGTATTAATTCTCCCAGCAGAAGTCTTGGATGTTATGATGCAATGGGGTTGGACAATTCAGGTGTAATAGAACAGCATATAGATCCTCTGTGTCTGCTCTACAATGTCCAGAACAGCAATATCCAATAGAAATACAATGTTAGAGTCATATATAACTTAAAATATTCTATTAGTCACATCAAAAAAGTACAAAGAAGCATGAAAAAATTTATATCAGTAAACATTTCATGATTATACTATAAAATTCACTCATTTTAAAATGTATAATTCTGTGAGTTTCAGACTATTCATTGCAATGATATTTGTTATCAAAATGTAGAGAATTTTAATCACTTAAAAAATTACCAGTCACTGTTCATCCTTCCCTTACAGTATTTTTATTTGTTTTGAAATTTTTGTTGATAGCCACACTACCTCCTGCGGAATCTACATAATTTTTTCACGTAGGCCTTGGCACAAGCTTTAAGGAAGAGTGCCTGCAGAGTGTGTGTGTGCTGTGCTTCCTGCATTGGAGCCTTGCATTTTTGGCATTATCTGTTTATGTTTTAAGGCATATAATCTGGGTTTTTGGAAGGGAAGATAGTATGTTTAAGTTTTTAGAATCTACTGATGAGACATTGCCATATGCAGGAGTATATGATGCTAATGGGGAAAGATGGGTTAACATTCAAGGCAAAAGGTTTTTAGGTTTAATCTGGTGCTTAGTAAATAAAGAACAAAAGGCAAAGTTAATTAAGCAATTAAGACAGATTCAGCAAAAAATGGGATAAGGATAGAAGAGAGAGATAAATGCCTGTAACTTCTTGAGACTGGTTTTGGGGAAGGTTTGAAAAGAAGTTAGATATGGAGAAGGAGAAGGAAAGAAGTTCTTCTGCATAGATGGCAGAAATATAGAAAGACTGTAGACTGTGCGACTGTTAACCACAACCGCTTGCCCTTAGCTCAAAATGCCATGAACTCATAGCCTAGATAAAGATTTATATCGAAACTAGTCCAAGCCATGTCTAGCATGTCCAACCGCAGACTCACACCGGGGACATCTGTCTGATGAAAATCTATTCTCAAGTATCTGCTATAATGATTCTAAGAATAATCTGTATCACATGAAAAAACCAATACATGCTGTTAAGCAGTTGTTTCTGAATAAAGGATGAGCCTCGTGCCTAGTAAAGACGCATTCAGATGCAATTCCTTTGAGTCTTGTGTCTGTTTGTCATTTGCGAACTCCTTACCCACTTATTCCTGAGACACTGTTCCGTCAATCCCAGTGACCCAGCTAAACTGGTTCATCCCAGGTGATGTTTTGTTGAAAAAGAATGTTACTATGTAGTCCTTCTCTGGCCTGGAATTCACTAGGTAGACTGGGCTGGCCTCACATTCATAGAAACCCATCTGACTCTGCCTCCCAAGTGTTGAGATTAAAAGTGCATCACCATGCCTAGACCCTTAAAGTGTTTTTAAACGCCATTTTAACAATACTTTTTGCATGGCATATCCCAAATGTTATCATTTTAGCATTGTAAATATAAAGATGCTATCTTCACATTAAGTCTAGAGTCCAGTAGTAGCTGGGAGAAAGTCCAGTATAGCACTTCTGGGAGAGAAAATTACCCCCACTTTGTGACTGATAAACTCTAGGGACTTCCCCAGGTCTCACAACTAGACAAGTCCTGCTCTAGGCTGGGAAACAGATCTCAGGAAACTTTGTTCTCTTCTATAGAGCTATGGGAATCCGCACTGCATCCCATCCCCCACCCCCACCCCCCCACCCTGCCCCAAGGACCGGTCCTCAACCAGACCTCAGAGTTCCAGCCTTGAGGACTCTTGACCCAGAAGTGCAGATAAGAGCTTCAAGTTCTCCCCAATTGCTCATCCCGCAGAGCATCTCCTATGACCCCATTCCTGTGTGATGCTAAGCCACTCATGAAGAAGTCCTCTGTTCATGAAAACTGGTTGGGAAAAATGTGTTTTACATACTTTTATTGCCCATATTTGTTACCACAAGTATATACCCCCTTTAAAATTGTGTGTGTAATGCTTGTATGTATGCATGATATATGCATGTATGTACATATCTTGTGTAAGCGTGCATGACTGTATGTGTAACGGCTAGAGGGCAACACTGAGTGTCCTCTACCTGCTCTTCACCTTTTTCGTTTTCGTTTCTTGTTTTTCGAGACAGGGTTTCTCTGTAGCTTTGGAGCCTATCCAGAATCTAGTTCTTGTAGACCAGGCTGGCCTCGAACTCACAGAGATGCACCTCTCTCTGCCTCCTGAGTGCTGGGATTAGAGGCGTGTGCCATCATTGCCCGGCTTCACCTTATTTTTGAGACAGGGTTTTTCACTGAACCTGGAGCTCACCTATTGGGTAAACTGGCTGGCCCCAGAATCGTCTGTCTCTAGTAGGATCACAGAGGCAGGACCCCAGTGATGCTCCTTACACAGGTACTGGGATCTGAGCTCAGGCCCCATGTTTTCTGTCTCTAGTGGGATCACAGAGGCAGGACCCCAATGATGCTCCTTACATGAATACTGGGATCTGAGCTGCGCAGAACCCACGGGTCAAACTCTGGTCATCACACTTGTCAGCATTTTTGCCAAGCCATCCCACAGGCCCACCCCTTGAGGTTATTTAAAAAAAAAAGAATTTTAAATATTTATTTTTATTTATGTGGGTGTGTCTATATGAGTGTATGCCTTGTGTTTGTGGGTGCCTGTGGAAGCCAGAGGACGGTAGCAAACCCCCTGGAGTTAGAGTTATAGACAGTTGTGAGCTACCCAGTGTAGATGCTGGGAACTGGACTGAGATCCTTGAGAAGAGCAGCAAGTGCTTTAAGCTGCTGAGTCATCTCTGCAGACTGAAAAATTAATTTTAAGACATCTCTAAAGAAAAGGGCTACTGTATTATTTAATACTCAAACAACACTTAAAGAGGCACAATTGTCTACAAGTCACATACAAAAATAGGAAAAAATAACAGGTCTGTTGTAGATACCAGAACTAGTAAATGGCAGAGCCAGGAGGGGAAGCCCCAGAGACCCTAGTGAGCTGGGCACGGATGCTCAGAAGGCACCTGCCGAGGCCCAGCACTGACCTTGAGGTCCAGGTGCAGGATATAGTGCTGGTGCAGGTAATGCACACCCTCGCAGATCTGCCTTGTGAACAGGACCACATCCAGTTCAGTCAGGTGGTACTTCTCATCCGTGATCCGGTCAAAGAGTTCACCTCCATCCACACTGCCGGAGAAAAGTCAGAAGCAGGTGTCAAACTGAGCAAAGCTCCCAGAGGGCCTGAGAGCAGCCAGTCTAGGTGTGCAGAGTCGGTTATAGCCCGCGCAATGCCCAAAGCTCCTGATACTGCTATGTGGGGTTTGGTTGGGTCCTTTGTTCTGGCATATTCCCCACAGGAGGTTTGCCCAGAACCTGAATATCTAAATCAGGGTTGCAAATTCAGCTGCTTGGGTGTACCAAATAGCACCCACATGGCAAGAAGCCTAAGTGAAGCCTGGTGTGGTGACCCACAGCTATGATCCCAGTCCTCGAGAGGCAGAGAAAAAATAGTCAAAAGTTCAGGACCATTCACAGCTGCACAATGATTTCAGACATGCAGGACATGAAACCCTGTTTCAAGAAACAAATTAAGGAGTTAATTAACTGAAAACTTAAAAAGAACCCTAACTAGGCAAACTAGACCGCATGTGAGACAGTTTTCTTTTGTCCAGTGCTAGTGACTGAACCCAGGGTCTCAAACAGGCCCAACAAGATCTCAACCACTGTCCCCACTGTTTTTTCACTTTTGATTCATATATGCTATGACAAATGTTTTATTCTTATTATCCCTGTCAGAAGGTGCACAACAACACAAGCACAAAGGTAAATGACCCCTCATCTATGGCTTCCATACCAAGAGTTAGTTTCTGGGCTAGAGAGAAGGCTCAGCTCCACAGAGTGAGCTGCAATACACCTTTACACATGGAGTGAGCTGTACTACACCCCTACACACAGTGAGCTATAGTGCACCCCTACACACAGTGAGCTATAGTGCACCCCTACACACAGTGAGCTATAGTGCACCCCTACACACA
>JAQHUG010000066.1:967718-1034535 GCA_028555095.1 Dicrostonyx torquatus
AGAGAGAGAGAGAGAGAGAGAGAGAGAGAGAGAGAGAGAGAGAGAGAGAGAGAGACTAAGATGGTACATTCTAAGTTACATGTCCTTTATCATAATAAAAAGAATAAAGAAAATACAGGCTTTTTTTTTCCCCAACAGTTGAAAGCCCAGACTGCTCTGAGGTTTAGGCCTTTGAAAATGGATGCTGATCCCAAGTGGTGCAGTCGAGAGACCTGGCAGCATGTCTACAGTTGAGCACGGGGCAAGAGTGCGGGGACGAGACAGCTGGCAGTGATGACTGTGGGAAGCAAGGTGGAAGCCAAGCTAAGCACCTGAGCCTGTCTTAGACCAAGGGACCCAAAAAGCTTGACAACCAATTCCTGGAGGAGTACCCAGGTAGTCAGAGGAAAAGGCCATTGGCCACTTCAGCCCTCTCTGCTCTTCTCTTCCAGTGGGGTAGAAGGTGACCCCAGTGTCACACAGCTCTATGCCATGCTTGGTGTCCAACGCTTCCTTACCTACTGCATAGCACATCAACCACAGGCACTGCCAACAACTCCGGGCTGCCAAGTTCAGGTTTGGTCTCAGGATACCTATACAAGCAGCCCCTTCTGGTCAAAACTGACACTTAATTTTTGATATGCTTTCCTCAAAAAAAAAAAAATTCTAGGGAAGGAAGGGCAGGTGGTGGCCTCCCCACTTCCTGAGACCTGCTTCGATCTGGCGTGTCTGAAATTCAGCCAGGGCTGTGACTGGGGTGGGACATGCTTCTCAGTGAGAGGATTTTAGGGATCCCTAACATGTCACAGGAAGTTCACACCTACTGCAATTGCTACATTCAGAGGGTTTCCCGGCACAGCTACCAGGAATCCCTCTTTCCAGCCTGCCAAGGCCCCTGGGACAGAGGGAGGTGGGGTGGGATGGGGTCCCATTTCCTTCCAGAACCAATCACCACAGCTAGATAATCTCCCGGTGCTGGGTCTTGTGGTCTCCGTGGTAGACGTGGAGCAGGTGAAAAGTAGGTAGCAGGTAGAGAGAGGTCTAGAAGGCCAGGGCCCTCGCAGGCTGTGCGGGCACAGCTGTGCTGCACCAACGGCACTGAATACAGACGGAATGCAGCAGGCCAGTTCTCTCCTCTACCATTTCTGTGAGTACAGCTCCTGTCCCAGGTGTCACTGCCTCTCCAGGCCCTCTGACACAAACCCTCCCCAACACCTCTAGAATGCCTCTACCTGCCCCACCCTTTTCTCCTCACCATATTGTTCAGGACTTAAATGCTGGCCCAAAGAAGCAGGTGTGCAGTTAAGTACATGGCTTTGGTGGTTTTGTGGGACTGGTGGTGCTCAGTCCCAATTTCACCATCAGTAAGATAATAGGACCGCTTTCCCACGCGGGGAACACTGGGAGAATAAAATGAGGTGGTGCCTCAGAAGGCTCGGCCAGTGCTGGGCGTGTGGTGAAGTGCACTGAGAAACCTGCTCGCTGACGTAACTACTTATCTAAAAGTTAGCCATTCTCCACTAGGATGAAAACCAAAATCCAAGAATGCTGAGAATCACTCCAGACCAAAGGAATCAGGAATTCTGGGCACAGATGTTTCTTTTCAATCCCTACCCCCTATTCCCAGGTAATTCTCATGGCCAGTACCCCCAGGATCCCAAACATAAGATCTCCCCCTGTGAATCTAGTGCGGTCACCAACATAGTGTGGTCACCAACATGTGTCACTGGCCCATTGGCCATGCCACACATAAAGGACACAGCTGTTTGCACGAAGACCATCCCTTACCTGGAAAATGCTTCCCCACTGTAGACGTCACTGGCTGGAGTTAGTGACCCTAAGAGCGGAGGGCTAAGCCCTGAACTCAGTCTCATGCTCTCTTCTGAGAGCCAACAGTCAGGCTTGCTGGACGAGGTTCCTTGTCCTGCACTTTGCCACATCTTGAGATTGGTGAGGACCTCGCTGATTCTGTCGAATGCTGCAGACAATTCCAGGGTAGTCCCAGTATTCTCACCAGGCGTTTCCAGAAGCCTGGGTTCTGCCTTTGTGGATGGGGGTATTTGGCCTAGGCCACGAACTTCAGTTCCCTGCCTCAGTGCCACTCCTGCCTGGGTGAAGTCAGCTCCCTTCAGTGAAGTGTTGATGATGAGAGGCAGCCTCTGCACTGTCCCCACTGCTGTGTCCTCCTTCTGGCTCTCTACAAGATAACGGGAAGGGGGAAACATACTCTAAGAGACATGGATCACAAGGAAGAAATAGACACATATGTGCATTCCACATACCACATCTATAAAAGCCAAAAACTGCATGTAACCCACACTGCCATGGGAGATGTGTCTGTGTGTTAGAACACCCACCCAATGAAGTGTTGTACAGCCACTCTTAAAATAAGAAAAGAGGGGCTTAAGAGATGGTTCAGTAGGTAAGAGCACTGCCAACTCTTCGAGAAAATCCAGGTTTGATCCCAGCCCCTACAATGTAGCTCACAAGTGTCTGGAATCCAGTTCCAGGGGATCTGACGCCCTCTCTGGCCTCCATAGACAACACGCACACAGTGGTGCACAGATACATACAGACAAAACACCAGCATGCATGGAGAGAAGAAGGGAGGATGTTTGTGAGTGTGCACATGTGTGAAAACCTATGGCTACTTATAAGTGGTTTGCATGGCCTCACTGGAAAGATAAGAATTTTTTAAATGGTCATAAATAAAGGTCTTAAGGATAAAGGACAAAAGGCAGACTTCTTTTAGTATACCTTATGTTGTCAATCTGACTGTAGAACCCTAAAAATACTATTCAAAAAAAGAACTTTGTCTCTTGAGACAGGGTCTCACTGTGTAGCCCTGGCTAGCCTAAAACTCATAGAGATCAGCCCACTTCTGCCTTCTGTGTGCCAGGATTAAAAGTGTGTGCCACCATGCCAGGCATGTAAAGTTTTAAAAGAGAATTAACTTTTATAAAAGCAATCCAGCCAAATTCTTAATTCCAGCACTCTGGAAATGGAGATGGGAGGACCAGAAGTTCAAAGTCATCCTCAGCTACACGGTGGAGTTTGAGACCAGTCTGGGCTATAGGAGACCCTGTCTCAAAAGTCCAAACAAAACGAGAACCATGGCATGGGTGACGTACCTGGTACTTTATTCTGAACCAGTTTGTGTGCGGTAGAAACAGGCAGGTGGACCCCCTCACCTACCCACAGCCTCCTGGAGGCGTCAGCTTGCTCACCTCGGGTACTCAGCGCATGCTCACCTCGGGTACTCAGCGCATGCTCACCTCGGGTACTCCGCGCTTGCTCACCTCGGGTACTCAGCGCTTGCTCACCTCGGGTACTCAACGCATGCTCACCTTGGGTACTCAGCGCATGCTTCGGCTTTACTCCCGTAGGTTCTGCTGGTTCCTTGTTCTAAAATAACCACCATAAAAACACCATCATTCAGACGTCCATGGACCACCTGCCTCATACTCACGTGACCCACGGCAGTATGGCTGGACATTGAGGCTGGATGCACCTAGCTTCAAAGCTAGAGCCCCATGTCCTTTCCAGGGCTTCACTGAATGGCTAGGGGGCTGGCTCCCTGAGAAGAGGTTCTAAATAGACCAGGGTCTTAAGCCAAGAATGAGGAAGGAAAATCCTCAATCCTAAATCATCATCAACTCAGCTCTACTATTCATGCTGCAGTAGTCCTGGTTGAGACTGGATTCCGAAGTCAAATCCATGCTCAGGGGATGGGGCAGCACAGCCAACCATCACATCAGCCCGGGAGCTGAAGAACCATCTCCAGCTGAGCTCTATCATTTGGGCCTAGAGTTGCCAGATCTTTGTTGGTCAAGAGAAACTGGACTTAGATTTTTGCTTAAATCAGACTTATTAAAGCACAAAATTAAATAAAAATAATTTATTAAAGCACAATTTGTATAAATAAATAAATTACACATACGAACTATAAACTTTTTTGTGAGACTGTCTCACTATGTATCCCTGAGAGTCTAGAACTCCCTATAAAGACCAGACTCACAGAAATCCACCTGCTTCTGCCTCCTGAGTACTGACCCTAAAGGTGTGCGCCACACCAGATCAACAAATGTACAAAATGTAGGACAATTCTGCTACCCGCAAAGGATCCCTAGCATTTTAATCCAAAGATTTAAATTTTCAGTGTTGGAAATCAATTTAAATCTTTCCAATGCTGCAGACAACATGTATCTTCAGCTGTTTTGCTCTCTGGGCTCCCCATTAAGGAACTCTGTGGCTGGGGCCAGAGAGAGGCCAGTTAGCTGGCGAGTCACATTCCCTGGTGTACAGGGGACAAGGGACATGCTGTGACTTAACACCAGGAGCCACAGTTGGGACCTTACTGGTCAAAGGTTGGAGACTCCAGCAAGAGATACAACCTTTTCTGGAGAGTTTCCTGACTGTCACAGAGTAGCCAGTTCCAGTGTAGGGCTCTGAGCATGTCTGTCAGGCCCTGGTCTCTAGCAGACATTTTAGGTTTAAAGAAGAGCTGCAGAGAATCCGTCTGGACCAGCGCTCCGCATCCTTACAAAGAGGGCTCCTAAACACCGGCCACTCACCACTCTTTTCCAAAATAGCCATAGCTGTTGAGTAACTTTCATGTGCTGGACACACTTTTCCAAAAATTTCACAGATTAGTTTCCCCCTTGTCCTGCCCACCCTCTGCGATAATATTTACTAATGGGATCATTCCTGGTTTACAGAGAGAAAATGAGAAACACAGAAGCAGAGGAGTTGGCCAGGTGCTGAAGGCAGAGTTAAAAGCAACAAATGTGACCTAAGAGGCCAGGCTCTGGCCACACTGCTACACTGGAAAGGGTGACATGGGGTCCCCCACCCAGCTCCCAGGCTGAGGTTAGACACTGACTGTGCTGCCCCATCCCGTCAGCATCATTTGACTCTGGAATCCAGTCTCAACCACAGCTATAGCAGCATGAATGTTGATCTCACTTTAGGGTGGGTAGAGTTTGATTTTTCCATTCCTGACCTAACTCATCAGCCAGAGCAGTTCCCAAAGTCCTCTGCTCCCCCAACCCCCTTGCCAGGTTTTCCTGTGCTTCACTCAACCTTTCTCAGCCCTGTCCCCTTCTCACTTCTTTGTGGTTCCAGAACATCAAGTATTATTGCGTTCATTCACTCATTTATTCAGTGTGTGTGTGTGTGTGTGTGTGTGTGTGTGTACAAGCATGAGTCCTACCCTTGGAGCTCACATGACAGTTTGCAGGAATTGGTCTCCTCCTTCTACCATTGGTTTTCAGACTTTGTAGCAAGGGGCTTTACCCAGTGAGCCATCTTGCAAGTCCGAGGTCACAAAGGACTCCATCTTTCTTTTCTCTCCTTCTCTCTCTTTCTGTCTCCCTTTTGGTGTGTGCACTTGTGCATGTGCCAAGGTGACATGTGGAGGTCAAAGGACAACTTATGGAAGTCAGTTCTCTCTCTCTATGGTAGGCCTAGGGATTAAATTTAGTTTTTGAGAAGACAATCCAGATTTCCTCTTTCAATAGTAAGGACACAATACATGGAGAGCACACAGCCCAATGCCCAAAGGACATGCGCGCACACACACACACACACACGTGCACACACACATGCACACACACATTACTCGTTGTTGCTATGATCCTCACATCATCAGTGTGGCCCAGACCTTGCAGCAGACAGTACCCCCTTCCTTCCTCTGCAGCGTCTTTCCCGCCACTTCTGTTTAGGAACCCAGAGGCATTGCCACAGACCTCCTCATCAGTAGAAACTGACTTGCACAGACTGTCCTGAGGCAGTCCCTGCTGATGCGAACAGTCCTTCCTTCCCCTCCTTTTCTTCAGTATAGGAAGGCTCCTGTGCCCACCTGCTCATGAGGGCTGATGTCCTGAACAGCTCAAACTCGCAATTGAGACTGAAGCTGAGGGCAGCTGGCTTCTAGTGATAATCTAATTCATCGGTACAGAGTCCAGTGAGTACTTTAGAAGATGAAGCAGGTGTGGGTGGTGCCCGGAGAAGTAATGCAGTGGGAGGACACATGTCTTGTATATGTGAGGCCCTGAGTTCAATCCCCAGCATTACCACCAAAATACAATATAAAGTAATCAAGGAGGACCTTGACCAAGCCCTGGCATAATATCCAAATTTAACAGCCAGTGTTAGGATGTAACTCAGTTCTACATGTGACTACTACAGCCCTATTCTCTTAAGAAACAAATGGAGGGTCTCCAGAAGTCTCTAGAGTCTAGATTTCAGCATGAGGAATTTGATACAGGCCCGTGGTTCCACCTCATTCGAACGGTTCTCCGAGCAGCAAGTTCATCCCTGACAAGCAGAAGCATGCCGTGATCCAATTAACAATTGCAATGTAATGGGAAGACAGGACCCAAACCAGCAGACAGTCAACCATCCACAAATGAAGCACAAAGGGGAGCCTTGCAGACAGGTAAAGCTGCAGGAATGAACACACAGTCCCTGACACAGTGCCCCGTCCCGCGACACCTATGCATTTACAACACAGGCGCCAGTTAGTTCCATTATTCTATAAAGAGCCCTTATGGATAAACAGGAAAGGGTAGAAAACAAAATGAGAGACAGGAGGAAAATTTGTGAACAGGTCATCCACTGAAAATGCAAATGGTTTTAAATGATGGTCCATTCTTTAGTAAAAGATGTCAATGCTTTAGGACATGTCATTCTCTCTGTTCTTGGTTATATTTGAGGTTTTCCTGAATAAAACGACAATTTTCTATGAATTCAGAAGAAGGATTAACTTCATAAGTCATCACCAACTGCTTCATTTGGGCCTGATTCAATAAGGAAACTAAGAAGTTTAAGACTTTCGAGGGTGCTTAAATACTAACTTCAAATAATAGCAAAAGTATTTACTTTGAGGACATACAGCAATACAATTGTTTCTGAGGTAGTCCGCATCTTTTAGACACAAATGCTAAACTCCACTTGTTTACTGATTGTAATGTTAGGTTTGAAACGTGAGCCTTGGGCATGCTGGGTAAGAGACCCCTTTGAACAACACCACTCATTCCAGATTAGCTCCCTGCCTTAGATAAGTAGGAGACCACTGCCTCTGGAACACACATTATCCAACATTTTAATTCTCTTCCACTATTCTTTTCATTCTGATGAATGAAAAATGGGACTGTATGTTCATTTTTAATATTTCAATATGGTAAACTTCAAAAGCATAAACAAATCAAAAAGAAATAAACTTCTTCAAGAACATTCACCCATAGTATCCAGGACATGCAGGAAATGTAGTATTTGCCTCCAGCCTCAATCTTCCTGTAGACTTTAAATCGTCTGTACGTTGTATATTGCATAGTATAGTTCTTAATGTAATGTGCTATAAAAATAACTATCATCTTATAGCAGACACATCCCCCAGGAAGGGTGGAATTCACTCCCCACACGCAGGAAAACTAAGAAGAAAGTTCTTTAAACTGAAGGCATAATGAACCTTGGCCCACCACCTCTGGAATGACTTCTAATTGCTTTAGACAAGGCTGCACATAGCCCAGACTGACCCTGATCCCCGAGCTGCCACACCTTGCCTTCTATGAACTTTTTGAAGACTGGTTAGGCTTTCTCCACATAATGTGCTTTCAGTTGCAAAACCTTTACCTGGACAGCCCACAGGAACCTGAGTCTCCTGAGCACCCAGTGGTAGAATCAGAAGGAGATGCTTTTCATTCGAGTTTTTCTTGGATTTATGTTTGATTGGTTTCTCCCCTTCTCTCTCTCTCTCTTTCTCTCTCTCTTTCTCTCTCTCTCTCTCTTTAACGTTAAGGATTAAATCTAGGGCCACTATATCAAAAGTGTTTTCTTTTACAGTGTTAAATTATCAGATTAAAAGCATTTTAGTTTTTCTTTATAAGGCCATTAATTCAATTTATTTTAGTAGTGTAATTAAATTCTTTTTCTTTCACAAAATCTAGGCTGGTTACCAGTGACCAAAGCCACTGCATGTGCCCCATTTTCTCTGCAGACCAGCATTTCCAGGGCTGCAGAGCAGGGATCCAGGAGCTGAGGGAGAGGTGTGCTCCAGGAGGGAAGAGCTTCAGACAGGGAGAAAAGGGACAGCTGGGTGGCCTGGGACCTGCAGGACTGGGCAGGAAGGTGTCCTCTTCAAGTACAGGCCTCATTAGCGCAAATCCATTCTGTGCCAGGGACAAGTGGTAATCACAGAATCTTAAATGGTGGCTCCAGGCTATCTGGTGTTGCTAAGTAGCTGGTCTTCAGCTGTTCTCAAACAAGGTGTTCCCTACACACACACACACACACACACACAGAGAGAGAGAGAGAGAGAGAGAGAGAGAGAGAGAGAGAGACGTGTGTGTGCACCCAGTGGACAAGCTTCTATTAGCCAGCGGGTGTGATTATACAACCCTTGGGAACAGCCACTCCCAGAAATGCCATCTTTCACCTTGGGGGAGGGGGCCATACCTCTGCTTGCTGTCTCTTGTTAGTCACTGTCAACACTCACTTTCCCACAGGCAGCTATACACTTTGCCATCTCTGGGACAAAGCACAGTGGAGGGGACAATGAGGGTTTGGTTGTTGAGTAAGGGCTGTGGGATAAATTGACCATGTCTCTTAGCTCCAGATATAAAGGGAAAGGAAGGGACAAGAGAGAAATCCCAGGGCTGTTAAGCACAGCACCCTCCTTTTCCTCACATCTAGTTTGCCCCTCACATTTGGTGGCATGTGCTGCCCAAGGACCTACATTCTGACTGGACCACTACCTCATCCTTTCTTAGAGAGGGGATCATTGAACTCTATAGAAATCCATCTATTCTCCCTAAGTTTCCTTCTTTCATTTCCCCATCAAAAGGACACAGAATACATGATAAGGAAGCAATGTCCCCAGCTCTTCTAAGAATAATTTCCAGGCCGGTCTTCCCACTAGGGTCCCGGAACACCCTCCAGCCAGGGCAGGGAATCCAGAACCAACCTCCTCCGAGCCTTCATCCAGGCTGTCTTTCCTCCAGGGCGCGTTCCCTTGCGTAATTAAATCATCCACCTTTGAGTTCTGGAATGTGGCCCCTACCAAAGTAATAGCCCTGTCCAAAGCCACCATCATCTTGAAGAGGGCTTCGAGCCTGGCACCATGCTGGGCACCCTCCTGCCGCACAGCCCTCACCAGCTCCAGGACCTCAGGCCACACAGCCTGAGCAGTGGCTGGAAGAGGGCCGTCGGGCGCTGCCAGACTCAACTCTCGGGAGACCTCCAGCCGATGTAGACCTTGTTCCAGCTGGTCCATGCCCCGGCACACACACTGCAGCTTCTCTGTGACATCTTCTTGGAAATGTAGGAGTCTGTCAACCTTCTCACTCAGCACCGCAAGTTTGCTGTCCATGTTGGCTAAGGGAGCTCTGTCCAAGGCTGGCAGCCCCACGGGGCCCAAACCCTCAGGATCCTCCTCTGGAACTCCTGACATCCCAATTCCGGGCTGGGTAATGGGCAAAAGCAAGGAAACTGAGGGAAGTGCCACAGGCCCACTTCTCACTTAGATGGTAATGTCTGGAAGGCCATTGTTCTGGTAAGAGCCTTGCTGTACAGCATCAGCCTGCCCTGCTGCCTGGGGAGCTGAGAGGGCCAGGTTTTCTGTGTGCCTGCTTTGCCTATCTCCCACACAGTCACAGCCGGAGAGTGACAGACTGAGTTTAGCCCAGGCCCTTTTCTTGGGGCCTCTTTGACATCATGGTGACAATTAACATTCCCCTTTGAGAGGCTGCTGATGGCAGTTATTTTAAGAATCTGCCCGGAGAAGGCTGGGGTTCATACATCTGATGCTAAAGGCTGGGAGAAAATTATCTTTTAGCATGAAAACTGGGAAGGTGGAATCCACGGGACCCCACCTCTAGAAGAATTATAGGCCACTAAGGAGAGCTGAGAACAGGAGAATTAGTCTTCCCCAGGGATGAACCCACTAGCTGATTATCCAATATCAAGTGATCAGACCTGAAATAATATACAGGTAACACTAAACAAACTCAGTAGATTGTAGTTATAAATTCATGCGCTTTTGTACATATAATGATAAAAATAAAGAAAAAATACATGAATTTGAATGGGGGGATATAGGAGGGTTTGGATGGAGGAAAAGGAAGAGGGAAATTATATAATTGTAATTTAATTAAAAATAAAAATAACCAAACAGTGGTGGCACACATCTCTAATCCCAGGACTCAGGGGCAGGTGAATCTCTGAGTTCGAGGTCAGCCTGGTCTACAGAGCGAGTTCCAGAAGAGCCAGGGCCACACAGAGAAACCCTGTCTCGAGAAAGCAAAACGAAATAAAAATAAAACACAGAAAAACATGCTCTCACTATCATACAAATTCACTTTGGTCTTTTAAAATGATAAAATTATATGTATATCAACAAATTGTCTTAAAATAAATTTCCTTGTGATTTATTATTAACAAAAAAAAAACCCTAAGAGAGTATATCTGTCAGCTGGCTATGAAAGGCGGTTTTCAGAATTCCAGACGCTGGTGTCCCACAGCCATCCACACACTTCGTTCATAGCAGAGCAAACTGCAAGGCGATTCCACCAAGTTCTGCCTTTCACCATCACGAAAATTTTACTGTTTCTGCAAACTAAAAACAAGCTTTTTGTTGCTGTTTCCTGCTTGGATGATACATGAAGCGTGGGTTTAGACCGCCTGTGGGGAGAGTCTGCAGGTCTTGCCCCTACCAGACACACACTTGGGTCCCCACTTGTACCTAAAAATAGATCTGAGAAACAACAACCTAGGCTACTCACCAAGTGCAACCCCATGGGTCCTGTTCCTTAAAAAAGCCCTCTGGGGACAATTATCAGCGACCCTCTGACTCCCAGCAATGACTATTAACACCTCAGACAACCAACATCTCTATATTGTCAACAACAATGAGGCCTGAGTTCCTGTGGTTTTCAAACACTTTATCTTCAAAAATTCATAGCTTGAATCGGATTCTTACAGAAGTACCAACGTCTGAAGTGGACACATTCGGATCATCACTGGGGTGGGACATGAAGGTGAATTTGCATCTCATAGTGCCAAGGGTGTCACAAAGCAGCCGGACAACTTTCATCCAGTCCCTTTGGTAAAGAGCAGAGCTCAGTGCCGGGCGGTGGTGGCGCACGCCTTTAATCCCAGCACTCGGGAGGCAGAGGCAGGCGGATCTTTGTGAGTTCGAGACCAGCCTGGTCTACAAGAGCTAGTTCCAGCGCAGGCTCCAAAGCCACAGAGAAACCCTGTCTCGAAAAACCAAAAAAAAAAAAAAAAGAGCAGAGCTCAGAAAGGTA
Organism: Dicrostonyx torquatus; assembly: GCA_028555095.1. Lineage (NCBI taxonomy): Eukaryota > Metazoa > Chordata > Mammalia > Rodentia > Cricetidae > Dicrostonyx > Dicrostonyx torquatus. Next base: position 979,004 of record JAQHUG010000066.1, read on the forward strand.
AATATGCCCAGGGCAAACAGGCACATGGGCTCCAAAGGTGGTTTTGCCACAGACAGGGAGGCACCAAAGGAAGGGGTCTTTAGTGTCCTCCCCCTCCTCAGATTCCCTTTGCTGAACACAAGCAATTTTGATAAACTGGCCTGTAAGTCTAGCACCCACAGGCACCATCAAGCCATTTTGCTATTTTAAGCCATAGATGGCCTTTCAATAGTGTCCTTGCTATGCTAGGTCAAAATCCCTGTACTCATCCCTCTTCATGATGCCTGTGCTCATCCCTCTTCAGGATGCCTGTTCCTCAGAGTGGGAGGATCCAAGCGCACTCTGGGAGCAGTCCTAAGTGTTGGTGATGAAATGAGCTCAGCAAGCTCAAAAGGAGCTTGGTTTATCTTATTAATGAGATTAAAGACAGGATGATCATTGCCTAGTGTGCATAGAGTCCTGGACTCAATTGCCAGCATTACATAAACCAGATATGGAAGTGCATCCGACTGGCAGGGATGAAAATTTCCTACAGAAACTATTGTGTTCCTCACCTCGGCTCTCAGACTATTGAAATGACAGATCTGCGAACCACACAGGTACCAAAAAGAAGCTGTGTGCAGAGGCTGACTGCCTTAAGCTCCAGGATGGGCAGAGTTTGGAAGGTGGCAGTTTCAGGGCTACAATTATCTTGGGTGTTCGTGAGCCTACCAAACAGCTATCCTTACCCACCTATGTCCGCTCTAGCATCCTTTCTTAGCAGAGCCCTCCCCTCTACCACTGGAAGAGTTAAGAATGCTCTCAGGGCTGGGGAGATGGCTCAGCAGCTTAGTTGCCAGCACTCCCAGGGTAGCTGACAACTGTTTGTAACTCCTCTTCCAGGGGATTTGATAGCCTCTTCTGGCATCCGTTGATGCCACAAGTCACGTGATACACACACACGCATGCATATATATGCAGACAAAACACTCATACACATAAATAAATCTAAAATTTTTTTTTCAAAGGACATTATCAAAAAAAGACCTGGGGCTTGTTGAGGTTCCGCCATCTTGCCGTAACTACCTCTCCAAATGTATTTGGAAAGTTCCTTGATTTGTGGCTTTCTTTGTTCTCTTTCTATAAAAACTCCATGAAACTATTTTTATTTTGGAACACTGTTTTTGGAAATACCTAAAGCTATGTTCCTGAGACTATGGTCATTTGTATCTTAGCTCTAAAAGAATTCAGCTCTTGCTTCCTCTGAGTTGAGAGCTGTGTTTTGCGTTAACTCTGTGTTAATCAGAGTGCCCTCAAGAACCACAAGTGCAAAGAAGGGAAATGCTAAACCTAGGGCCAGCCTGAATGAAACTTCCCCAGAGAGAGAGTGTTACATTTTCAGGTCACTTTGAGCGAGTGTAGAATCAAAATAGTGATGGATCAGAGCTGTGCAGAGACACTTCTTTTAACCAGGACTGCTTAGATATGTATAGTTCTGACCTCTACTTAATTTTAAACCTTGAAGGCAGACTTGGGTAGAGTTAAGAATCTATTTGTCCCGTATGTCCCAGACTGGAAATATTTGTCCCCTTTCCTGAAATGGCCACATGGAATAAATCTCCTTTTCCTGACTTCTGCTGTTAATTCGGTTCCTTTAATTGGCTAGTTGAGGGCAGGTGAATGATCGGTCCTACCTTGTTGGGTAATAGGCTGTGACTCCATCTAGTAACAATCGTAAACACTATGAAGGGACCAAAAGACACATTTGGGGTGGCTGCCATCCACAGAATGTTGGCTTTGGATGGAGAGGAAAGACTGGAAGGTTCTAGCAGTTGCTAGTGTCATATTGTTCCAAGGACATTTTTTTGTCTTACAACTTCAGGAGACATCAGCTGCTTTTTACTTGGCAAGACTTCCTGTCACTTCTGTTGGATTATTCTTAAGTTTTTTTCCTCAAGATAACTGATGAGTGATAAGTATAAGATTTTTTCTTATTGAGGCTTGTTGTGGAATAACCTTTTAGTACACTGTGAAGAATTGTCACTTGGAATGGTTTAATAAAAAGCTGGAAGGCCAATAGCGAGGCAAGATTTTCAGGGCAGAGAGGACACTGGGAAGAAGGTCAGAGATGCAGGAGTCATCAACCAGATGGAGAGGAAGCAGTGTAGATAGTACAGAGGAAAGATAATAGAGCCACAAAGCAGAAAGTAAGGTAATAAAAATGGACTAATTTAAGTTGTAAGAGCTAGTTAGTAACAAGCCTAAGCTATGGGCCGAGCTTTCATAATTAATAAGAAATCTCCATGTTGTGATTTGGGAGCTGGCAGGAGGGACAGAAAAGTCCACCTATAGAGGCTATGACATAAAATGCTAGATATGTATGTTTGTAAAAAGTCCTTGTTAAATTTGATTTTTTTTCAGAGGCTGGAGAGATGGCTCCAGGGTTAACAGCACCTGCTACTCTGGTGAGGACCCAGATTCAGTTCCAAGACCCCATGTCAGGCAGACAACAACTGCCTGCAACTCCAGTTCCAGGGGATATAATGCCCCCTTATGGCTCCAAACAGTACCTGAGCTCATGTGTGTGCACGCACACACACACACACACACACACACACACACACTTTTTAAAAATTTCTCTCTTTCAGTGAAAAGTACAGGAAATATAATTCTACATATAATAATTTTGAGGATCTGTATTAGCTTACTGGGTATAATTTTTAAAAGGTCTATTTCATTAAGTCTTATTATAAGGAGACAGATTAATAGCTTACATTTAAAGTTACTAAATTATTAAAGTATGTCTTCATTGAATAGTCAGAAAAAATATCTAAACTGTTTTTTGCTAGAGAAATGTAATCTTTTGGGAATTAACCTGTATGTAAAGATACTTTTACATGACTTCTGTGCCTTGGTCTATTTTATTTTATTTTATTGAGTCAGGGTCTCACTATGTATCCGTGACTTGTCCCAAACTCACAGAGATCTGCCTCTACCTCCTGAGTGCTGGGACTAAGGGCATGTGCCACTCTGTACATGATGGCTAATTTTACTATTGTGATAACTGCTGAGAGTGAATACATTTGCTGTAAATGATATTATAGAATTAGGAGTCCAGGACGTGGGCTTCACTTTTGTGAGTACTTAGACCTATTAATGGGCTGTCTGGGGACCGAACCAGAAGGCTCTGGTTCTAGGATCCTTTTGTTGGAGTTTGGGAACAGGGAAATGGACAGGCTAAACACCTGGTAGCTGAGGAAAGAAAAGAGATTAAAAAGGAGCCTTTTGAGATAGAGTTCCCAGAAGGGGACAAGGCGGATCTCAATAAGAGACCTATATGAAGCTAGATGGAGGAAGAGGCTCTTCAGAAAGAGAGACACTTGGGATCAGGATCTGTTTTCAGAGAAGAGATGTGAAGGTAGGTAGCAAGAAAAGTGGGGCCAGGCGGTGGTGGCGCACGCCTTTAATTCCAGCACTTGGGAGGCACAGGCAGGTGGATCTTTGTGAGTTCGAGACCAGCCTGGTCTACAAGAGCTAGTTCCAGGACAGGCTCCAAAGCCACAGAGAAACCCTGTCTCAAAAAAACCAAAAAAAAAAAAGAAAAAAGAAAAGTGGGCAGACTTGATAGTGAGGATCTCTAAGGGTTACACCAAGAAAAGGACAATAACATTGAATGTTATGGACTTTCAGACCGACTGGAGGATTATGTCCCTACCCAGGATCAGAGATAGAACTCAAATTCTTTTACTTTAATGGGGAAGTAGCTTTCCCTTAGACCTCCACCAAGCCATGGCACCTCTGGCCTCTTTCCTTTGCTATGTTATTTTCTTGTGTGTTACCCAGGAAATAGGAGATGGCTATTTAATGTCTTCCAAGTCTGGTAAAATCTATCTCCTGTAATTCACAAAAATATATTAGAATTAGTCTCCATCCATTGAACTATTAAATTCTATGCTTGGATTTGTAGACAGAATGTTCTCATTATACATGTAATGCTATGTAACTCTGACAGGTGCAACATAATACTATTACAAATGTTCTTCCCAGAACTGGAGAGATAGCTCAGTGGTTAAGAGCACTGGCTAATCTTCCAGAGGACCTGAGTTCAATTCCCAGCCCCTGTATGGAGGCTCACAATTGTCTGCAGCTTCAGTCTCAGGGGATCCAATGCCTTCTTCTGGCCTCTGTAGACACAAGCATGCACGTGGTGCACAGGCAGACATACATGAAACCAGAGCACTAATACGAATTAAAAAATAATAAAAAAGAATTTCTTATTAAAAAAGATTAATTTGGGGTATATTTGCATACATGCATATGTATAGTATATATATATATATATATATAAAACAATTTCAAAATCAAATCCATTTTGAAGCTCGCTTCTTTTTTTAAATAAAAAATTCCTTCTTTCATTGTATACGGAGAATTAACACCCTATTCTCCACCTTCGCATGAATATTTCCTCCATTTGTCCCTTTGTTCAAATAATCCTATTTCCTGAAACTTGTATGGTAGGGACGCTGGTGTGCAATAGACTATGCTGAACATTCCGTCCTCTAAACTTGGCCGGGTGTATCTCAGTGGGTAGACAGATGATCGCCTAGCCTACCCAAACTGGGACACTGGAGGCACATAGGCCTATAATTCCAGGGGTGAAGGATCAGTACTTCCAAATCATGCCTCAACCAGCTCCAGGCCCACCCGGGCCCTATTAGTCTCTGTCTCAAAACAAGAGAAAGCTGCATTGCATGTTGAAAATTGTCATGCTGCCTTCTCTCTCCTGCTGTGACTCTGCTTCCTGAACTGTTAGATGAGTGTGGTGGTTTGAATGGGATGCCCCCCAGAGGACTCTGACATTTCAATGTTTGGATTCCAGTTGGGGGCCCTGTTTGGGAAGGTTTAGGAGGTGTGGCCCTGCTAGAGGAAGTATGCCTCTGGGGATGGGCCTAGGGGTTTTAAATGATTCCCTCCATTTCCAATTCAAACTCTCTATTTGAAGATGCAAGCCCCCAGCTCTTCGTGCCCCCATGCTATGGTCTGGTGCCTTGCTTCCCCACTGTGATGGAGATGGATGCAGGGCCATGAGCCCAACACAAGCCCTCCCTTCTGTAAGTAGCTTTGGCCATGGTGCCTTACCACCGCAACAGGAAAGTAAATGAGACATGGAGCATCAAGAGGACTTAATAAGAGAGCCTATCTTTAGAGAGCAAAAACATTCCTAAGAAAATCAGCACGGTTCCACTACCTTTCACTCTTTATTTTGTCCTAAAAGTCTACAGCTCGAATTAATCAGTTTTCCTTTCTAAATGAAACAGTGGGCAGGCCTAGGAAGCAGCTGCAGTTCCTATTCCTCTTGGCACGGTCCCGCAGTAACGAGACGCTGGCTGTACTGCCCAGTTTCTGCGTGCACGGGTACGAAGTAGCCTAGGGAAAGCAGAGCAAAGGCCAGCCTCTGTGAATGCCTCGCCTTTGCTTCCCAGTGTCTGCTGCGGGATCACTCTTCCCTAAGAGATGCCATTTCAGGATTTCACCCTGTTGACTGACTCGGAGGAGTTTCTGTGCCTGTACCTTGAGTTCTCATCTTCTTTGCTAATTTAGGAGACTTCAGGAGAGGTAACAAGCAAGTTCAGCAAGTTTTCATTGTCCCAAAAATACAGAAGTCTTTAATCAGTTTAGAAGTTCATCTAGTTATCGTTACAGAAAAATTCTACTATTTTTAACACTTTGATATTTGGAAAGGTCTTTAAAAATACTGTAAAAATTAAATGTAAAATTATATGTAAATTAAAAATAGAGTTAAAAATTAGATGTAATTCACTTTTTCAAGAATTCAAAGTGGGCATCAATACATTTAAATCTTGGTTTTCCTTTCATTGACTATGTCATCAACGGTTCAGAATCATGAGGATGCTGAGCAAGTGGACTGTGCTGTTTCTTGGCTTTTAAAGTGTGTGTGATTGTTTTTATATAGTTTGGGTTCTTGTAGAGCATTTGTTTGTTGGAGACCTGGGAAAATCACAAGACAGTCTGCAGCTAGAGACAGTTAAGCCACCTTAGGACACTTTAAACTGAAGTCCATTGTTCTGTCACTAATAACATTTTATATTTAACTTAAAAGACAAGATTTGATGTTTTGTTAAAAAAAAAAAAACTGTTTCTGTTTCAGATGTGGGTTACTTGGGAAATTACCTTCCCACAGTCCAGAATCATTGAAGATGTAGCTGAAGGAGAAACAATAGCTGCAGCCTCAGTGAACCCAAGCAGTGGGCACATCAGGCCAGAGTATGGTCCTGTTTCCCCTTGGCCTTGAGCCAGGCTAACCTAAGCAAGAAGAAATGCAAGGCAGTCCACAGCAGCATATGGATATGTAATGCTGCCTTCTTAGTCAGCTTCAACAGAATCTGAGGGAAATATATCTGCTTGCCCTGACAAAATAAGAATTTGTTATTTTATGCAGGATGCACTTGTCTACGGTCTATTTGTAACCACTAACCTCGTCCCATAAGTCTGCAAGAGATCTAAATTTTAGCCAGTGTTGTAACTCCATTGCCCTGCTGAGAGAAAAATTCTAAATCTCACTCCATAGGAGCAGCTGGCTTCACATATTAAAAAAGACCTCTGTCTAATTCTTCTATGTAATGGTGCTAGTTGTTTTTGGCTCTTTGATATATGTACTCTATAAACAGTCTAGGACACAAAGCTTAAGGAAACACTTTACAAAGATGGCATTCTATGAAACAGAATTGTTATTGATGCTGGCCTTCCCCAGGTTTTGTGTACTCCCTGTGCTGGCTAGTTTTATGTCATCTTGACACAGATAGGGTCATCTGAATGGAGGGAATGTCATTTTCTTAGTTAGTGATAGATGAGGAGGGCCCATTCCACTGTGGGTGGCATCTTCTCTAGGCTGGTTGTCCTGGGTTCTATAACCAAGCAGGCTGAGTAAGCCATGAGAAGCAAGGGAGTAGTACCGCACCATGGCCTCTGCATCAGCTCCTGCCTCCACGTTCCTGCCCTGCACAAGGTCCTGTCTTGACTTCCTTCAGTGATGAACAGTGATCATGAAAGTGTAAGTTAAACAAATCCTTTCCTCCCTAATTTGCTTTTTGGTCATGGTGTTTCATGGCAGCAATAGAAACCCTAACTAAGACAGTTTCTACCTATACTAAGAAAATGTTCCTCAGCGAAGGCCAGCACACAGGTCCTAACAGTGGCCCCCACGCTGTGCTCTTGGTGATGGAAATGTAATGAATATTTGTAAGTCTACAAACAGTACTTAACTTCCACCTTAGTTTTACTCTTGGTTGTTTCTGTAAATTCCACATCTGTTGTCTGTTAACATACTGTGAAGACATTTGCTCTTGATCATTGTGTTCTTGTTAAGCTTTGTTCCTTCCTAACATAAGATCTGTAGGGAAGAAGATGCGTGCACTTGGATACAGATGTTGGTGGAGGCCAGAGGTGTCAGGTTTCCTGGAGCTGGAGTTACAGTTGCTTGTGAACGGCCTGACTTGAACTTGGATCCTCTACAAGAGCAGTATGTATTCTTCAACACTGAGCTGCCTCTCTGGCCCTGTGGCCAAATGTGATGATATTTTGTTTGTGCTTCAGCAAATAAAGCTTGCCTAGACATCAGAGTGTGGAGCTGGCCATAATAGTTAGCCATAGAGGCCAGGCAGTGGTGGCACACACCTTTAATCCCAGCACTCGGGAGACAGAAAGGCAGAAGGAGCTCTGTGTGTTCAAGGCCACCCTGGACTACTTGAGATTGAATTGTTCTAAAAGAGAAGCAAACAGAGCCAAGCAGTGGTGACTCACACCTTTAATTCCAGCACTAGTGAGATGGAGACAAGAACCTCAGTCTGAGGTTTCGTAAAGACTGCATTCTGTCTGAGGACTTGTAGAGACAGGATACCCCATTTGGTCTAAGGATTTTGTAGAGGTAAGAACTAGTAGCTGACTGTTCTGCTTCTCTGATCTTTCAGCTTTCAGCTTTTATCTGACTCCAGGTTTTTATTATTAAGACAAGTTATATTATAACTATTGTATATGAACCTTCTGCAGCACTATTTGCTCTTCACAGTTGTGTTTCTAGAAAGTTTATTCTCCTTTGACATGACATAGAAGTACAGCTTTTGACAAAGGAACATAAATGGTATTTTTGAAATACTAAGACATCATTCATAATGCCCATAGAGTGGACTTCAGGTATAGTTGACCTAAGAACCACTCCTTTTATACCTCTTAGATGCTTAAAATTGCCCACAAAAGGTTTTTTTTGGCACTAACTTCTTGGCATTTGTCACCCCACAATGTAAGATTAAATCAGACCAGATCTGAACCCTGGGAAATTGACACCCAACACTATAGACAGCAACACCAAGAGATTCATTCTTGGTTCACTGATCTCCACACCTCTGCACAAGGAAGTACACTGTGAAGATTTGTCACTCATATTGATTTAATAAAATGCTGATTGGCCAGTAGCCAGGCAGGAATTATAGGCGAGGCAAACAGAGTAGGAGAATCCTGGGAAGAGGAAAGGCAGAGACACAGTCATCAGTCAAATGCAGAGGGAGCAAGATTAGAATGCCTCACTGAGAAAAGGTAACAAGCCACATGGCTAAACATAGACAAGAATTCTGGGTTAATTTAGGTTTTAAGAGCTCGTTAGTAATAAGCTTGAGCTATGGGCCAAACAGTTTATAATTAATATATGTCTCTCTGTGTTTATAATTAATATATGTCTCTGTGTGTTTATAATTAATATGTCTCTGTGTGTTTCTTTGGGACTGAATGGCTGTGAGACCAGGTGGGACAGAAACTTCTATCTACAGAGAAGGCACAGCTAGGAGACTATACCCACTGACAATGCTTCTAGGGAAACTCAAAGGGCAAGAACACAAGAGTTCTGTGCACTGGAATAGAGGGAGCCCCTTGGAATTTATCCCCAGATGATATTCAACAAAACAGAACAGTCAAAAGCCTCAGCCACTGAATCACATTCTGAAATACACAGAGAAAAAAAAGGATCATCAGGTATTCAAAGAAAACCTCCCAATGAAAATAGGAGAGTAAAGAAAAAAGAAATATAATAAAGGAGAAAACAGAGAATATGAGAAACAGAATAATTCAAAATGGTTGCCATTCATAAAATGTATAGTCATAAAAACAGGCGAAATAAACACAGGGTAAGTGAGATGGGTCTGTGGGTAAAGGTACACAAATTAGCCAATCAATATAAAAGAAACAGACAAATGTAACTTAAAACTAAAAGTAACAAAACATGAAAATGAAGAAATACGCATAAGAAGCAAAGGGAAGGGTTGGAGAGATGGCTCGGTGGTTAAAGAACACTGTCTGCTCTTCCAGAGGACCTGCTCGATTTCCAGCACACACAACTCCAGAAGACCTGACACCTTCTTTTGGTCTCCTCGGGGACCCGGCACACATGCAGTACACTACATGCAGTCCAAAATACCCACACACATAAAATAAAATCAAAATTATTTTAAGAAAATAAGCAAAAATATATTAAACTATGTACCCATCTAGTGTCACATCTAATTAACTGGTGTTTCAGAAACTTAGCAAATACTGCAGTCACTGTGCAATTTTATGTCAGAGATGACCCAACAGCTAGGAGCCCGCACTGCCTTTCCAGAGAACCAGCATCCAGGCCCAGGAGCTCCCAGCAGCTGGTAACTCCAGCTCCAAAGGATCCAACACCCCTGGCCTCTATGGGAACCAGCTTACAGATGTGCTTGCCTGCACACACACACACACACACACACACACACACACACACACACACACACTTTAAAACAGAATAAATTTTTAATTAAAAAGTAAATAAAAGCTTCTGGAAATTAGAAAACAAAACCACACATCAGACTTCTCATCCTAACAACTGGACACCAGAAAACAGTTGGGTTGGACATAGACTTATAGGTTGGAAAGCATTTCCCTTCAGAGTTTTGATGACAATGCACCCTTGCCAGAGAATTCGAGAGCTCGCAAAGATGACGCTTTAGCTTCCTTTCCTCACTGCGCCCTCCCCAGGGGAGCTGCTTTATAGCTGAACTCCACTCAAAGTGGGGAAAAACCAGTTTCAACAGTCTCGATGTTGAAGCAGGAGAATGAAGAATTCGACAAAGGGATGATTCTAAGGGAGTGGGGAACAGTCTGTAATGTAACATAGTTAGCTAAGTGTGGTAGCCCATGCCTGTGATCCTAGCACTTGGGAAGTAGAGGCAGAAGGGTCAACAAGCTACATGAGAATGTGAACCCTGTCTCAAAATCCAGCAACCTGTCTCTCCCCGCCCACACACGCACACACACACACACACACACACACACACACACACACGCACACACACGCGTGCGCACACACACTCGCAGGCACGCACACACACAATTTTTTGTTCCGTTGTTGTTGGGGCTGGGAGAGTGGTGTTCACATGCTAGGCAAGCGTTCTACCTCTGAGCTACACACCCAGTCCTAAAATATCTGAGAAATGTTAAGAGCTTGGGGCCCGAGAGTCAGAATGATTAGATTTAACTCCTGCTTCTCTCTTTCCCAGTTATTCTCTACAACAGTGGCCAAGGGTTACCTAACTTATGAGTCTGCCCTTCTTGCTTGTTCTGTGACATAAGAAAAAAACTATATGTGTATCTCATGGTTCAACAGGGAAATGCGGAACCTTACAAGGTTTACCAGTGACTGACACATTGAAAGAATTCAGCAGGTAGCCTGACAAACAGAAACAAAAACCCCAAAAATGTCTTACAAGAAAGAAGGATGTTAAAGTACAGTCATTGATTTAGTGACGAATATATACAGCCCTAAGGAAGCAAACACTTTAGTATGCAAAACGAGAAATTTTTTAATATTTTAAATGTTTTAATGTCAGGATTGGGAAGAGCTTGAAAGCCTGAGTGAGAATGGCCCAGGTCCATTCATCTAAAGAAGTCCAGGGATGAAACTAGCAAGTATGGGAAAACAGCGGAGTCAAGTGTGGTGGCCCACACCTTTCATCCCAGCACTCCCGAGGCAGAGGCAGGTGAGTATCTATGAGCTTGACGCCAGCCTGGTCTACAAAGCAAGTTCTAGGATAGCTAGGACTAAACAGAGAAACCCTGTCTCAAAAAACCAAAACCAAACCAAACCAAACAACAACAAAAACAACTGAAAAATTTCCATCGTTGTCTGTGGGAAAACGAGGTCTGTTTATGGGGAACTCAGGCACACATCTCAGAAACAGAACACAAGGCACCCCTCCTTTTTGTGCATTCATAACAGTATTGCGTATTGTTATGAGAGGGACGGGTCCTACCCTAACAACATCAAATATCAAGAGATGTTTCCTAGAAGCAGAAGCAGATGCTCAGAGACCAACGCCATAGGGACTGCTGCGTGTGTGGGAACTTCACCCGCGACATTCCTCCTCCTCACAGGAGGCTGCACAGTGCCGAGCATATATAGACATTAAGACTGCCGTCCCCACTTTCCCCCCTGGAGCTGTCAGCCCAGTAAGGCAGCCAAGGGTACAAGCAGGGAACACATTTCCGCCCTGCACCTCTCTGTACCCTCTGCATGCAGCATTAGACGACATGCTTGGAAGACACACGCACGCTCTCTGTGGAACCAAGCTTAGTTAAGAAAGGAAAGCAAATGGAAATCAGTCCCAGAAATCCAGAGTCCAGCGCACACTGGAGAGTTAGTTACCGCTTGACATTGCCTGTCCTTTACACCCTACTAGAAGCTAGGGAGGCCCAAGATGGCTATCCACAGACTATACCCATCAATCAAAATTTTCTATTAACTACATTTCTTTGTCCAAGAGGACCTAAGCCTTGGAACAATTGTCATTGTCTCCTTTAGTCCTGTGACCTTACCAATTGTTTCTCAGGCTCTAACTTCAAAGCACCATGGCTTGACGCCACCCTTACCGCAAATATCTGGGTGTAATCTGATGCCCGCTGCTGGCCTCTGGTGCCAGGCCTGCACGGTGCTGGGACAGGGCAGAGAGTTCCCATCCTGTGGCCACAGTGGCCAAGTTGTGTTTACTTTGCCTGGAGATAGATGTTACCCAACTATATGGAGCTCTGGGAATGAGGTGGGCTGGTTGGCTGGGCTGACTTCTCTGGAAGAGCTCAGGCTTAATGATAAGCCTGGTATTTCCACTTATCTTTGACCCTGTCCAGGCCCCAGAAGCTTCCAGAGGCTTCACTCAGTTATCTGCTTCACTGGGCTGTATCTGCCTTTCCAGGGGGCCTACTTCCTGCATCACTTAGCAGGCTGTCTAATTGTGAAACAAACATCACGTAGTCCAAAGAGGGTGGAGTGAAGGGAGGGGAATCCTGGGGCTGAGCTGAGCTGGCTTGAAACACTCTAGTAAGAATCTGGTACAGGCCTAGATGAACTGGGAATTCTTGTCTTCAGCCTTTCAGGTCAGAGAAGTCCCAACCAGCACCAGAATGGGTCAGAGGCCCTAATTTTCTTCTACAGGGCTGCTCACGCTCTGGCTGGGAGCCTAACTAATCACCTCTGGGCTAGGAGGATCCAACAATTACCTTCCCAAATAAAAGGACTCAGGAAGTCATAACTAAGTATAGATTCCATAAGAACTCAGGCACACTGCAGTCAGGAGAAGTCGTGACACAGACTTGTGCTAAACAATGTGCCAGAGTCAGACCTTTCCCAGAGTACCCTGGGAGGCAAGAGAAATTTCAGATGGAGCTGAAATTTTCAGATGATTTTCAGATGGAAAATCTAAGGACCAGAGAGGGGAAGAGTGTTTCTATAGATACACAGCAGGTACTTGACGAAGACAGAACTGGATGACTTAATGAAGCCATTAGAGAGATCATGGCACTCCCCACCAGCTCTGTGGGTTGAGAGACCACAGGGGCAGCTAGAGGGTCAGTTCTAACAGTCATTTGAGGACGTTAGGAAGGGGCTAAAATGCAGGGACCCCCAGATACCAAGATTGATTGCTAATTCTTTCACAGAAAAAGATGTCTCTAACTTGTCTGGTCATAGTGACCCCACACAGAGGATTGAAGCAGCCCCATATCCTGACAAGACAAATCTAGAAACTGCCTGGAACCAAGCTGGCTCGTCTGAAGAGGCAGAGTGGGAGGAACAACTGTGCTGAAGTCTTGCCTGGGTATAGTGGTTCCCTGCAGCCCTGTGCTGCTGGTAGATTTGCCTCGGTTTTCTGCACTCAGCCATCTTAGCCCTGGTTGAAGCCCTTTTGTTTCATTTCTTCCCTCCCTGAATCCCCAGCTAAGTAGTTCCCTGTCTCAGCAGGGAGATGGCAAAAGAAGAGAGGGTTTGTTTCAGCTTACCGGTTACAGTACATTAATGAGGGAAACCAAGACAGGAGCTGGGAGTAGAAACCAGTGAAGGGACTGCTTACTGTTCCGCCTCCTCTGTCTGCTCGGCTACGTTTCCTAAACACCCCAGACCCATCTGCCCCAGAGTGGACCAGGCCCTCCTGCATCAGTTAGCAAGAATAAAATGTTCCACAGACGTGACCACAGGCCAATCTGAGGGGGTAATTTCTCAGTTCAGGTACCCTCTTCCCAGGTGCGTCAAGCTGAGAACCAACGGGAGGCCAGCCATCACAAGACCTCCCGTCACCAACTTGACACACAAACACATCACTGTTGACTCACAACCTTTCCGTGTCCCAAGCTCTCATATTGATATCACAATATAAAACAGCACAATATCAAAAGTCACTTAGTCTTTAAAAACCTGAAGGCTTTAAAAAGCCAATGTCTCTTTTAAAAAAATCCAAATTTTCCTAACTGTGGGCTCCTGTAAAATTCAAACCAAGTTATATACTTTTATGTCCCTAAAGGGCCGAACCAGGGCACAATTACAAACAGATCAAAGCAAAACCAAACCCCAACAGTGTAAAAAGCTGTGTCCAGTGTCTGGGACTCACAATCCTCTGGGATCCAAGGACTTGGACAGTCCCACATATCTGCAGTCAGCAGTATGTACATCTTGTCTTGTAGGCTCAAGCCGACTCTACTCCCCGCTTGTGGCTGTCTTTGCTGGGTGTCCCTGCCTCTCTGTTATTCTGGTGTCTCCTCTGCAACCAAGGCAGCACTTTCAACAATGGTGTCTTGGCTCTCTCCAGGGACTCCAACGCTGCCACATGGTGCTAAGTCTCAGCTGCTCTCCATGACCCCTTCAGTGCCTTCAAAACAGTTCCACATGGGAGACTTCACATTATCAGGTTTGGCTATTTACTTGAAATGCAGCCCTGGCCCCCTCTGGAGCACAACTTCTACGGGCCAACCCGACACTTGCCAGAAGAGTTCACCTCAGTGACTCCAGTCTCCTATTTATCACAGCTGGCATCTCAGGCCTAGCTAACCAGCCTCAATTGTTTCAGCCTCACTTCAGTGGTACCTCATTCTTCAGGCCCAAAGGACCAAACACCACAGATTCTCACACAAATGGCCCTGATAGATTCTGTAAGGGACTTTCAAGCTTTCCTCTGAGACTTCATAAGCCAGGCTTCTGTAGTTTCCATTGCTCTTGGCGTCTTCCCTCAAGTCCCAGGACAGTTCGTTACGTCCTGAGGGAGCAATGGCTCTCTCAGCCCAAATCTTCAAACACTTCCACAATCCTCCCCCAAAATGAAGGGTCCATTACAGCAACCGCAGACTCTAGGTAATCTATTCTCCTTTATGTTGTTGTCATAAACAGCACAACCAAAACTGGCCTCTGGGAATAAAGGCTTTATCTCCGCTTACAGACTATAGTCATCACTGAAGGAAAAGGAGGCAAGCCAGGCAGGAAACACTTCACACTGGCTTGCTCTCATGGCTTCTTCCATTACTTGTCCTATATAGCCCCTGTACACCTACTGAAGGGTGGCACCACCCACAATGAAGTGAGTCCTACTTCATTAATTAGCAAGCAAAACACTGCCACCATGAAAATGCCAACAAGCCAATCTTACGGAGGTAATTTCTCAGTTCAGGTTCTTCTTTGTCAGGTGTGTGAATTTGATGATCAAAATTAGCCATCATAGTCATTCACAGACATATACAAAGGACATAAGTGTGAGGGAATAAAACTGTACAATATGCAATTATTTCCAGCCTGCCTGTATCTGATGAAAGGAATTTTATCTTCCTCTGTTTATGCTCTTTCCCCCCATCTCACCTCTCCTCTTTACCTGGACCAATGTGTGTGATCTGAGGGACCTGAGGGAACATAGAAGAGGCTCCTGGCTTGTCCTAGTGACTTAAGAACAGGGAAAGGAGACAAGGACATGAACATACCAAGCAGGTCTGGAGTTGGATGACTGACAGACCCTCATGAAGCCCTGCCACGTGAGGGAGAAAGAGAGATGGGTTCAGAAAGCAAGCATAGCCGGAGCCAAAGGGTCAGCCAGAGTCAGAAGTCAAATGGCATGGCGGTTGGCTGGACTCCCACAACCATCTTTCTGGAAGCTTAGCCACAGAGTGCCATTGTGAAAGAGGAGGCAAAAGGATCGGGGCAGCAAGGACTGTTCTAGAGAAAATGAACTTTAAGCTGAGCCTTGAAGGATGGGAGCTCTAAGGGGCCAAGGAAAGGCAATTCTAGGCTCTTCCTGGAGTTTTGTTAGTTCTGTCTTCACTAGAATTGCCTCTCCTTGGCCTCTTCTATCTCCCATCCTTCAAGGGGCCAGGGAAAGCTCAGGAGATCCAGGAGGAATTGAAAAGCTATGAGAAGTGTTCGGACTGAAATAGTGAGGGAGACAACCACCAACGGACTTTCTTGAGGTGGGAAGTGCCATGACAAGGTCCCTCGGGAAATGGACGGAAGTGATCAGAGGCCCTGACACAAAGCCGCTTCTGTGATGCCACGGAGTCACAAGTAGCTCAATTGCTGGGTCATCGCTGAACAAACTCTTCAGGTAGCAAATCGTGAGAGACGAAGCAACAATTTTTGTTTTTCAGTTATTACTTTTTTTTTTAACCACTCTATAGCCTAAGCTAGCCTAGAACTCACTATGTGGCCCAGGTTAACTTCAAACACACAGCAATCCTCCTGCCTCAGTTTTCCAAGTACTGGTATTTCAGGCATGAGCCACAATACCAGTTGTGCTGTTTTTGTTTGGTTTGTTGCTTTAATAGACTCCCAGTCAATTTAGGAAGAAAGGTTCTTAACTTTATGCACAACTCATAATCTCCAAAGTAGAATTAACTTGGGACATATTTGTAAAGCAAAGTTAGTGAACGTTTGGGAACAGTCACCAGCTGCAGCATTCTCAAGTGCATTAAGCATCTGAATTATTAATCAGAGCAACATGTTTGAAAATTGCACTATGAACTCTAAATTACATGTGTAATTTCCCCAAACCTGGTCAAACTAAAACCAAATATATGCATCCAAGTCCAACAGCTGCTCATTTTCTATTGCTGTTTAGAAAACCAAACTCTAAAAGCATTTTCTGGAGGGTTTGCAAGCACCTGATACACTGCTGAAAACACAAACACACCGTAAATTTATCACCTGAACTCGAGAAGCGCCTTCATCCATGGTCCCAAGTGGCCAGTCGGAAACATTGTTTTCCTAAGTCTCCAGTACGATGTTAAATATCGCCATCTTCCAGGCAGATGCCCCAGACCTGGGCAAGTAGGCAGCACGTCAAGATCTGAAGAAGCCTTCTCCTGGTCTGCCTGCCTCAGCTGCCTGCCCCTTTGAGCCTTTTCACTGGCCCCAGTATAAATCATGCACATGCCGATTTCACTGGGGAAGAAGGGGACATTCTATTTCCTGCCCTGAAGCTGGCCAGAGGCCCTGGCAGCACCACATTTAGACACAAATTCATCAGCCATGTGTGAGTGGGGAGTTTGGCTCCTTGGAAACCTAAGTGGCATGTGTCAGCTGGCCCCAGCCCACGGAGAGTTCTTCTGGGCCATGTCGCTAACTCCTCTGTTATCCACCCTGCACAACCTAATGGGAATGTTACAGCATCTCTTCATACTGAGTAAATAAATGAGAACTCACACCCCACTGCCTGTGTCACACACAGGAAGAAATGAGTCTGGGCTATCTGAGACTCGGGCCTATAGCCTAGGATAGTCCCCTATTACTTATTTCTGGCCACTGATTAGTTGCATCGCTAGCAACTGGACTCACTTGTAATTCCCAGCTGCGGCATTACTTTTATTTATTAATCTGCCATGGAACGATCGATCAGAATCAGATCCAGCAAAGTAAGGAAGTTACTGCAGTATTTACCACGTAAGCCGGGACTGCTGCCGGCATTTCTCCAACAGCTGCAGGCCCTATCAGAGGTCAAAGGTAGGGCTACTCAGTCAGACCACAGGTCGATCTGATGAGACCCTGAGGGAGATTCTGAGAACTGCAAGGCAGGAAAACAGAACAAAAAGAGCCCCGTGAAACAAGGGCTCAGTGTGCAAGGGACGAGCGGAGAGAAACCGGCACTGTGGGAAAAGAGCAGAGGAGTCAGGAGTTTCTCAAACCTGGCTATTGGTTAGGAGTGTAGTGCAGACTGGCTAACTAACTCTAAGCAAAATAAGTGAGATCTGGTTCTGCATTCTGCATGAGCGAGAGTAAGATGACATGAATTTTAATAAAGTCTTGGTGCGTCAGATAGCAGGCTGGGGAGGAAAGCTCCTAGCCAGCTATGTGAACCAGGCAATCTCTGATAGATTAACAACAGTCATCTGCTTTTCCTTCCCTGACTGTCAGTCACTCCAGACCTAAGCAAACAAGCACCTGACACCGATTGTCCTAGAGAATCTCGGGGTTTTAGTCATCAGCTTGGTGCCCTAAGTGAAGTCCTGTTCTATTAATCAGGTGGCCTCGGGCTAAAAATGAATTTTAACCTTGCCGCACCTCACCGGAGCATCATGTCATAATTCTCACCACTGAGAGACATCCAGTTACACAGACTCTCCTTAAGTATGGCCACCAGAATATTAGCAAAAGTAGCAGCCTGAAAAAAAAAGCCGAAACACACACAGACCCAAAAAGTAAATTCTACAGGAAATGATGATAATCTGGGAATGAAGGGAAATGACTCAAAACTTTACAAATAAGATGGTCTGAAAAAAGATTGTTATTAGAAACCAATAACATAATAATTGAAATAAAATGCTCAAAATAATGATAAAAGAAGGACTGTCTCTCAGAAGAGACTAAAAAAATAACATGAAAGAACAGATTAAAAAAACAAGAAAAGGGGGCTGGAGAGATGGTTCAGTGGTTAAGAGCATTGCCTGTTCTTCCAAAGGTCCTGAGTTCAATTCCCGGCAACCACATGGTGGTTCACAACCATCTATGATGAGGTCCAGTGCCTTCTTCTGGCCTGCAGACATACACACAGACAGAATATTGTGTACATAATAAACCAACTAATATAAAAAATGAAAATAAAAATAAAAAATCTTTAAAAAAAAAAGAAAGAAAGAAAAGATACAAAAGTCCAATATTTACTAACTGGAGTCCAGGAAAACACAGAGAGAAAAGACTAGAAAAAAACGTCAACAAAACCTAAAAGGTAATGAGGGGAGTCTATTCTGGAGCTATTTTTAGGCAATTTCATGAAGCTTTATTGTTTCACAGAACAGAGAAAGTCATAAATCAAGGCAAGTTTAAAATACACTGATGGAGCCAGGCAGTGGTAGTGCACGCCTTTAATCCCAGCACTCGGGAGGCAGAGGCAGACAGATCTCTGTGAGTTCGAGACCAGCCTGGTTTACAAGAGCTATTTCCAGGACAGGTTCCAAAGCTACAGAGAAACCCTGTCTCAAAAAACCAAAAATAAAATAAAATAAAATACACTGACGGGAAGGAACATCAGAGCAGGGACACAGTGAGGCTATCGGCCCAACATCAGTCGAAGCTAGTGTCATAGTTAGGGTTTCTATTGTTGTAATAAACACTACAACCAAAAGCAACTCTGAGAGGGATGTCAGGGCAGGAACCTGGAGGCAGGAGGCAGGGCTGAAACGAGCCGGGCTAAGGTAATTAGTCTCTGGGTGGACATTCCAACCTCTCCACATCATTGTGTTTTAATCAGTCCATCAGTCTCTGCAGAGAGGGCTTTTCTCCAGGAATTGTCATTGACAAGGGGATACGCCCTGGATTAACCCCAGCTATTTTCCTATCCTTCTGTCATTGGACAGGGACATGTACACACACAGACACACGGGGGTGGGGTGGGACGGGACTTTGATGGAAACCCATTTGGTGGCCACTGTGGGAGAACAGTTTCTAGACTCACCAGACCACCAAATCAAGAAAGTGAACTGAAGGAGGGCAATCAAAAAATAAAAAGGTTCCGTTTTCTCTTTCCTTTTCCTCCCCCTTACCCTTTCTTCCCCCTTCTTGAACTCTTCAAACCTTCTTCCCCTTTTGAGAGAGTGATTTGCTACAAACACAGTGTAAAAACTTTCTTTTCAAAGGGAGGATCAGGAGAATCAAGGAAAGAAGACCAATGCAAGACATATGGCATCACCACACCCTCCAGCTTGGGGACCTACACTGTAGACAGCCTCTCTACTAAGCGCCTACAGCTTTCTTTAGCAGATGTCACATTTCTGGCACCTCCTACATCCTGGGGTCTTCACTGTAATTTTACAGTTCATACACCTTTATGATTTCACACACAGCCCCCTTGGGAGTCCATGGGAAATCTTGATGGCTTTGGGGAATCTTGTGCCAGCCTCCATGACCCCATTACTCTCAGATCTTACACAGGCAAAACCAGCACCCACCATGTGGACAAAGCCAGCTCAGGCAGTCGCATGGCTGTAGAGGGGCCACAGCTGTAGCAACCTCTGTGCACTGTCATGACTGAATCTGGGAAAACACTTCCCTGGGCAGCCATTTTCCCACAGGTACCCTGAAGGCTCATTCATATTTCCTGGCAGTCTCTGGCCAAGTGTTCACACAGCTGTACACCACGGCTCTGAAGGTAGTGCATATAACCCGCCAGGCACCTCTCCTATTGTCCCAGGGCAGGGTCTGAGGTTTCTCCTCAGTGGCATTCATCTTTTTATTCCCAGTCCCTGTGCTGATTTGAATGAGATGCTCTCCCACAGCTCCATGTACTTGAACCACTGTGTGGGGAGGCTTAGGAGATGCGGCCTTGTTGGAAGAAGTATGTCACTGGAAGTAGGCTTTGAGTTAGAAGACTTGTGCCATTTCTAGTTTGTTCTCTGAGCTCTGTGCCTTTGGTTCAAGGCATAAACACCGGACAGGAACAAACAGACCAGTTATGCCAGGATGTGACCAGCACCCAACTTTCTCATGTTCCCCCCAAAGATGACACCCATAAATAAGCAGGAAGAAGTCTTGAGAATCCACCACCCCAAATCCCTTAACCTGTGGTGTCTAACCTCCTGCCTTTTTTATTATAAAAAAGAGATGGGAATGTAATGATCTGTTCTGTCTCTTTAAAAGACAAGACACGCCCACTCCCTCCAGGTCCGCTGAGTCAGGCAGATCTTCCTTCCTGCTTGCAGCCTGAGTCTCTTTCTTTTCTATCTCCCTCTCAGATAGGCAGCTTCCGTCTCTCCCCATTTCTCCCCTTCTCCCTTTCTCTCTCTCTCTCTTTCTCTCTCTCTCTCTCTCTCTCTCTCTCTCTCTCTCTCTCTCCTCTCTTCTCTCTTCCTCCCTCTTCCCTTCCATAACCCACTAAATAAATATCCAACCCCACTGCATGGTGTGTCACTATCCATGTCTCTGTCTCTCGCCAGCCTTGGGACCAGCTGCCTTCAGAGACCTGTGGCATGGTCTCATGGCACGCCCATCTATCTGTCTCTCCTCGTGGCCCTCTTTAGCCACTTGGGAACCTGCAGCATTTTTAATTAATCCATTACAGTGAGCCCTTAGCTTCCCTTCCTGTCGCCATGCCAGTTGCTGGTTGTCCTCTCTCTTTTCCACCACCATAGAGCAAGACTCCTGGGAAACCAGAAGAAACTCTCCTTCAGCTGCCTTGATCGTGATGTTTTATCACAGAACAGAACCCACACAGCTCCATCCCCAGTGCTAACCGGGTGCGCTTTCTTCTTGTCCGAAGGCATGCTCCTCACATCTTTCTGCTCCACTTTCTCTCCTCTCACTGTCAAAACTGGTAAGAACAGTAAGCGACCACACCACAGTCATGCCTCAGCCCAGATGGAATTCTACCTTGAAATTTCCTCTGCCAGACAACTTCATCCATTCCTTTTTCATTGTCACTGTTTGTTTTGGGATTTTGAGACAGCATCTCGCTAGGCAGCCCTGGCTGTCCTAGAACTCACTCTAGACCAAGCTGGCCTCGAGCTCTTAGAGATCTGCCTGTCTCTGCCTCCCTAGTGCCAGGTTAAAGGTGTGTGCCACTACATCCGGCTTTGCTCATTGCTTTTGAATTCAGCACGACTCAGGTTTTCAGGACACAGGCCAAATATTTGCCAGAATACATGACGAGCAGGGTCCTCTGAAACCGCATGGGCACATGTTCGTTGCCCACTTTTCTGTCTGCCTTCTGGTATGAATGAATCCTTTTTCTGCTTCTCTGACTACAGGCCTAAATCTTCAATGCTCCTTCCAGAAATCCATTCCAAAGGCCCAAGAACCATGTGTCAGACATGATCCAAGAATGGAGTCATGTGAGGAGATTTCTGAGTGCTTGGAGAAAACTCCAAGATACCAAGAGTTCCGTGACCTCAATTTCTTCAAAAACGTGGACTTGTTCTTAGAGTATGCTTTCGTGCCCGCTCCAGGTATAGTGAGGAGTGAGCTTACTGCAGATGATTCTTTACAACTGGCTATTGCTATTTGTTTATATGTCTCCATGGGAAGACATGTTCTTGCCATGTCCTTGAGGCTGTGTGTTTTACTCACGTGGTTTTCCTTAACCCTCACTCTCAGTTGGCTGCTGCACTGAGTGAAGGTGACTATTGCAGGAGTCTTTAGTCTGCCTCCTATTCAGGGCCCGCTCTCCCATAGTCCACTGCCTCTAGGGCGGTGAACAATCATACGCTCAGGTTTATCACGGAAACACCCAATCACAAGCTCAGGTTTATCACGGAAACACCCAATCACATGCTCAGGTTTGTCACAGAAACACCCGTTCACATGCTCAGGTTTGTCACAGAAACACCTAATCATATACTCAGGTTTGTCACAGAAACACCCAATCACATGCTCAGGTTTATCACAGAAACACCCCTCTTCTTGGTGCAAAATTTTCTGCATTCATATTTTTCTCATCCCTGTGACCAAATACCTGACAAGGAGCAACTTCTGGGAGGGTTAATCTGGCTCACAGTTTGGGAACATACAGTCCATCACAGCAGGGAAGGCATGCCAGAAGGTAAGGGGGACAGAAGAGTGTGGGAGCAGCTCACACCACAGCATAAACAGAATCAGAGCAGCAGAAAGTGGAGCCAATCTGAGGGTCTCAAAGTCCACTTCCTCAACCAAGTCCCACCTCCCAAAACGATGTCACTGTTGAGGACCAAGTCTGCCTATGGGCAGGCATTTCACATCTAAATTATAACATAAAGGTTTCACTTTATTGTTTTATATTTCTTTTTATTTTTTATTTATTTATATTTTTTTTTGGTCTTTCGAGACAGGGTTTCTCTGTAGCTTTGGAGCCTGTCCTGGAGCTAGCTCTTGTAGACCAGGCTGGTCTCGAACTCACAGAGATCCGCCTGCCTCTGCCTCCCGAGTGCTGGGATTAAAGGCGTGTGCCACTGCTGCCCGGCTTATTTTATATTTCTACAGCTCCAGAAGTTACATTTAAAACTTCTAGCTAAGATCCCAAATGAGGGGCAGAAGTCACATTGATCTGTATCACTGGCACCGGAGTATATTTGGCTTCCAGTTTGAGAGATTCCCATGTCGTCACCGGCAGGCAGGCAAGGAAGGGAATGAGGGCATCATAGAAATACCACTGTCCTTTGCTCTGGCTGTCTGGACTCTTAAAACAAGGCTTCCCAGAGACTGGTATTTCTCCCAGGAATCTTAAGTTGGGAGATGAAAAGGGTGAAGCCTTGGGGGCAGAGGAGGAATTTTCCAGCAGTTACTATGTGTCAGAGGATTCTACAAGAGACTAGAACTGAGACAACGGAGTGGGGATCCCACTGGGCCAGCCTGCTTTAGTTGTGTGTATCTCTTACCTTCTGTTTAAACCTGTCCTCGTGTTAGTGCCCTGAAGGTGGACTAGATGTGTGGGAGGTGAGCAGGGTAGTGTCTTTTGGGTTTCTTTGTCCCTCTTCCCAAAGCAGCGGTATTGAACAAATTTACTTTTTACTCTTAATTTCTCCTTTAATTGGTTTTTCAGAGATCATGGACTGTACCTGGCTTCTAAGGGTACAGCTGTAAATCTCAGTCCTGCAACAATCACAGCAACCTAGATGGGGCAGAAGACACATCTCAGGGTATGTGCCATCTGTAGCAAGGTCCCCTCAGGTTGAGAGGGAAGACTGGACAGTCCCAGCAGCTCATGGAGTCATTTTATTCCATGGACATTTTTCTGTCTTCCCACTTCAGACAGCATCGCCTTTTTTTTTTTTTTTTTTGTCTCAGAAGAGGCAACACACAAAGGGAAGGCAGAAAAAGACAGGTATCTGACCTCAACAGGTTGGACTGCTTATTTTAGACGAGGGACAGACACTTTTGCATGGGAAAGAGTGCCTGTAAGGGGAAAAAGAGGGCCAACACCCTTTATAGGAGTGGAGTGAGGGGCTTGAGAATGGAGAAACTGTTGCAGCCTTGGGGGCTGTGTGAAGTTCTGTAGTCTGCCTTTCCTGAAATTTCCTGAAAGAAAGCCAGGTTATCTCTGCAAACAAAATATTCCTTTCCGGGTAGCAGAGGTCATCTAACCTTGTAACAATCCCGTCATTTTTATTCTGACCCTTGAGGCATAAAAGAAGTGGGGTATGGAGGCATGATCTCTCACTGCTTACAGCTGAGAAGAGTTGTATGTGGAGGCGTGCGTGCGTGCGTGCGTGCGTGTGTGTGTGTGTGTGTGATTCAGAGTCTTTTGACTTTGGCAGTCTCTTGGTTCCTTGAGCCCATATACTGTCCTTTCGGGATCATCTGATTGCAGGACCTGAGGGTTGAGAGTCCTCAGTAGGAGTTGGGGAGGTAAAGACTTGTACTCTTTCGTGAAACAGATAAGAAAGGAACTTTAATACACAGAACCTAATAATATTAGAGTCAAAACAATCATGATAAGAGGCCCAAAATGTGTGTGTGTGTTTGTGTGTGTGTGTGTGTGTGTGTAGCAGGGTAAGTGTTAATCCCTCCAGGCAGGAATAAGACCACTACCACAATTTTTGAGCCAGATTTGAAGCAGGCTTTCTTAAATTTAAATGACCAGGACAATGGACACTGGCCAGGTCCATACACAGGATTTCCAGTCAATGGCTATGAATTACATTAGTCAGGTACTTATAAAGACAAAACCCACAAGACTATGTACTTCCTACCTTCATCCAATCAGGTACAAGCATACATCCTGACTACTTCCTGCCTAGGTACCTCCCACCAATGTGAGAGCAAGCACATCCTGTGTAGCTGGAGCAACCAAGCTTGTTTACAGAAGCGAAAACACATGGCTAATTACTTTACATGAATTACAGCCCCACATTCCAGGAAGTCATCTGTCCTTGGGCAAGTGGGACTTAAAGGTTAGAGGCATTTTTGTTCCTAAGATCTCTTAATGACAGTAATTAAACTTAAAACATAAATTTAGTCCTCATAACCCATGTTCCCCAAGTGCCCCAGAAGACTGTCAAGCACAGTGGAGAGTATCAGGCCCATGAGTTTTTCTTTTAGCTGTCTGGCATTCTCCCTTAGACACCTAAAAAATTCACATAGGTGCAGCATGCTTCCCCTAACATAGCAGCTTCCTCCCTCTCTGCCGCAACGAGATGGATTTTGTTATCGCTATCCATCTTGTAATGCCGTTTCGGCGAGGGAATCTAACTGAGTCTGGCATTTTTCAGAACTGTCCTGGCCAGTGTCAGGTCAGCCTTGGTTTGTTAGGAGAGTTGGCTATGTTGTACATGTTGGAATCTAGTGGCTGTTCTCCCCCGGCCCACAGCCCCTGCTGTGGTCACTCCTCATAGGAGTGAGGATGGGGTGGTTGATTTATTTTATTTCCAGGGATGACTCTAAAATCTGGAACTAAGTATACCACTTGGCAGGAGAAGAGGACACTAGGGCATGTGAAATGGGTGCCACTAGGGGCTCCTGAGTTGTATGGAGACTGACCTGGTGCAGTTGGGGTAGGGCCCCCACAGACAGCTGTGCCCAAGGCCCAGAGGCAGGTCTTGAACATGGAGCTGTTGGCTAAAGGGATCTGAGTTAAGCCTATGTAACTTGTCTTGTTAAACAAATCCAGCAATCAGGTCAGGTTGGATTTTAGAGAGCATTTCACAGCTGCTGTTTCTGAGGCAAGCGTTTTAAGGAGGAGTGATGGGTGTACATGAGCCAAGGGAGAACACGTGACCTCGAAGGGCCTGAGGTGTGTGGGATTTGGGGGAGGGAGCAGATTCTCAAAGGGGCTGGAAGAAGCTTTATCTGGTCTAAATTTCAGTTCTAGGCAGAGTTCTGTCAGTTCTCCTAAGCGGTCAGATAGTTCGTCTCATCTTTCCAGAGGACTGTGGGTGATAAGGGATGTGGAACTTTGAGTATGTTAAGAAACGAGGTGTCGGGAGATAGCTGAGGGGAACTTGTTGGACTGAATAGAGGTTGAAAAGAGGGGAATTCCCTGCCAAAGAAAATAATTGCAGAGACAGGGAGATAGGTAACGCTGGAGCCTCTTCTGTTAGAGATAGGAGAAACCTCCACCCACCCTGAGAAAATGCTGGTTAGAACCAACGATATTTGTGTACCTTTACCAGAGGCTTATGTGTCAAGTCAACCCGCAGCTGGCATGAACCCTCCCATCTGGTGACGGGGAAGGTGATGGCCTAAAGTTAGTACGCAAACAGAAGTCTCAGGACAGGGAGAGCTATATCTGTGGGCTCCAACGATATATGTGCTATGACATTAAGCGTGCAGGGATTAGGTTTCTGTCTCTTCAGGTCCCAGTGGGTGAGAACAGCTCCCGTGGCCATTTTATCTACCATTTTATCAGCCAGGGAGCTATAGTCTCTATTCTTTTGGTGCCCCTGCAGAGTACCATTGGGACTGGATGGCCCTAGGAGTTTCCGTATGAGTGGCATCAGCACTGGCAATGGGTGTTCCTCTTGTGTTAGGAATCCCAGGTCTCCAGATCAACGTGTTGGAATGATGTTATAGGCATACTTGGAGTCAGTATAGATGCCAACCTGTTTGTCTTGGGCCAGGATGAGGGCCCTGGTGAGAGCTGTCAGCTCTGCTATTAAACATGAGAACATGAAAGACCAGTTCCACAATTTTCAAGCCAAATTTGAAGCAAGTTTTAATTAAATAAATTCTTGCTAGAATGATGAATTCTGGCCAGGTTCATTCCAGAGTACCCAGAAAATGGCCATGAGTCACATTTTTTTTTTTGGTTTTTCAAGACAGGGTTTCTCTGTAGCTTTGGAGCCTGTCCTGGAACTAGTTCCTGTAGACCAGGCTGGTCTCGAACTCACAGAGATCCGCCTGCCTCTGCCTCCCGAGTGCTGGGATTAAAGGCGTGCGCCACCACCGCCGGGCTCATGAGTCACATTTTGCAGAGACTTAAAAAGGCAACTCATAAACACACCCAACCGGGGCAAGCATATATCCTGACGTTCTTCCTGCCTGCATAGCTCCTGCTTACATGTGATCAAATGCATTTGTTGGTGCAGTTGTGTCAAACTTGTTTAGGGGAGCAGTGAAAACATGTGGCGTGTTATCTTCCATAAGCAATCATTTCCAGCATTTCAGGAAGTACCTGTCCTTGGGCAGGGGCTTGCAGATCAGAGGCAGTTTTGTTTCATGGATCTCTTAGGCACAGTAATTACAACTTAAAACATAACTTTGGCTCTCACACTGCCTGCGGAGAGGTGGTGTGGTGAGGTTGGGAGTGGCAGTGTCCTTGGATAATGGCCTATCCAGCTGCATCCAGTAGTGCTAAAGAATAGGTATCTCCTGCTGTAACAAAAACCTGCCCCTGCTTGCCCGAGTGGAGTGAAGAAAACAGTCTGAAAGGTCTGGAGGCTACAGGGTAGAGGCCTGGGACGGGGCATGTTTAGCTGATCTATGGAGCTTTGGTGGGCCTGCAGAGAGGGGAGAGGTTCCTCTATGCACCACTTAATGGCCTCACAGAGGGGATGTGCTATGCATAAGTTATAGGCCCAGAGAAGCTAGGAGGCCTCCCTGTGTCTTGGGTAAGTGATGTGAGAGCTCCTGAGCCTGAGGAGGGGATGGAGTGACTCCTAGGGCAGGGAGACCTAGGTAGAGAACAGTGAGGGATACAGACCTGGGCCTTCTTTCTGCACCTTAGCCCCGGAAAGCCAGAGCACTGAGGAGGGCTGTGGACTGACAGGGACCTTCCTGGAGGGTCGGGCTGCAGAAGAGATTATTCACATCACGCAGAATGAAAGGAAGAAGGTCTAGGGAAGACAGGTCCTTCTGCAGGGCTTGACCTAGATCAAACGGGTGGGTAGTAGGAGTATTGATGTGGATTCCCCTCTGTATGCTATGACTATGTTTTATTATCATTGGTTAATAATGAAGCCACTTTGGTCTGTGGCAGGGCAGAAAAAAACTAGGCAGAAAACTAAACTGAATGCTGGGGACAGAGAGACACCATGTAGCCACCAAAGGAGACAGACACCCCAGAACCTTGCCGGTAAACCACGAGCCTCATGGTAATACACAGAATAATAGAAATGGGTTAATTTAAGATATAAGAGCTAGCTAGAGATACACTTAAGCTATTGGCCAAACAGTATTGTAATTAATAGTTTCTGTGTGATTATTTCGGGTCTGGACGGCCAGGAAATGAACAAGCAGTCTCCGCCTACAGAGTATAGTAAAGGTCTTTTAAGTCAAACACTGGCCGGGCGGTGGTGGCGCACGCCTTTAATCCCAGCACTCAGGAGGCAGAAGCAGGCAAATCTTTGTGAGTTCAAGACCAGCTTGGTCTACAAGAGCTAGTTCCAGCACAGGCTCCAAAGCCACAGAGAAATCCTGTCTCAAAAAACCAAAAAAAAAAAAAAAAAAACCTGAAAACTAGGAGGTTTCATCATAGGAAGATTAGAAGGACAATTTGTATTATTATGAATATATGTGTTAAGAGATAAGGACCTAAACTGACATGGAGTGCAAGGGTACTTCTGAGTCATATAGGGACCCAGACACTCCAGTAACTGTAAAAGGGGAGGGAATGGAGCTTCCTGTCATTCAGTTAGCAGTGAAAAGCAGGCCCCATGTCCAGGACCACCATGGGTAGGTGATCAGGTTAAAGTGGGAGAACATTAGAAAAGAGTGGAGCTGAGTTCAATCCTGAGAACGAATCGGGTGGGCACACTGATCATGGGCCTGTTCCTTTAAGACTCCAGTCATTCCACATCAGTGGTTCTCACTGCCTAATGCAGCAACCCTTTAATACAGTTCATGTTGTGACCCCAGCCATACAATTATTTTTGCTACTTCATAGCTGTAATTTTCATACTATTATTAATCATAATGTAAACATCTGTGTTTTCCGATGGTGTTAGGCGACCCTGTGACAGACTCGTTTGGCCTCCAAAGGGGTTGTGGCCCATGGGTTGAGAACCACAACCCTAAGTGGTCAGATCCCACAGCCTAGGAAAGTCAGCCAAGCCCTCTGTAGTTCTCTGTCCCAGCACCCTCTTTCTGGGACAGGGAGTCAAGAAGCTGTCTGTGCTGTGGGTCCACAGCACCTAATATATGATCTCAACAGTATCTGATTCTCCCATGCTTGTCATGTAGACTATCCAAGACTAAATCACACTGTGTGCAACTTCCTGCCAGCCCCTGAAAGGACAGAAAAAGTCAAATATTTTCAGCTGTTCAGAGGACTTACTTGCAGGCTCTCTTGTCGCCCCTGCCCCATCACCTGCCCAGAAGAAGCCATTGCTTTTACTTTAAGCATTTTTTTTAATTTAAATTATTATCACTTTCCTTGGGTTCATGTGCATATATGAATGCTGTTTGAGTTTCTATGAATCACATGTGTGCAGATGCCCATGGAGGCTGGAAACAGGCATCAGCTCCCCTGGAGCTAGAGTTGCAGCCAGTTGTGAGCAGCCTGACTCATGTACTGGGAACCAGACTTGGATCTTCTGCAGGATCAGTGCAAGCTCTCTCTGCTGGGAGCTCTCCCCAGACCCCATTCTAAGATCATCACAAGAGAAGGATTTCCACTCCCACCACTTTTGCTCAACACAAGACTGGAAATTGCACTAAGAGCAATCAGACAACACAAAGAAAAAAAAACATTCAAATCCAAAAGTACTATTACCCATTTGCAGAAAGCAAGATGAAAAACTAGAATTAACAAATGTTTTCAGTAAAATTGAAACATACAGAATCAGTTGGGGTTTTGTTATTGCTGTTGTTTCAAACACAGGGTCCACACTCTGTTTTTATTTAATGTGTTTGAGTTTTTCGTGCATGTAAGTCTGTGTACTATGTGTGCCTGGTTCCTGAGGAGGCGAGGAGTCAAATCCTCTAAAACTGGAGTTACAGACAGTTGTGAGCCACGGTATTGGTGCTAGGGATCAAACACAGGTCCTCTGGGAGAGCATCCAGTACTCTTAACCGCTAAGCCTCTAGGGTCAAAGTTTTGACACAATCTGGCTTCAAAGTCCTGATCCTTCTGCCATTATCTCCAAAGTGCTGGAATTCCAGATGTGGGCCACCACTCCTGGCTCAGTTGCATCTCTTTGTACCACGAATTATCTATATGAAAGAGAAGAGAACAAAGCAGTGAAATCGTATAAAATTTAGTCAAGGAAGTAAAAGATCTGTACCCTAAAAACTAGAAAACACTGATGAAATAGAAAAGTCACAAATAGAAAGATATTTCATGCTTACTTGAATACATGAATTTGAAGTATACTGTTCCAATGTATCAACTACCTAACATAGATATAAACACAGTTCCTATCAAAATTCCAATGACATTTTGCACAGAATCTGAAAACAATCTTAATATGGAAGCAGAGAAGACTCCTCCCAAAGCCGAAACAATTTTCAAACAGAAAACAAAACAAATAAGAGGTATCACATTCTTTATTTCTATTTTATGTGTCTGGATGTTTTGCCTGCATGGATGTCTGTGCACCACTTGTGTGCCTGGTGCCCACCGAGGCCAGAAGCCGGCATCAGATTCCCTGCAACTGAGTTATAGAAGGTTGTAAGCTGCTGAGTGGGTGCTGGGAACTGAACTCGCATGCTCATAATCACTGAGCCATCATTCCAACCCCAAGATTTCATGTTTCTTGATTTCAAATTACATTACAAAGCTACTGTAACCTTTGTACCACTAGCACAAAGCACTGGCCAGTGGAACAGAATGCAGAGCACTGGGACAAGCCCAAGAACTGCAAGCCATTGCTGGCATACTGTATTTGTTTTTCACTGCACTCCACAGATTTTTAATTTTTAGACAGGGTCTAACACAGCCGACTGCAGACTGTTTGGAACTCACTATGTAGAGTGGACTGGAGTTCACAGAGATCGTTCTGTCTCAGATTCCTGAGCCCTAGGATTACATGTCACTGTGCTTTAATGCTGTTATTTGTATGTGCAATGTGTGCACACACATGAAGGTGTACACACCTGTGTGTGAGCAAAGCCCAGAGAACATGAAGGGGAGGAGTACCGCCCCATCACTCTCCACCTGATGTTTGAGACAGGGTCTCCCACAAAAACGTGAGCTAGGCCAGCAGCCAGTGTGCCTGAGTAACTCTCCCTTCCCCTCCACATGGGCACACTGGCAGCCATGCCCAGCTTAAAACAGCGATGCTTGTGCAGCAAGCATCCTTCCTCACTGAGTCATCTCTCTACGCTCCACCCCTTACATTTTCTTTAGAAATGGAAGATTTGAGACTGGAATGACGTCTGAGTCAGTAAAGCATCTGCTACACAAGCATGAGGACCTGATTTGGATCCCAACACCCACATGAAAGTCAGGAGCAACCCTAGCACTTGGGCCACAACACAAGCAGACCCAGGGGACTCGTGGACCAGCCATGCTCTAGAAAGGGTGAGTTGTGGATGCAGTGAGAGACTGTCTAAACAATGAGGATGGTCAATAATATGATATCCAATGCCTAGCTGTGGTTTCCACAGGTGCACATGCATGGGCAAGAGTGTAGACACCCTCAGATGAATGCATGTATGAACATATAAACAACACACACACACACACAGGCAAATGAGCCCATATATATACGTGCTTATGTGTATGCACATAAAGACAACACACAGACTCTGAAGATTCATTGCAACTCTGTGGTGAATATGCACATCTTTTTGTCAAATGTTGGTAGTTCTTGTAATATTCCAGGCTCTTTCAGTATTTCTATGTGTTTGAGGCTATCTGTGATCTCCACAAACGACACCCACACAAGTCAATGTGTTGTGTATGCTCCAACTGCTCCACCACCTGTCCATTCTTCTCAGTCTCCTTGGTCCTATTTTGAGACAACATTGTAGTAAGACCGATTAATAGTTCACAGCATTAAAGTAAAAGATTCATGAATTTCTCTAATTAAATAAAAAATGAGATTCAACTTAAGTTCAGATGAAAACAGGCACACAGACTAAAAGTTGAGCCTCTTAGGAAGAACGCCAGTGGGTATCAGGCTGTGCCAGCACGAGGAAAAGCTCCTGGGGTCAGAGGTGGGAAAGCTGCTGAAGAGGAGACTGAAGCCAGAAGGTGGGGTCAGGAGGTTTAAAATCCACGCCCAACACAGGAGGCGGTGGCACACACCTTTAATCCCAGCACTCAGGAGACAGGCTGGCAGATCTCTGTGAGTTCCAGGCCAGCCTGGTCTACAGAATGAGCTCCATGACAGCCAGGTCATGGAGAAACCTTTCCTCAAAAACAAAACAAAACAAAGGCACAAAGTGAATGTAGCAAGCTAGAAGGAAGAGCTAGCTAAAATCACAGATGAAGGCAATAACCCTAACTGTAGCTACAATAAACTGAGTTTTCAGTGTGGAAGTAAACAGTCTTATATTGCAAGACGCTGTCTAGGAATTTCATATGTGTACAGACATCTATGCTTGGCTTCAAAGTGCCAAAGGATCTGCTGGCTGACACGTGGCGGGGTGGGGGGGCAATACAACTGGGAACTGTATTTAAGGCAATGTTCATTATCATTATGAAAAATTCTGTAAGACATATATAATGAACCTACCATGTACTAAGAAAATGAAACAAGGCCTAGATGACATTTGTTTACAGCATGATATTCTGAATCTTTTGAGCTCACTGTTGAGATACTGCTCATTGGACAATGCCTGTAGTCCCTAAGAGTGCCAATAAAAAATGTGTAAGATGAATGTTTACTCGACTGCTCACACACACCCACGCTATAAACCAAGGACCAGGATAACTGTGACTTTCAAGTCACAGGAAGGTTTGCATTGTGCTAGAGCTGTGGGTTCCACTGGTGCATCCATGCCCGTTTAGATGCCGCTAAGATCCACGGGAGGCAGCTAAAGTATCAGGAAGAATTTGGGAGACACTGATTCCAACTTTCATAGTTGACTTGAAGCAGAACTTACGATGAGTGAATTACAATCACAAGGTAAGATTTCGGCAGAGGCTCGAGAGACACCTCAGCAGTTAGGAGTGCCGGCTCCTCTTCCAGAGGGCAGGGTTCAGTTCCTGGCACTCACACCTGTAACCCCTGTAACCCGAGCTGATCTTCATGGACACCTGCACATATGTGGTATTAACTCACACACACACACACACATAAAATAAGTCTTTAAAATAAAAAAAAATGTGGTAGTTGTTTCTTATAAATAAGTGGTTTCTTGAAATGGAATCAGCACAAGTGAAGATGATCTCAACAGAGTTAAAACAGAATTTCAGGGGGCTAGAGACAGCCCAATAAGAGCACTTGTTGCATTTGTAGAGGACTTTGATCTCATTCCCAGCAATGACATGGGGGCTCACAACTATCTGTAACTCCAGTTCTAGGGGAGCCCGATGCCCTCTTCTGGCCTCTGAGAGCACCAAACATTCACACTGTGCATACAAGTAGGTAAAACATTCATACACATAAAATGAAAATAAAATCTTTAAAGGGGACTGAAGAACTGGAGATGGCTAATGAGTTTGCAGAAGGTCCAGAGTCCTCTTCTAGCCTCCATGGGTACCTACATCCATGTATGTGCACATACCCATACACAAATAATTAAATTTTTTTATTGAAATGTGTCAGCTGATATAGTAGCATCTGAGAGCACTGATTCCAATTGTTTAAGAAAGTCTACTAGGAGCTAAGTGCTAAAGTAAGAACCTCTACAGCACAACCCGACTTGAGTATCTATAATCACAGCAAGGTCCTCTACCACTGTAGTCTCAAATGATCATTAGCATTTTCCAGGAGTAAAGCATTTATAGATTAAGGGACTTGGTTGTTGTTTTCTTCTTCTCCTCCTGTGATTTTGAGTCTGAGTCTCACTGTGTAGCTCTGGCTAACCTTGAACTCACTTTGTAGACCAGGCTAGCCTCAACTTACAGAGATCCACCTGCCTCTGCCTCTAGAGTTGCAAGGGATTAAAAGGGTGTGAAAACATCCGGTACATTTTTTTGCCATAATGCTAGTCAATATCATGAAAACTATTTTGATCTAGACTTGGAAACAAAGGTGTGATTTGCTTTATTTCAATATTCATTTTGTTGCTATAGTTTGGAACTGTGCCTCTGAGGTATGCTATGATTCCAACAAGCCACCACAAAGACACACAGAGAAAAGACAGACCCTTCAGTCCCTGAAGCTGAGAAAACTGGATAGCCACATCAAAAGAATTAAACTGAAGCTACATCACACAAAAGAACCAACTTAAAATGGACTCATTACGTAAGACCTGAAACTAGAAAACAACTGGAAGCAAGCTCCAGTGTAGGGCATTAACGGTTTTTTGGCATCACAACAAAAGCAGAAATAGAGGCTGTCTGTATGCCAAACTAAGTTTCCTGCACTGCAAAGGACAAAACAAAATGAAAGGCAACACACAGAATGGGAGAAATAGCTACAGGACATACATGGCATTTATTTTTTGGAGTTTTGTTTTTTGACCTTTCGAGACAGGGTTTCTCTGTGTAGCTTTGGAGCTGTCTCAGAACTCACTCCGTAGACCAGGCTGCCCTCATATTCACAGAGATCCGCCTGCCTCTGCTTCCCGAGTGCTGGGATTAAAAGTGTGCACCACCACCACCCAACTGGTTTTGGTTTTTGTTTTTTTGAGACAAGGTTTCTCTGGAGCTTTGAAACTTGTTCTGGAACTCAGTCTCTCTCTGTCTCCCTCTCTCTCTCTCAAGACAGGGTTTCTTTGTATAGCCTTGGCTGTCCTGAAACTTGCTCTGTAGACCAGGCTGGCTTCGAACTCACAGAGACCCATCTGCCTCTGCCTGAGTGCTGGGATTAAAGGCATGTAAAGGACTTAATATTCAAACTACAAAGGACTTCAAACAACTCAGAAGAAAAAACAAATAACCTTGTTAAAAAGTAGGAAAAGGACCAACAAACACAAGCATCTCTCAAGACACACAAATGGCCAGCAGAGATTTGAAAAGGTGCTCCCCCATCAAGCATGGGACAACACAGATCAAACCCACGAAGAGGTACCGTCTCGCACCTGTCACTGCAGCTACCACACAAACACAGTAGTAAGTGAGAATGGAAACCAGAACACCCATTTTGGAAAACAGTATGGAGGCTCCTAGAATGAGACGGTTCAGAAGGTAAATGCACTTGCTGCCAAGCTTGCTGACCTGAGCTTGACACTTGGGACCCATACAATAGAAAACCAACTCCTACAAGCTCTCCCCCCCACCCCGTATTAAAAAGAGTAAGATTCTATTATTTGTGACAACAAAGATAAAATGCAGGATTAGTAAGACAAGCAGAAGACAAAGGACGTAAGTTTCAGTTATG
This sequence comes from Dicrostonyx torquatus, assembly GCA_028555095.1. NCBI lineage: Eukaryota > Metazoa > Chordata > Mammalia > Rodentia > Cricetidae > Dicrostonyx > Dicrostonyx torquatus. The sequence continues at coordinate 1,014,059 of JAQHUG010000066.1, forward strand.
CAGAAGTTCAAAGCCCTGTATATGAGGTGACCAGTAACATTACTACTGTCAATTACTTTACAAATGGCTGAGAGCTTTTTTGACCTTTAAAATCTTTTTTTCATACAATATATTTTGATAATATTCTTTTCCTCAACTTCTCCCAGATCTTACCCCTACTTCCCTAACTTCATGTTTGTTCTCTTTCTCAGTACCTGTGTGTGTGTGTGTGTGTGTGTGTTCTAAGGAAAACAAACAAACAAAAAAGAAAATAAAAACGGACAAACTAAGTCAGGCAGTGGTGGCACACTCCTTTAATCCCAGTACTCAGGAGGCAGAGGCAGGTGGATCTCTATAAATTTGAGGCCAGCCTGGTCTACAAAATGGATTCCAGGACAAAGAAACCCTGTCTCAAAAAACAAAATCACTAAAAAAATAAATAAATAAGAGCAGAAAGCACCCACGAAATCTGGAGTCTGCTGTGGGACAGTCTGTACACTTGAAGGCATGTTGCTCTCGTTGTTAATAAAAAGGTAACTAACCAACAGCTAGGCAGGATTTGGGGGCAGAAAGAATGCTGGGAAGAAGGGTAGGGTCTGTGGAAATGGGAAGTTCACAAATGGGGTAAACAAGCCTCAGGGCAGCACATGGATTAATAGAAATGGGTTAATTCTAAGTGTTAAGAGCTAACGAATACAAGCCTAAGTATTGGCTGAGCAGCTATAATTAATATTAAGGCTCTGGGTGGTTTTATTTGGGAGTGACTACCAGGACACTGAGAAACTCTCCTATAAAAAAATCCATTTTATGTTGGTCGACTACACCTGGGCATGGGGCTCACCCTGGAATGTGGTTGACAATATAGATCTACACTGGAGAAAACTGATTTTCCTTCCGCAGAAGGTGTCAATTGCAAATAGCTTCTTGGTTTAGGGGTGGGGCGGTGTCCACTTCCCCTCTAAAAAGAAAATTTAAGTGTTCTATTCAAAGAGCTGGTGAGACAGCTCAGCAGTTAAGAACACTTATTCTTGCAGAACACCAGAATCTGGTTTCCAGCATCTCACAGCCACCTGTAACTATGGTTCCAGGGACCTGACGCCCTCTTCTGGCCTCCATAGGCACCTGCACTAATGTACATCTATACACCCACATGCAAAAAATAAAACCTAAAAGAGAATTAGAATGGTGTGATTTATGTACAACGTAGCTCAAGGCATCCTTACAGTGGAAAGATGGTTCATATTTAAAACTAATAAACTAATAAACTCAAGCCTCAAACAAACTGCTCCCAAAATGTTTTAGAGTATAATGAAGTTGAGCAGAGTAGGAACTCCTCTTCCTTCTACTGTTGTGGTAAATCATCTTGACCCAAGGCAACTTCGGAAAGGGCTTATTTGGCTTACATGTCCCAGAATCACAGTCCCCTAGAAGAAGGCAAGGCAGGAACCTGGAGGGAACTAAAGCAAAGACCATGGAAAGCTGTAGACTGTCTTCCCAGCTATATCTAAGACTGTGTGAGGGTAACGAAAACCAACCAGCACAGGGGTAAACATCCACATTTGTGATTCGGCCTACCTCCCAAATTACTTTAATCTTGTCCACACTTGCAAATATTTTCAACACACCTAACCTAATCTTTTAATTGCCTCTAGGAGATATTGAATAATCATATATGGGTAATACCACAGAATGAAGTTTAGGATCAAGTAATTAAAGAACTACCTGCTCCAAGGACATTTGCTAACAAGTGAAACCTCAACAGCAGAAACAGCACAGTGCTCTGGAGGAGACACCTAGACAAATCGATTAATTTTTAAATAACAGCTTGCAATTAAAACAACCAGAAAATAAAGTGTTTAGAGAAATTTCCTAAATAAGTTAGGCTGCAAACAAGGAAAACCTAATTTAATTTGCTCCTCTGACCACAAAAAAAAAAGAGTTGAAATAACTTCACAATACTATCTGAAATAAAATAATTTCTACACAGCAAGCTCAGCTATCATCTGTTAGCGTATTCCATGAAATTTTAACTTTTCTTTAAAACTATTCACTTTTGAATGGATAAACTGTTATCAACAATTCTTTATACAGACGCTTCCTCGACAAGCCGTGCTGTACTCTCACAACATACAGAGAAACACAGACACCGAGATGCTTACATATTAATCACTAGCAAACATTTTTGGCAAAAACTTAACGTTTTTATGTTTCAGAAATAAAAAAAGCTTTATTAGGAGTTTCAAATGCATAAAACAGCAGTATCTGCAGGTGCAGACAAAAGAATCATGAATTCCAGGCCAGCCTAAGATACACATCAGGAGGTCCTACACACTAAGAACTTGTCTCAATGACACTGATGAGAAACAAGAAGGGGATGAGAGAGAGAGAAGCAAGGTGGAGAGAATTCCTTAAAAAAAAATCCAAGCCCTGTCTGCAGTGCCTCAAAAGCTCCCTCTGCTGGATGCCAATTTATGGGAGAAAAAAATGTAGACCTGTTGAGAAATAATAGAAATGAGATGTCTTGAACAGTTAAATACCTGGTCCCCATTATGTGGCTGTTTAGAGAAGATTAAGAGGTGTGGCCTTGTGGGAGGAAGTATGTTACATTGAGTAAGCTTTGAGACTTCAAAAGACTTATGCCATTTTGAACTGGCTCTCTGCTTCTAGTTTGTGGTTTGAGATGTGAGCCCTCAGCTACCGCTCCAGCAGGCTGCCACCTATTATCTCCATTACACCACCATGGACTCCAACCCTTTGAAACCATAAACCCAAAATAAATTCTTCCTTGTGTAAGTTGCTTTGGTTCATGACATATTACCACAATAATAGAAAAATAACTACCATGTGACTCATAAGGATAATTTTACATCTCAAAAATAAACATATACATACTGGAAGGGTACCTTAAACAGGCAAAAATGTCTGTCTAGGCAGGGACTAGCAAAACGGCTCAGTGGTTAAGAGCACGTGTTGCTCTTATAGAGGACATCAGTGGCTCAGGAGCACCTTAACTCCAGCTCCATGATATTCAACATCTTCTTCTGCCTTTTCAGGCACTGGTATGTACATGTGGGGGTATGCATACATTTTAATGCATTGTACACACACATACAAAATAATAAATTAGTCTTTAAAAAAAAAAAGTCCACTAAACAGTGACTCATTTCCCTAAGCAGCTATGGGAATTCCAAGCAGACTGGGAAAGAAAGAATGAGAGGAAGCAAAGGTGCAAGTGTGAAGGAATTAATCCCAGCGTTAGTGCGTCAACACGAAATGCACTGCTAGGTCAACATGTACGAAGCACAAGGAACATGACTTAACACTGGAAAAACTGGCTGAAATATTTTACAGACTTCACTAGGACAAAGAGCTATACCACACTAATCTACTCACTTTCAATATTAAGGTTTATTTTTTTTCCAGAATGAAGTAACAGTTTAAATAATTACCAGAATTTATGTATAAATGAACATTCATTCAGACAAAACATCACTGTTTACAAGTAGCTAAGAAATATTTTGCATGTAATAAATATATCTGTGTTTAGATTAACAGGCACCATCTTGATAACAGAAAAGTTTTTTTAAACCAATAAATAAACATTCAAGAAAACAAGGTGTTTATATCTGAAATACGATACAGCCTTAAATGCTTTTCTTCATATAGCACCCAAATTTCCAAACTGTCTAGAAAGTTTCTGAATATATAACTTCTACCTTAAATCATTAAAATAGTGGCCAAGGAAAAGGTCAATTGAAGACAGAATTAATAATCTATATTCGTAATTCTCCATTTAATAAAATATCAATTACCAATTTATTAAGTCAATGGATTGTATATATGCAATCTGTTAATGATGAAAGCCTGAAATATAAATATTTAAAAGTCACTCTCTTGACAGTACTTAAAAATATCGCATCTCTGGTGCAAACCTGGAAACTACGGAGCATTTTAACTGCCCTAGTTTTCCTGTACCCACCTCCACTCCTACACCTCCTGTCTGTAAATATCCATTCAGTTTTCCTGTACCCACCTCCACTCCTATTCCTCTTGTCTGTAAATATCCATCCAGTTTTCGGGCTTTTTTTTTTTTTGTAAATACATTTAGTTATATCCCAACACAAAACACTGATAGTAATCCTTGGTAAACAAGGAAATTCCAGCAAAGTATAATCCCACAGCTTTGCTCCCCAAGTGTGGCACCCGACTAAGTAACAGAGAAAAAAACCAATCAATGGCCTCATTCACACAGTCAGAATGCTCCTGAGAGTCCATAACTGTTTGAGAATTTGCTGATGTAATCCTGAAGAAAGTGTCAAAAGACTGTGCAGACAAGTATCAGAGAATAAGTCTTTGATTGATAATTTTTCTATTTATTTCTGCCAAGGCGACTGAAAACACGAAAGCCTTTTCATCAGAGAGGTTAGCATAGATGTCAATTTCCTTTTCCTGTTTTTCTGTTAAAAGAAAAAGGGAAATCTTAATACAAACGTGCAGATGCAGTAGTTTAACAACATTTCTCAGGCTTTCAAGTATTTATTCAAATGACAAATATATGCAATACTATAATGCTATAGAACTATAGTTTTAAAAAATGACACAAATGAGGTTTGAAATGAAGACTATAATTCTATTCATTTTCTAATATTACATAATTTCTGTAAAAATCTTGCCTTTTTCTTTCCCTTTACTAGTATAAACTGTATCGGTCAAAATTAATTTTTCACCCTAGAAGTTACTCCATTCTGAACATATTAACATCTTCACCTTAGCCTCACTACAGAAACAATAGCCAACTTTTTAACTGTCATTTTTCTCCACCCAATAACAAATGCAAACCACATTCAAAGTAGAAAATTTGAAAGTTAAGCAATAGAAAAATCCTCAAAAGTCATAAAATCAGTTAAAACTCATCTTTGTGTTTATGCTTCGAATTATTTCATATTTTGCAATAATTATATTTCTGATTTAATATTTTGCTATCTGAATCAAAGTTAAGTATGCATATAATTTGGCCAATTCATTTTGTCAAAAAAAGTTCTAAAAAAATGCATCCCTATATACATATTTCCTAATTTCCAACTACTCCCCTAGCTGCTCCTTTCTGTTTTTATAAGAACAAATCTGCATCTATGCAACAGTTATATGATGCTCCTCCGTGAGTTTTCTGCATTATTAATTAGAAATCTAGGGTTTTACTGTTTTTTATGTTTTTCTGCCATCTCAAAACACTGCATATCCCTTCATCTTATTCTTAAATCACAACTTTAGTAACATCAATTTTCAATGGCTCCATTATGTCTACGAGCGATTTTACTGTTTTCAAGTACTACTCTGAAGAACCCTATTTAACTGTGTGTGTGCGTGCATGTGCCAGCATGCACACATATGACACTGCACACAGGTGGACATCAAGGACAACTAGTTTAGAGTCTGATAAAACAACCCAGGAGGTCAGCCTTTACCTGCTGAGCATTTCACAGCCTCAACTGATTATTTGCTTAGCTCTCGTTTCTAATTCAACTCAAACTGTCGCAGTTGTACAAATCTTTCAGGATATTCACACACTATTTTATCTTCGTGGAAAGATTTCTCCAAGTCTCCCCATCTGCTTCATTTGAAATGGCTGTTCTCAAGGACTCCAGGGCAAGTATTACCCTGGGATCCCTCTTCAAAAGGAGATTCTCCATCTCTCCTGAGTTGGCTGCTCTCTGTCCTAGATCCCAGCATTCCTTTTTGACTTTCTTCTTCTTTGTGGCTTCAACTTTCAGTAGCTTCCTGGGAAAGGAGTGTGGGTAGCCTACCTTTTGAAACCCTGAATATCACAAAGTATCTTTAGTCTATTTTCATAAATTGCAGTTTGGTTGAAAAAGATTTGCAATTTCCCCTTAGAATTATTAATGCAATAAATTTTCTTCTGACCACTGGTATCACTATTGAGAAAATCCAAACTTTTTATATTATTTTTTAAATTACTGCTAAATTTACACACCATAAAATAATGCACAAATTCTTTAGACTCTGAATATATTCTGACAGATTCATATACTAAGACATGTGTATTGTTTTGCCTGAAAAACGCCTCCCAGTCCTGGGCTTAACATTTGGTTCCCAGTTGGTTTGGGGAGGTTTAGGTGATGTAGTCTTGATAGAGGAAGTATGACATTGAGATTTAAAAGTCTTGCCTACTTCCTTTGCTCTCTCTGCTCAAGGCACCATGCCTGCCATGCTTCTCCACCATGATGCTCTTAGCATTCAGGAAGCATAAGCGCAAACAAACTCTTCTATATGGTGCTCTCTGCCACGGAGTCATCACGGCAACAGAGAGGGCGCTGACGTGCCACAGGCCCTCCTCTCTCTTCAGGACTCCTCAGGCTCTTCCCTGTCACTTCCTCAATATTCACACTGCCCTGCCTGGTGACACAGTGGATTTTCTTAAATGTCAATGATATACTGTATGTAGCTTTCCTTCTGTATTTTAAAACTTCCTTAGTGCTATTCACACAGAAGTAGTCTATTCCTTCCTAGTCAGAATTCCACTATACTCAAATATTTTGATTATTCTTTCTGTCAAAAACAAAACAAAACAAAACAAAAAAACCTAGACGTTTCTTTTTCTTTAGCAGTGATGATATGCTTTGCTCTCACAGTTGACCTCCCACTGGATTGGAACTTCAGAGGCCCTTTCAGTGTCTTTCAGGTTTGGAGAGATTTCTGGACGTCATCAACAATTTCCTCGTCTTCCATCTTCTAAATTCTTTTTTCTGAAACCATAGATGCTAGATTTTCAAATTGGTCCTTTAAGTTTCTTATCTTCTCCATTCTACTTTCTCAATCTCTCTATGTTTATACTTCCTGAAGTCTTTCTTCAATTTTATCTTTAAACCTATTGGACTTTTTCATTTTGTAACTCATATGTTTTGGCATTTTTCATATTTAAAGTAATCCTTCAAGGCTATTTTCTAGGCGTGTTCTGTCCTTGCCCTGCAGTGATTCTCAAGTGTCTTGCTCCTCCTGCTGGGGCAGCATCTTTTTCTTATCAAGGATGTTAACAGTTTCCTTTCCCTGAAAAATACTTTTTCTCTCCCCATTCTTTTTTCTCCTTTTTCTTTATTCTTGACTTTTTCGAGTAGACGCTTTCTTCTAGAGATCTTGGTAACTTCTAGTGATTTTATATTTAAAAGTACAAAAAGGGCTGATTAGAAGCAGCATGCGAATATGTGAGACCTGACTGCAGTTATGATCTACTAGGTGCGTCTTTGTGAACTCCTAACAGTATGTTTATTGTAGGTCTTTTCTCCTGGGCTTCTCCAGTTCCCTAAAAGATTGCTTCTGGTCTCTCTTACCTGAAAGATAGAAGCCCAGTCAGAGAACTCAGTGTTTACCATGTTCAATCTTAATCTCCCTGTGCTTTTTACACGACCTTTGCCCTCACTGTCTGGTTCCCTAGACCAAGACTCCTTTTTCTTTTCCTTTTCAAAGTGTCAACTTGGTGGATAAAGGACTCTCCTTTTTCATTTTCTCTTCTTCCCAGTCTTTTTTCCCCAAAAATAGAAAGCAAAAAAGTCAATTAAAATATTTTATATGATATCAAGTTTTTCTTATTCATTAAAATTAAATTATAACTTAAAATTATGCTTAATTCAAAGTTTTCAAGTTCCTGGAGAGCAAGGCCCCAATAAAGGAGAATAAATGAAACCAGACAGCTACTTAGCCCTACAAAGCATTACTAGAAGGTCTTTTGTGAAATGCATGGGCATCCCTCATGTGTTCTAGTTAGAGACCAATCAACACCACCCTATTTTCACTGCAACACAGTTTTCTGTACTCACACACTGCTTACGGCTGCTCTCCAGGGTTCAGCAGTTGAGACAGAGACTGTACGACCCCCAAAGCCTAAAGTATTTACATCTGGGCTCTTTATAAAAAAAGTTTATTGAGGGCCCAATGTACGTAAGAGATTCCATGATGGGATATGTCTATAATCCCAGCTCTTGGGAGGCTAATGCAGGAAGACCCTGTGTTAGAGAAAGAGCCTTGGATAAATAGCAAGATGCCATCTTTTTAAAGGGGGGTAGAAATCCAGATTACATCTTGAAATTTTATCAAAATAAAAAAAAAAACCATAAAATTGAATAATTTGGTTTCTGGGGGTGTAGTTCTGTAGAATGATACTTGCCTCGTATACAAAAGGTCCTGGGTTCAAGCTCGAGAGCTGGAGCTAGGGGAACAAGGCTTTCTTGAAAACACAGACTACCTGTCTCTGTCTCCCACGTGCTGGGATCAAAGGCATGCACCATTACTCCCAGCCAAAAAATATTCTTAAATGGAAAATATCTGAAAAATATTCACTGCCAAATAAATGCTTCCTTTTTGAAGTACTAATAAATTTTCAGTGCTGTGTACGCAGAACCCGGATGTGCTCAAACCCCCCCACACTTTACTTCAGCTGAGAACAATGGTCTGTTCTGACCAATTACTACATCTTTCTTCTCTATGGACTTTTCTTGCCCAGTTTCTATTCCAAAATAGCCTTTCAAGTAAGATTCCCTGATGACCTCATTGCTAAGAAGGCATGTTTAAGTAACTCAAAGTGGCTGGAATAGTAAATAGAAGGAAAGAGTAAGACTACTCCAAGAATCGAGGAATACCTAAGTGAAGTCTTATACAATGATTCATTATGACACAAACTTTGTTCTTCAATTGCACAGTATCAAGACACTTTTCATTTTGGTAAAAGCTAGAGACAGCTATATGCCAAAGAAATCATGAATCTGTGTCTCAAATAACATTTGTGTTTATATAGGAAATATTTGTATATCTAAAATAAGCTTCCAAAGATACATAAACCTTAGCTAACTACAATTATAAATTTATTTCACTGGAAATGAAATCATTTTAGGTAAGGGCTCTACATAAACATAAAGAGCAACTACTGACTCCACTAATTATCGGTGTCAAAGTCTCAATTTTCATACACGTATTGCAGGAGCTCATTATATGAGTCTTCTCTTTGGTGGGGGTCTTTTTGAGACAGGATTTCTCTGTGTGGCCCTGGCTGTCCTGGAATGAGCTCTTGTTAGACCAGGCTATCCTGGAACTCAGAGATCCACCTGCCTCTGTCTCCCAAGTGCTGGGATTAAAGGCGTGTGCCACCACCGCCTGGCTACTTCTTACACTTTTATATGTTAAAATCTTCGATGATAAAACTTTTTAAAAGATGTATAAACAATGGAAAAAGAGAAACAGGCAGACATCTAGAAACAAGCTATGAGTAGAAACACTACTTATCAAAAGAAAAAGACCTGTAAGGGAAGGCAGAATATACTTTGGATCAAGAATTTACCTAACTATGCAAATGCCAATTGTGAAGGAAGTGTAAATCTCCCAAAGAGCAATTTACAAATGGACAGTAAAACAGTAAAATAACTGCTTAGACCTGTGTTTTTAAAAAAGGTACAATAATTTTTATTGATATCCGAAAGACATCATACACATACAATTATCTTTAACTTTTTTACTGCCAGTTTGTAACAATGTGGATTTTACCTAAAGTGGGACTTCAGGTTTCTCACAAGAATTTGTGTTTTGTTCTCATTTCAAAACTAAGACTGTAAGGGCTGACAGCGTAGCTCTATAGTAGAGGGTACCTGGCCTGTGTACTGGGCTCAACACCCAGTATTGCAATGGGGAAAAAAAAAAGCTTTTTTTTTTTTTTCTTTCACAAACTGAATTGTGATTTATTTCTAGGTCCAAGAGCTCAAAGCTTCCACCATATTCACTACTGTTACCTAATTATGATCTCTACCAATTTAATATTTGAAAAGGGCTGCTGGGACTGAGTCATACCTCTTTCTTCCTCATGTTTTTTGGCAGCTGTACTTTTAGGTCTTCCTCTTCCTCGTCTGATATGATCTGAATGGCTGTTACTTCGAGATCTCTTTCTGTTTTCTAAATCTTTATTTACTGTAGAGTTTATCTTCTCTCTCCTAACTCTCTCTGTCCGCCTCCTCTTGGCCTCATGCTTGTTTTCTGTATGGATGAATAAAAGTGGTTTATTTTAGGCTTTGCACAACTGTCTGCCCAGTTTCCATCGCCTCCTCTTACTTTCGAAACCACACCTCCCAGCATATTCTGTTCTATCTAAAAATCCCACCCATCTCTCCCCCATACTCACACACAACTAAGAAACAACAAAATTCAGACCCATGTAGGTAGGAAAAAAACCTTGTAATAGAAAACAAATTTCTTCACTTGGCAACTTTAATTTCAGCCCCTGTAAGTTTAAACAACTCCACAACAACCTTCCCATGTATTTCTTCTTATTTCCAAGTTTAACATAGTAAAATACATGTAAAATCCACTGCTTCCTAACCCTTACCCAAATTACAGATTGAACTATGCCTGTCAGATACGCAGAAGCAAAACTGGCTTTAGGCACAGCAAAGGTTACAATAAAAACCAACCACAGAGCAACCACACAACATGATTTTAAAGCACAGAAAATAAGGAATGTTCACAAAGAAGGTAATCACTGATGTAACAGAATTTTGTTCCATAAGTGGAATAAACTAAATACAGAAATAGTGATTTCATTATTGCAAAAATCACTCCCCTACAAACTAAAAGGTTAGATTAATTTTTTTTACTTCAATATACATCTAACTTCAAAAACTAGAAACCTAACTCTCCAAATACCTAAAATCACAATGATAAAGGGGAAAAGGTAGAAACTTCAAGACCAGTCTGAGCTACATAGTGAGAATACCTTTAAAAAGGGGCGGGGCACAGCAGTACATGCCCTCCGGAGTCAGAGGTAGGTGGTGGATCTCTGTGAGTTTGAGGTCAGCTAGGTCTAGGTACCTAGTTTCAGCACAGCCAGAACTACTACATAAACAGAGTGTGCTTTTTAAAAAAAAAAAAAAAAGGGGGTGCGAGGCAGGTATAAAACCAGTATTAATTATCTCTACATGCCACTGCAGAATAGTTTATCCTAGGCCTAAGAATAAAGCATGCTGGATTACACAAAAATAAGAGTATTCAATTATTCCAGACTGCAAGAAAAATAAAACTGATAATTTATTGAAAAATGTAGGGTCCAACTTGAAGAGGGCTCTAATGACCATAATAGTTCAATTTGAGTACAAAAAAACCACAACTGTAACAAACTGAAATATGTCAAATATCCTAAAACCTCCAGCATATGACATTTAAAGTTCTAAATACTTAGTCACTATAGGAAAATACTGAAGAAGCTGTTTTGTTTGTTTGTTGATTTTTTTTGTTGTTGTTTTTGAGACAGGGTTTCTCGGTGTAGCTCTGGCTGTCCTAGAACCCCTTCTGTAGACCAGGTTGGTCTTGATCCATCTGCTGCTGCCTCCCAAGGGCTGGGATTAAAGGTGTGCGTCACCACTGCCCAGCTAAACAAACCCGTTTTTATCTTTCTATTCGGACCACATCATTTGGTAGCCAAATTTTTCATTCTTAAGTTGTTAAACCTACTAAATACACGAGTGCTAGAACCAGTGTCGCCACTTCTTAACATCAACAACTGCTAACATCTCTAACAGACAGGCGGGCTTCAAGTACCTACTGCAGTCAGAGAAAAATTAAAATAAAGACTCCAGTCTCAGGGTTTTTTGTTTGTTTTGAGTAAAAGCTCATGATTTTATTGTCTTATAACAAAATTAGCTTAGAACTTTCTCCTTTAATGGCTCCCTGTTCCCATAGATGTACAGTTGTCCAACACACTCACACCTCAGCACAACCCTCTGTAGTTTCAGGAGAACAGGCTTAGTCTGCCCACCGCAGTCCCACTGTTTCCTATCACAATGCTGCGTTCCCTAGGCATACCAAGAGTCTTCTGCCTTCTTGTATTTTATCACTTTGTGGGGCTGGTGCTTGCCATACTTCTTGCACAAAGTCTGGTGGGTCTAAAGAATGTTCACCATGTCTGCAGGAAAGTATCGACACTGAAAGCCAGCCTCATCAGTTTTAGACCCAACTCTCAGCTTATAAAAAAGCAGGTCACTTAAGGAATGTGACAGCCCACAGCACTGGATACAAGCACAACAAAGTTTTCCGTCAGTATTGATTGTATCACAGCAACAGAAAGAGAACTAGGGCAATGGGAAAACACAGCTATGAACATACACTGGTGTGGTGATTTGAATGAAAATGGTCCCGTAGACTCACAGGGAGAGGCACTATTGGAAGTGCAGCCTTGTTGGAGGAAGTGGGACACTTTGAAGTTTCAGAAGCTTAAGCCAGTCCCAGCTTCTCTCTTCGCTTTCTCTTTCTGCTGCCTGTAGAACTCTTGGCTCCTTCTCCCACACCATGTCTGATAACAATAATGAACTAACCCCTGAAACTGTAAACCAGCCCCAGTTAAATGTTTTCCTTATTAAGAGTTATTGTGGTCAGCCGGGCGGTGGTGACGCACACCTTTAATCCCAGCACTTGGGAGGCAGAGACAGGCAAATCTTTGTGAGTTCGAGGCCAGCCTGGTCTACAAAAGTCAGTTCCAGGACAGGCTCCAAAGCTACAGAGAAACCCTGTCTCAAACCCACTCCCCCCCCCCCCACGACAAAAAAAGAATTATCTAAGAAACTTGGAGAGTCAATATTAAGGAATTATCATTGATGTCTTATAAGAGTATGGTGTTTGAAGATGGTGTGTTTTTTTCTAGGGGACTAGAATGTTTTCCCTTAATATTTTATCTGATACCACTTCAAAGCCTATTATATTATCCTCTTCCAAAACGAATAAATGTTTTTAAATTGTATCATTTTGTTTTGTAAAACAATATCATTGTAGAAACTTCATAAGACTGAAGCAAAAAAGAATAAAATAAAAAATAAAAAAGACTATGGCGTTTATAGTTTTAAAGGTCTTGTTTTAGGGACTGGCAAGACAGTTTAGTCAGAAGTGCTTGTCACACAGCACAAGGACTTAAGTTTGAACCTCAGCACCACATAAAGATATGAGCATGGTGACATGTGCTTCTAATCCCAATACTGGAGAAGTGACAACAGGTGGATCCTCAGGGCTTGCTAGCCAGGTCCCTACTTTAATCAGAAAGTCATAGGTCCTACTAAATATCCTGTCTCATAAAACAAAATTATTAATTCTAGATCCTGAGCCCTATAGCTACTCACCGACCCCCTTTCTCTCCCTTCCACCTGCTGTGACAGAGCAGTCATTATACAGAGGGGTTATTAGTTTATATTCCTACCTGCTTCCTGCTTCTACGTCCTTTGACGTACAGGCCACACCAGGTCAGGCTCAGTCCTGTGAAGTACAACTTCCTACAAGCCCCTGATGCTGGCTATCTCAACATGAAGCTCCTCTTTGGACCTGAAGACCTACTAGACCTCTCAAGATAAGTCATATGTGCTCCTTTTTAGAGCCCCGCCTGTATAAACACAATTCCCAAAGAACAAGCGGATAGCCCACAACAAACCATACCTGAGGTTGACCTCTGGCCTCTGGGAACATTTGTATGCACATGCAAATTTGCCTACATACATACACATAAATTTTTAAAATTGTTTTTAAGAGGAAAAAAATAGAAAGCCCAAATCAAAACTATACAAAGACATCATCATTAGGATAGTACAGAAAACAAAAAGTGTTGAAGAGAGCTTCTGGGCAGTATTAGTAGAAATATAAGTGGTATGATGATTCCTAAAATGAAGAGAATTAACAAATGACTCGGCACATATACACACACTGGACAAATTATAGAAAACATAAGTGTGTGGTTCTTAAACATTTGAAACTGCTCTGCAGGAAAAACATAGCTTGTTTTCTTGGCAAAACTGTCCCTTGTCCCTGCCTCAACCACTGACAAAATGCACAATGTCCGAACTGGACAAGCAGGATACAATAAAAAAGACTGCCAATCCTTGCCAAGACAGGGTAAGATGGTTTTTAAATTTTTCCTGCCTCTGAAAATGGCCTGTCAGTTACTCTAGGCCCTAGTCAAAGTTGGTTGCTCCAGCGTTGCAAATGAGACTTTGGGTGATTGCCCAGGTAGCCAATTGTCTCAGTCATTTATTGCACATTTTGGAAGCTACTTCACTGCACTTCCTGCCTACTCAAGTAATACTGTCTCTCTTCTCAGATGTTTGATGGGGTTGGAGACTAGATAGTCACAGTTACTTTCCTCTAATAACTTAGCCAAGCCATTTCTAATACAAGACTTAGACTGCTTAGGATAGAATAATTGTTGAAACATTTAGCATATGTTTCTTGCTTAATACTGTTTATGATAATTGTAATTCCAATTTTTATACTTGATATCTGTTCTTATTGTATATAGTTTTGTACTGAGTTTAGAACTCTTATTTAGACAAAAGGGGGAGGTGATGGGGAACCTCCTTCAGCCAATAGCCTTTGAGAGGCTGGAACAGGTTGGGCACGACCTTAGTTACCAAAAAGCCCATGGGTCTGCCCGCTTGCCACACCTGGATGTTAGATTCTGTTCCTGTTCCCCGTTGTGATCTGTGAGCTCCCCTTTAAAAAAGATCCCCTTATTATACCCTACTTGGAGCTAGTATGGAATTTCTTTACTCATGTTCCTCCACACCTGGCACGTTTCTCTTCATTCTACCTTGAATTAACACCCCAGCCCTGAAAAAAAGCACTGCAAACCAAGGAAAGATTAGAGTAATACTTGTGTTAATGCTACAGTGGATGATAGGAAATACAATGCCACGTGTTTTTTCCCTAGAACTTCCTAGGTATGAAACAACTGAAAAATTTGTTCCAGAAATAGAAACACATGTCATTATAATACATACACATATACACGGGGGAAGGGGGTGCAAGGATAGAATGAATGTATGAATATACAATTATAAGTACATTCATGAGAGTATGGCGGAAAGAAATTCCAAAGCAAAACTATGCAGGAGACCTAAAAGCAAGTGGCTTGGTTTACAGCTTGCCTGCCCTGTGTTTTTCCTATCAATCTCTAATAAAAATAGTTCTTGAGCTTGCTTCTGAGTGTTTTTAAATTATTTTATTAACAAGACTGAGAACCCACAAAAAGGGAACCCCTGACACTGTTCTTAGAGGTCAAGGGTGGTTGGCCTACAACTCTCAATCTTCCCACCTTTGTTAAGGAAT
Source organism: Dicrostonyx torquatus (assembly GCA_028555095.1). Lineage (NCBI taxonomy): Eukaryota > Metazoa > Chordata > Mammalia > Rodentia > Cricetidae > Dicrostonyx > Dicrostonyx torquatus. Next base: position 1,029,170 of record JAQHUG010000066.1, read on the forward strand.
ATTTGTTTACACTGTGTGAAGATGTGTCAATGTGATTAGCTTTAATAAAGAACTGAATGGCCAACAGCTATGCAGGAGAGAGTAGGCAGGACTTCTGGGCAGAGAAAAGAACTCAGAATGAATCTAGGCTAGTGAGAGATGCCAACAAGACACTGAAGAAGTTGGACATATGGTACAGAGAGGTAGCCGAGTCATGTGACAAGATGTAGACTAATAGAAACAAGTTGATTAAAATAACAGCTAGTTGGAAATAAGCCTAAAGGTCAAGCCAATAACTAATAAGAAGTCTCCCTGTCATTATTGTAAACTGGTGGCCCAAAGGAAAGTCCAACTACACACCTTGGCCTCCTGAGTGCTCTCTCTCTCTCAGAAAGTGAATTTTAAGATTTTTGTTTGTTGACCTGAGTAATCATTTTCCTTTTTATCCTGCTCTCAATAAAAAAAATATAAGGTGGTTGTTTGAGTAAGCATCTACCCATTGAGAAGTGAACAGGTAAAATATTAGTAAATTCCCATTTTAATTGTCTTTAATATTTTTCTCACCTTTAAGTGAAGTCTTATAACTAAATTTGACTTATAATTCATTTACATTTGCTTCTACAAGTTTTATAATTAAAATTCTTGAAAGGAAAAAGGATGCAGCCTTTTTGTAATGTAAAATAGCACATCTGAAAAATAAAACTTAAAGATACAAAAAAGTTAATTAATATTTTCCTTAATAATGGTAATTGGCTAACTAGTTGGTTCAGAACTTCTCCAGGGAGTGGCTCCATGGCGGAGGGGAGGGAGGGTGTTGATCCCTGGAACCCACAGGGTGAAAGGAAAGAACCAATTTTTGTATGTTGTCTTCTTACCCTGCCTTTAACATGCATGCCATGCCATGTGTCCCACACATACAAGTAAATACATGTAGATTTGGTAGAGTCACAATTTTAAGAAATACAGTGTTTCCTTTATTTCCTCTTTTAAGCAATCCTTGAACATGGGATGTAGTGGTAGAGGCCTATAAATGAAGACTGGGACCATCCTGGGCTAACACCACTGTAGGCCAGCAGGGGCTACATAGCAATAGCCTCAATTTCAAGTTTAATTGCAAGGTTTTTGTACATGGGGGGGGGCGGCTCAGTGGGTAAAGATGCTTGATGCACAAGCCTGACAACCTGATTTAATCCCTGCATCAATGGTAGAAAGATAGCACCGACTCCTGAAAGTTATCATCTGACTTCCATGTTCGATGTAGTACATGGGTGCTAGCATGCAAACATACATATAAAATAGTAATAACAAAATTTGAAAACAACCATGGTGATAGGGATTAAATCTAAGGCTAAGATTTTATCCCTACGGGATACTTCAAGGATACTTTTTAAACTCACTCAACCATTCAACTTAGAAATGAAATCTTGACTTAGCAAGAATTTTTGCATTATTATTTTATGTGTACAAGTGTTTTGTCCAAATGTATTTCTATGTACCACATGTATATAGTGCCCCTAGAGGCCAGAAGAATTGAAGCCCTTGGAACTAAAGTTACAGATAGTTGTAAGCCTCATATGGTTGTTGGGAACTGAACCCAGGACCTCTGGAAGAGTAGCCAGTGTTCTTAACTGCTGATGCATCTCTCCAGCCCCCTGAATTAATGTTATTTAAAAAACAAACAAGCAAAAAACTTACCTATTTCATAAAAAACAACACAGTAACACATACTCACTTGCAAATAAATCAAAGAACAGCTGCCTAAGGTTCTGGGTTCCTACACAAGACATTTGTTGTTATTATTATATTTATTATATGTGTAGTTTTGTGTGCATATGCACGCACAAATCGCCATGCTGCAGGTCAGAGGACAACTTGTGCAAGTTGGTTCTTTCTTTCCACCATCAGGTCTGGAGATCAAATTCCGACTGGCGGGCTTGGCAACAATGCCCCACATGGAGCAATCTCACTGGCCTCCGATCACTTTCTCTTTTTTGGTTTTTCAAGACAGGGTTTCTCTGTAGCTTTGGGGCCTGTCCTGGAACTTGCTCTGTAGACCAGGCTGGTCTCGAACTCACGGAGATCTGGCTGGCTTGGGATTAAAGGCATGCACCACCACCACCCAGCCCGATCACTTCTTAATAAATTTTTATTTAACACTTAACTCTCTTCCTTTCACCAAAATTCATTTTAAACATTTAAAAAATCCTAACTTTGGCTGGGCTGTGGTGGCACACACCTTTATTCCCAGCACTTGGGAGGCAGAGGCAGGTGGATCTTTGTGAGTTCGACACCAGCCTGGTCTACAAGAGCTAGTTCCAGGATAGGCTTCAAAGCTACAGAGAAACCCTGTCTCGAAACCCCCCCCCCAAAAAAATCCTAACTTTATATAATAGAACATTTATTATTCATTTTTACTCCCCAGTGCTGAGGGTTAGGAATAAAGGCATATGCCACCACATAACAATGTTTTGAGAAGTTTTACATGGTAAATTCGTAAAAATTATTATCATTCTAACTAGTACTTATTGTTCTCTAAAAGATGCACCCTATTTTAACCAATCTCCCACTCATGACAGATGGTTGCTAACATTTGCTGTTGCAATATGTTGCCTTAAAAATTCACATAATCCTTAGTGCTTATAAACAATTAAGGCTCTTTAAATTACATGCCTATTCAAAAAGAACTACAGATATTAGGTAGCTATACTTGAAACTCCCAGAAATTGCTTTAAGACTGTGCTAAAGGCTCTGTCTCGTACTATCATGTAATTACTGTGAACAAAAGGTCATGAAAAAATTCATACTTGCCAGTAAACATTGTGCAAGACAGATTAACGGAATAGAATGTCAATGATTGTAGAAAGGTCAGAAGGCTGCAGATTCAGAGTCTAATTACAATTTATCCTGGGCTATCTTTGATCCTTGAGATTATCAGGCAAAACCTTTTGGAAAGTATTAAAGGCCTACTAGCTTCCACTAAATAAAAATCTCAGAGTGTCGTCAAATAGCATCAGAAAGTTATAGCAGAGCTTTTTAACTCATCTACTGAGTATTTCTTCTAATGAGTTTGAAAGGCGACTTAATTTGTAACTTTTTTGTTCTGTTACTTTTTAAAATTCATCAAAGTACTACCATTTTGAAACATGGAATCTGAGGTAACCTGGGCCACTGTCACTCACTTGGCACCAGAATAAACTCTCTCTGCTTTTGAGGTGAGAGTTACGTCTTTGTGTTCACTGAACATATTTTGACATGTTCATAAAAACATAGTATAACCGATATAGAAAACTATATATATGAGCCGGGCGGTGGTGGCGCACGCCTTTAATCCCAGCACTCGGGAGGCAGAGGCAAGCAAATCTCTGTGAGTTCAAGTCCAGCCTGGTCTACAGAGCAAGTTCTAGGACAGCCAAGGCTATACAAAGAAACCCTGTGTGTGTGGTGTGAGGGGTGGGGGTGGGGTGTCAAATTCTAGCATTTGTAGCAATGTGACAGAACCAGAATATACATTAGCTGTTAGTCTTGTTGCCCCACTGAAGTAGGAAGGTGAGGTCTGTCACGCTGTGCCTGCATTAAGGAAGCACAGAGAGCACTAGAGCTCAGCTCCCTTCCTCCTTTTCCTTTAGTCTAGAACTACAACCCATAGACTAGAGCTGCCCACATTCAGGGTAGATCTTTCCTCCTCAGTTAAAACTCTCTGGAAAAGGCCTCAGACATGCCCAAAGACATGTTTCCTAGATGATTTTCAGTCCACTAAAGTTGATAATGAAGATCAGCCATCACAAAGAGCATCAAATTAAGCGAAATAAAGGATAGAACAATGCTGTATGTTGTCACTCACGATTCTGAAATAATGGTACTAGGCACAAAAGAAAAGAATGAAAATAGAATAAGTAACATGTACCAAAATAAACCTTGACAGAATGAGTAATTCTAGTGATTCTATAGCACAGTTTGTTAACTACGGTCTGCAATGATTGATAACATATTTCCAATAACTAGAAGACTCAGAACCTCCCACAACAGAAGTGGTACATGTTTGAGGAAATGCAAGCACTAATAACCCTGGCCATGTACATTACACATGACTCAAATGTTTGTGTTATACCTCACAAATTACTTACAAGAATTATGCATCAATTACATTTTTCAAATGCAGCCAGGTGGTGGTGGTGCACGCCTTTAATCCCAGCACTCAGGAGGCAAAGTCAGGCAGATCTCTGTGAGTTTTTGAGGCCAGCATAGTCCACAGAGTGAGTTCCAGAACAGCCAAAATGGTTACACAGAGAAACCCTCTCAAAATAAAACAATAAAAGCTTTTATCCTTCATCAAAAAAAAAAAAAAAAAAAAAAAGCTCTCTTTGCAACAGATGGAACCCATTACAGGAAACCACAACCAATTAAAATGCAGAGTTGTGGAGCCTAGCCACACCAACTGACACATCTATAACACAACTCCTGCACCTAACACCCAGAGATCCTGAAAACAGTGGGTAAAGGAGAATGTAAGAGCCAGAGGAACAAGAAGTTTGCTGTGAGATTATGTCTCTTAGAAATGTCAGAGAAATGATACCCATCAAGTCTCACCAGCATGGTTTGCCTGAACAGGGATGAAACCAACAGATACACTAACACAGAAAAGAAAGTTCATGAAGCCTCACTCCAAGACAAAGCTAAGGAATCCTGAGAGTGAGAGAAACAGTATTCCTCAAGAAGGGGCATGCCAATTAGTTATCTAATAGCACATGGTCAAGCTTGAAAACGCACACATACAATTAATATTATTTGGGCTGAGCAGACTGTTTATATATTTAAAAATACATTCTCTCTCTCTCTCTCTCTCTCTCACACACACACACATATTCAACAACAAAGAAAGAAAAGTCAGGAATTTGAGAAAGAGAAAGGGGTTATACAGGGAGGGGTGGGGAGAGGAAAGGGAAAGGGAAATGACGCAATTATAATCTTGAAAAAATATAATTAAAACAAAAAACTCCAAAGTTATTACAAATTTTGCCAGCTTTGTGAAAGGGAACAAAAATAAAGACAATGGTCCGCCAATAGGGGAAGTGATAAATGGGGGCATATCCATATAAAGAACACAACTGAGCAAGACAAACAAAGGATGTAAAAGTTAACTACTTTGTTCAATGACAGAAGCCAGATAGAGTCTCACATACTGTGATTCCACCAACAGGGCAGTGACAAAGAGCGGCAATGGAAGACAAGAATGGCAAGGGAGATGGTAAGAAACTGGGCACCCACACATCAGAACCATCAAATGGTAGACTATACACTGTCTTTCACTTTATATCAATTACCACACTTATTAAGCCATTTTAAATGTCTTTAAATAAAATTTTAAATAGATACAAATAAGTTAGAAC
>JAQHUG010000066.1:1035440-1053277 GCA_028555095.1 Dicrostonyx torquatus
GCGCACGCCTTTAATCTCAGCACTCGGGAGGCAGAGGCAGGCGGATCTCTGTGAGTTCGAGACCAGCCTGGTCTACAAGAGCTAGTTCCAGGACAGGCTCCAAAGGCACAGAGAAACCCTGTCTCGAAAAACCACAAAAACAAACAAACAAAAAGTACTGAACATCGGCTCTTTTTCTTTTTTTAAAAAAAAAAATTTATCATTATAGCTGGGTGGTGGTGGCACACGCCTTTAATCCTAGCACTCAGGAAAGAGAGGCAGGCAAATCTCCATTCCAGGATAGGTGACAAAGCTACACAGAGAAACCCTGCCTCGAAAAACCCAAAGAAAATGTTATTATTACTATTTCTACTACGAACTCCTATTAGTAACTAGTAGTAGTAGTAGTAGTAGTTAGTAGTAGTAGTAGTGTGTATTGCATAGGAGAGAGAGATGTAAGCACTACAAAGCTCATTCTCTTCTTCCACTTTTCCTGGGCTTCAAACTCAAGGTATAAGGCTTGCATTCATCCAAACACCTCATCACTGAACCACCTCAGCTGCTCTGGTCTTTGCTTTGTTGACACAAGGTCTCATGTGGCCTAGACTGGCCTTGCTATATATAGCAAAAGCTACCCTTGAGTTCTTGATTCTTCTGCCTCTCCCTCCCACATGCTGGAGTTATGAGCATGTCACCATGCCCAGTACAACACAAGATCTTTAATTTACACTTAGGAGAAAACAAATGGGGCCTACAAGATGGCTTGCAGGTATGATGACCTAAGTTCAATACCAGGTAATAGGCAGAAGAGAACCCACTCCCGAGGGCTGTACTCTCCATACACATATGGGGAGGGGGTACACACACCCGTGCACACACACACACACACACACACACACTATAAATTAACTAATGAGCCAATTAATTTAAAAAGGAGAGAACAACGGCCTTATAACCCTAACACAGGAAGCTAAGGAAGGTAGACCACAAGTTCTAGGCCTGCCTGGGCTATACAATCAGTTCAAGGTTAATTTAGACAGCCTGCTTAGGCACTGTCTCAAAAAATTAAAAAGTTAGGAATATAATGGCTCCATGGTAGAGCACTTGCCTGGCATGTACAAGACCCCAAGTTCAACACTGAATACCGCCAAAGGAAAAATATGAAGAAAATAAAATTTTCTAAAATTCCTAAAATTTGTACTTGAAATTGTCCAGGACCAAAACAAAGAAAGAAGGAAGGATGAATGGATGGAAGGAAGGAAGGTCAGAAGGACGGACTTGGGCACTACAATATTTCATTAACTTTTTTTTTTAATCCTGAAAATAACCAAAATCAATACAGAAAACTCATTTATAGAAATCTCATTACTTTTGCTTTCTGAGGTTTTAATTATCCAAAGTCAACAAGAAGATTAAAAATGGAAAGGGGTATTTAGAAAGAGATTGAGGTTGTTGATGCAAAAACACAGCACTCACATCAAAAGGAGTAAGAGAGAGTTTATGCTAGAGCTAAATTGAGTAACCAAGGCCTATGAACAGATGTAGGTTACCCCGAATTCTATGTTCCTACATGAAAGCAGGCCCATGAAGTTTTCAGAGGGACAGAACAGAGTCATAGATCAAAGCACTTCTCAAATAAACTGGTATTTAAGTAGGAAGTCACAGCGAAGTGAAAAATCCTCGTTACAGGCCTCAGATGCTATGTGACAAATCTTTTAGCCCTTTGATTGGTGGAAAATTAGAGTTTTAAGTTAACTCATCTCAAAAGCTTTTATCTTTCCAGATTTAGATCTGACACAGAGCAAGGCAGAGAACGGCTATCTGTGGGCTAAAGATAGCTCACATTACTACTAAGCCAGTAACATTCCACCCTCTCCACATTACTGACGGTTTAACCTTTGTAGACAGTTTCATTTCAAGAATTCTCATTCACAAGACATCACAGACTTTTATTAGAATATACTGTTCTATTTAATTATTAGCTTTTGACTGCTTATGCCTAACTTACAGATTTCATTCTAGGTGTGTGTACATATGCAAAAACACAGTATAGACAGGGTTGGCATTGTCTGAGATTTCAGACATCTACAGATGTTAATGTATCACCAAAATAAGGGTGAGTACTGAGATCCTTCAGTGCTAAACAGATCAGAGATGGGTGAGGGTACAGCACACACATTTGCCAGATGTTACATATATATGGAGAAACTGTACATTGTTTAAAATGAAAGCAAGCCAAAAATACACATTTTAAAAAAATGAAAAAAAAAAAAACTGACAAATACGTTGAATAGTAAAATACCCAGAACAGTTTAGTAATTTTCCAGTTAGTGAATGAAACCTTCATGAAAGTGTAGAACACAAAATTTAACAGTTATGAAACTGTATTTTTAAGGGCCTATATAAAAGATTTTAAAAGCTGCTAAAAATCGAGTTTTCTGCCTCCTCGTACTAGTTTTTTAAACTAGCTACCTAATCAACTTTCACCTTAAAAGATTTTTCATTTATGCTTGTAAACTACATACAAAAACTTAACTCAATATTTATGGAATAACTTCTAATCTTGGCAATATTCTAGTGTTTTGTTTAAAAATTACTTACAATTATAGTTTTTTTTTTCTAATTTAAAACTAAAAATTTCTACTCTTTTTCCTGAGGCAGGGTTTCTTTGCGTAGCTCTGGCTTCCTGGAACTCACTCTGTAAACCTGGCTGACCTCGAACTCACAGAAATCCACCTGTCTCTACCTCCCAAGTGCTGGGATTAAAAGTGTGCGCCACCACTGCCCAGCAAGCTTCTACTTTTTAAGTAATTAGAAAATTAAAATTAACCTATTACTTTCTTCAATTACTATTACTTGAGAAAAATTTCAGCAAAGGGCAAGGCCCTGGATTCGACCCTACCACAGGGAAATCACCAAAAATTCATTTGCCATCCTGTATATTCTCTTCGGAATTGAGAATAAAAGACAAAACAAACCAAAACCAATGCACTAGTTTATAAAGGACTAAACAGTGTCCACTGACCAACATTTCCATGCTGACTCCCTAAACCCCACTGTGATGGGATTCTCCAAGTAAGGCTTTTCAAAAGGTGCCTGAATTTAAGTGAGTTGGGATGCCCCTAATGGGGTTAGTGACCTTAACAAAACCAGAGCATGCATGTTTTGCCACACGAGGACACTGAGAAGACAGCTTGGCTTCGACAAGCCAAGAGAACTCTCACTAGAACCCATCCTGGCCTTGAACTTCCATCAGAACTGTGAAAAACTAGATAATTATTTTTGGCATTTTATTATTGCAGCCAAGATAAAGCTGATTTTACACAAAGGAATGCATGTGGGGCCTTGGAAATGGCTCAGAGGCTAAGGGCACCCACCGCCAATTTGATTGCAACCCTTGCATGGTGGAAGGAGAGAGAAGACTGCCACCGTTATGTCCTCTGACTCCCACAGAACACAGATACATACAAAATTAAAATGAAAAAGGATACACGTGTATTTGGATACTGAGATGAAGGTCATCTTTCCAAATAAAACCCTGACGTCTTGAGCAGTCTCAAGGACTTTACTTGCTCTTTCTTTAGCCAGACTCTTTTGGTTTGTTTGCTTTTTCCAGTATTTTTTATTACCATTAGTGTGTGTAGAATTGGTGTACCCGCACCCATCTCTGACCTGCTTAGCACTAAACGTGGAGGTCATAGGGCAACTCTGTGCAGCCAGCTCTCTCCTTCTCCCTTCGTGGCTCCTGGGGAATCCACGCCAGGTGGTCAGGCCTGAGCAGAACTTTTCCCTGCTGAACCATCTCATTGGCCCCTAACAAGGATATTAAAATCAGGCCTTTCCCCTCAAAAGATTACTTTATGCCAAGTAAAACAAAAGGATACACGGGATTTGTGCCATACAGAAACAATGCATAATTCATATTATAAAAGCCTTAACTGGAAATTATTAAAACATCAAAGTAATAATGTACCAACAGATTGATCACAAAGTCCAAGTTTGTTAAAATTTAGTTTGGTGGAAAGAATGAATACAACACTACATTTTGGAAAATATGACTGTTTTATAGAGCTCTATCGTCTCTATTCTTTTGCACAACTTTCCCTCATCGACGTTTTTATCATTGCCTATAAATTATACGAATAAAATGTTAACATTTTGTTAAAAGATTTGATAAACAGACAAGAAAGCGCCCTAAATAATAAATTAAAATCAGCTTAAGTCTCCGCCCATTTTAAATTACTCCGGAGAGAATGAGAGAGAAGGAAGGGGGAGGGGAGGAGAGAGAGGTAGTCATTTTGGAAATTTGAATATTCATTCAGTGGGAAAAGAAGTATACCAAGATCTGCATGCTGCCATGAAGGGCCTTAAGAATGGTTTTAATTTAGAGAACTTTAGTTCATTACACTGTAATGAGAATAAAGCGTGCTTAAATGTAGAAAAGAAAAAAAAATGTTTCTTTTAAAGATTGCAACTATTACTCCATGAATTCAATTTAGACGACTCGTTTCAAATTCACGAACCCGCATAAATTTTTTTTTAAAAAAATCTGGAAGCAGACATGTCAAATTTACAACAGTAAATAGCACGAATAGGAAGGGGCGCACGCCGGGAGGAAGAGCCTCAACGCCGAATTCATTCGATCGTGTTCCGTTAACAACGTTTACAACATAATGGAAGGACTAGAAATCACCCATCAAAACTGGTTTTATTGCGGTGTTCCGGAAGTCCACAAATTTGCAAAAAGTTAGCACCATTACTGTCCTTTTGTCTGCGTTATGCTGCCACCCAGGAGGCGGGGGGCGACAGCTGAGGAGCCGCACCGCACTCCCCACAAGGGCGAACAAAGCCACCCAGGGCGGCAGGGGGCCGCGGGCCGGCCGGGGACCAGAACGGGCAGAGCCGGGTCCCCGATCCCAGACCCCCGCCCGGCCGCGGGCCGCCAACCGCCGCGGAGCAACGCCCGCCCGCCCTGCCAGCCCCGCCCGCCCGCTCGCTCCGGCCCGGCCCACCTGTTGGTCGCACTCGGGGCACGATTTGGTGGCCATCTTCACTTTCTTGGCTCGAGTTGCAGACATGCTCCCCCTCTTCAGCAGCCGTGGAAGCAGCGCCGTAGCTCCGCCGCTCCACAGAGCGCTTCCTCACTCCAGCCGCGACCGGGCCGTGGAGGCGCGCGTGCGCGTGCGCGGGGCTGCGTGCGGGGGGGGGAGCGGGGGGGTCGCAGCCCTTCTAGGGAAGTCCCACTGACACGCCCTCTATGGCGGCTGGCCGCGAGGGGCGTGGCTTCTGCGAGACTCCACCAACCAACGCACCCGTGGGCTGCGCTGGGCACGCCCCCTTATCTGCCCAGAACCCGAGACTGAAAATGGATACAGGCAACGAATACCTCTGTAAATGTCAGCAATGCTAATCTGTAAGAAATTGTTATCGACGTTCGATGAAACCTCCAGGCTCACAGCGTCAGGGATTCAACGTTTATTATTCAATAAATAATTGCCTACGACCCACTATCAGGCACACTGAATAGGAAATATCTGCCTTCAAGAACAGTCTACAGTGCTTTGTATTTGGCTGGAATGGGGAGAGGATGCCCTGTTTTGATTCAGTGTATCACTGATACTGACTAAAATTAAAAGTAAATTATTTGAAAAAGGAAGCAAAATGCCATGCACTCCTGTAATCCCAGCTCTTACTGCTCTTGTTCAGATCCAAAATGAGAGAACAGAAGGATATTTTAAATGTACAGTTTGATGAAGAAAGGAGCATGCGCTGGGTTTAAAGTTGCAGGAAAGGGAGAGGGAAGACACAAAGCATCTCCATACTCTGTACTATAGGAAAGGTATCCTAAGGGCAAGACACCACATGTCAAAAAAAATCTAAACTTGTGAAAATGTAAATTCATTTAAAAGAAGAATAAAATCCTGCCACAAGGGTTCCCTGCTCCAAAGTGACCCCCTAAAGAAGTCTCCAGGATTACCCTGAAGGGACACAAAAACTGCTGCCACTTTGGATCAAAAGGACCAGAAGACATCTGGAGCTGACAGTATCGGTCTTGCAAGTAAGGGAGATATAATTATGATAGGGCCATTGTGCCTCATGCTATAGCTGCAGAGACCCAGCAATGTGTGGCAGGATCAGATTTCCTGCAGGGAGACACTGAGAGACAATCTTACGAAGCTGGGAAGGTGAAACCTAAGTTCCACCAGAGACCCCAAGCTGTTAGAGACGCTACACACGTGGTACAACCACAGAGAAAAGCTGCCAGCCCATCATGGGGTGTAGGTGGGATAACTGGAAGACTGGCCTGCCCAAGGGTCTCAGATGAATCCATCACAAAACCCAGATGCCACACAGGGAACTGTAGGGTTCAGTGTTTGATCCAAAAGTTTGGATCCTGCTTTGGTCAGATCTTCCTTTCATATGCTTCATTCTCCCTTTCAGAATGAGAATATTTACTCTGCGCCGTTGTGTATCAGAAGTGTGTAGCTTGTTCTGGTATTGTTTCATATTTATTTATTTATTTGGGTTTTTTGAGACAGGGTCTCTCTGTAGCTTTGGTGCCTGTCCTGGAACTAGCTCTTGTAGACCAGGCTGGCCTCGAACTCACAGAGATCTGCCTTCATCTGCCTCCCGAGTGATGGGATTAAAGGCATGTGCCACCACTGCCCAGCTTGTATTTATTTTTTTATTTCACAGAGACTCACAGTTAAAGAGTGTGTCTTGGGCCAAGCAGTAGTGGCACATAGCTTTAATCCCAGCACTCAGGAGGCAGAGGCAGAGGCAGAGGCAGAGGCAGAGGATCTCTTAGTTCCAGGCCTGTTTGGTCTACAGAGTGACTTCCAGGACAGCCATGGCTACACAGAAAAAAGAAAGAAAGAAAGAAAGAAAGAAAGAAAGAAAGAAAGAAAGAAAGAAAGAAAGAAAGAAAGAAAGAAAGAAAGAAAGCTGTCTCAAAAAACAAAAACAAAACAACAACAAAAGAATGTGTCTTGACTCAAGCCGGGCAGTGGTGGCGCACGCCTTTAATCCCAGCACTCGGGAGGCAGAGGTAGGCGGATCTTTGTGAGTTCAAGACCACCCTGGTCTACAAGAGCTAGTTCCAGCGCAGGCTCCAAAGCCACAGAGAAACCCTGTCTCGAAAAACCAAAAAAAAAAAAAAAAAAAGAATGTGTCTTGAATATTGTAGAACAAATAATAAAAACCCAGAGACACATATTGGGGTTCAAGCTGAAAGTCAGAAAAGAATAGCAGCCAACCGCTGGAGAGAACTTTTACCTCTAAGAAATCTTCCAGCAGAAAGAGCGAGCTCCTGTCTCCACAAATCCTCAGACTCCACACTCCAGTGAGTTCCTATCTCTTCCCCTTTATATTCCTTCTCCATCCCCTCTCGCTCCTGTCTCTACTACCCTGGTGCTGGGATTAAAGGCCTGTGATCCCAAGTGCTGAGAGCACTTTGGTGTTGAGCTCTGTTTTTCATTTAGCCCAGGATGACCTTGAACTCACAGAGACCCACCCGTCTCTGTCTCCCAAAGCCTGGAATTAAAGGTGTGTGCCATTTTTAAACTCCCTGGCCTATATGGCTGTGTAGCTGCTCTGCACTCTGACCTTCAGGGAAGCTGTGTTTATTAAAATACAAATAATACACCATTATAGAATATTAGAAGAGATTTGGATGTGGGTGTGTGGTTGATATTAGACATAGGCTCTTAAAGAGCCTGGTGGCCTCAGACTCACTGTACAGCTGAGTACAGCCTCTACCTCAAGTCCGGAACTGCACTCCTCTGCCACCACACCTGGCCTGTGCTTTGGACTGTTAAGACTTTGTGACTTTTACAGAGAGATTAAATGCATTCTGTGCTGTGGAATAATCGTTTTGTATACTGTGAAGATGCGCTGCTCTCGACTGGCCAATAGCGAGGCAGGAGGAGGTATAGGCGGGGCAGCCAGACACAGAGGAGACTCGGAAGAAGAAAGGCAGAGTCACCAAGAGATGCGGGAAGAAGCAATTTGAACAAGCTGTGCTGAAGAAAGGTACCGCCAGTGGGAGATTAAAAATGTGAGTTAAGATGTACGAGCTAGTTAGCAACAAGCCTAAGCTATCAGTTGAGCATTGCTAATTAATAAGTCTCTGTGTGGTTACTTGGGAGTTGGCTGTCAGGACAGAAAATTCCACCTACATTTTGAATTATGAGATGAACATGAGAGATTTAATGAATGTGGGCTCTGGTCTCAGTGGAATAAAAGGGGGGAAGCAAATGGCATCAAAAAAAGAAGGAAATTCCGACATGTATGAATCTTAAAGACTTGTTTCTCAGTGAATGATTCCATCCATATGATTCACTTAAAGTAGCCAAATTCATGGGATCTGGCAGCGTATCTCAGTGGTGTACTTCTTGCTGACCAAAGACAAGCTCCTGGGTTCAATCTCAATTCAAAAAGACAAAAAAATCATGGAAACAGAAAGCAGAGGCAAGGCTCCATACCCTAGAGCAGTGGTTCTCAACCCTCCTAATGCTGCGACCTGCAGTACAGTTCCTCTGGTGTGTTGACCCCACCACAGAGTTAAGTTACTGCCACTTCATAATGGTAATTTTGCTAGTGTTGGGATTCTTAATTTAAACAGCTGACATGCAACCCCCAATGGGGTCGCGACCCACAGGTTGAGAACCACTGCCTTAGAGAGAGACAGGTGAGACATTTTGAATGGATGCAGAGTTTCAGCATGCAGCGATAAAGACGAGTAGCAGTGAGGATTGTGAAACATGACGTCAACAAAGGACTAGCCCATATGCTTACAAATGAAATGGCTAAAATGTAAATTTTTATTTTCTGCATATTTTGCAAAGTAAAAGGAGGAAAAAAATCCAGTGTGAACCAGGAATAGAAGGTTATTCCTCCAACGTAATAAAGACTATATATGAAAAATCCACAGGTAACGTCATATTCCATGGTATGGGACTAAAAACTCTTCCCCTAAGCTGAGGAACAAAACCATAATATCCAGTTTAATATTGCAAATTCTAGTCAGAAGAATTAAGAAAGAAAAAGAAATAATGAGATATTGAGGCATTTACGTTGGAAAGGTAAAAGTAAAATATTAGGATCATTAAGAATGCAAAATATAAGGGTAGGACCTGATCAGGGTACTGTGCCCAGATGCACAGGGATCAACCAAGCAGGGTGGTGGGTGCAGAAGCTTGAATTAGGATCATTGGCCCAGGGTAGGGCTCCCAGATGTGCAAGGACTCACGAAATGCAATGGAGACAGCACGAGTCGCAGTTGACCCAGAGTAGGACACCTCAACACATAGGGACCCACGAAATACATCCAAGTTAGTAGAAGCAGGGTTGGAGCACATTCAGGGTAGGGAAGGAACCCAGGTGTGCAGGGAGCACAACACACAGTGGAGCCGGGACTAGGTTAACCTGGCCAAGAGTAGGGTTTCCAGGAACCCACAACATACAGAGGCTGAAGACCACAAAAGCAACAAAATGACAAAGAATTAACATACCTCCATCAATAGTAACACTTAATATTGATTGTCTCCATAACTGATGGTCCCAGTAAAAAGATGCAGACAGGGCTAGAAAATGGGGCCCACCTTCCTTGCTGCTTTGAAAAAGCACACTTCACCTCACCACCAAACATAAATACCACCGAGGGTAAAAGAACAGGAAACGGCACTCCAGAGTAAAAGAAAGTCAGAAGCAGGGATATTCATTCTCAAGTCTAACAAACCAAAACTAGTCAGAGGTCACTTCACACTCATTAAGGAACAATCCCCTGAGAGGTTATTATCATTCTAAATGTATACAAACCAAGCTCCAGTGTACCCAATTTTCTAGAGCAAATGGAGCCATATGCTAAGTCACAGGCGTTGTATATTATGTAACAGCAATGCAGGAACACCGATACAGTAACAAGTGGGTGACTTCAACACCTCTCTGCTAATGGTCAGGTCATCCCATCCGGCAAGTTAAACAGAGATACATTGAAGTTAAATGACATCATAAATCAAATCAAACACTAAATACACAATCTTCTCAGCAGCCCACAGGACTTCCTCTGAAATTAATCATATATTAACACCCAGGGCCAATTTCAACAAACATAGAAAAATTGAAATAACTTCTTGTATTATATCTGACCGCAATGAATCTAAATCTAGAAATCAACATCAAGAGAAACTACAGAAAACACACAATTCATGGAAATTAAACAACACACTATTGAATAATGAATTAGTAAATGTGACATACCAAAAATCTATGGTATAAAATGAAGGCAGACCTAAGAAATAGCATATTAGCTCTAAGTGCCTACAGCAAATAAATCAATCAGGGAAAATTCAAATAACTTAATAGTGCATCTCACAGCATTGGGAAAACAAGAATAAATTGAACCTAAAAACAGCCAATAGGGAGAAATGATTAAGATCAGAGAAAAAATAGTAAAATAATACAAAACTTGGATATTTTTGAAAGGTTTTTTTTTTTTTTTTTTTTTGAGACAGGATTTCTCTGTAACTTTGGGGCCTGTCCTGGAATTAGCTCTTGTAGACAAGGCTGGTCTTGAACTCACAGAGATTCGCCTGCCTCTGCCTCCTGAGTGCTGGGATTAAAGGCATGTGCCACCACCACTCAGCGAAAGATTTTTTTTTTAATGATGTGTATGTGTGCGCTTCTGTATTTAAGTGTGTATCTGCCAGTTCTGGTGCCCACGGGGGCCAGAATGTGATTCAGTCTCCTGGAGCTGGACTTACAGGGAACTGTGAGCCACTCAGTGCTGGGAACCAAACACCAGCGCCCCCTACAGGAGCAGCAAGTGCTCTTAACTGCTGAGCTATCTCCAGTCCAAAGAGTTGGATTTTTGTACAAATAAACAAGATTGACAGACCCTTAGCCAAAGTATCCAAAAGAAAGTAGGAGAAAAATCTTATCAAATCTGAGGTTAAAACGGAGCTGTTATAACAGATGCCAATAGAATTAGAGGCAAAAGAGGAGTAACTCAAGAGGTATCCGTAAAATCCAGAAAACCATAAAGATATAAATTGAAAACCTATATTCCGCTAAACTGGAAAACCTAAAAGAAATGAAACACTAGATGCATCTGACCTATCAAAAGTAAACAAAACAAATAATATGAACATATATATATATAACCAGCAATGAAATTGAAGCAGTAGTAATTTTAAAAAGTTCCCCCAAATAAAGAAGTCCAAAACCATATGGATCCACTTCAAAGTTATATCAAGCTGCCAACAAACTAACACCAATATTAACATTCCATGAAATAGAAAAGGAAAGAATTATTTCAAATTGTCTTTACAATGTTACTATTATCTTGATAACAAAACCAGATCAAAGATTCATTACATGCCTGTATGTGCACACATGCGCACACGCGCTCGCACACACGCACACACATAAAAAGGAAATTATAGACTGATCTCCGTAGTAAGCATACATGCAAAATTCTCAATATGCTTGCCAGCTGAATTTAAGAAAATATCTAAATTACCAGTTGGGCTTCATTACACAGATGCAGGATGGTTCAACACGTATAAATCAATAAATGTAATACATTACATAAATGGAATTGAAGACAGGAATCATATGATTATCTCAGTAGGTACAGAAAAGGCCTTTGACAAAACCAAACAGCTCTTCATGGTAAAAGTCATGGAGAGATTAGAGAGGAAGGTACCATATACCAACATAATAAACGTACTATATAACAAACCTATAGTCAGCGAATGCCAGATGGAGGAAAACTCAAAGTAGTCCCACTAAGACCAGGAACAAGACAAGCGTGTCCTCTCTCTACTCCAATTCAATTCATACAGTGCTTAAAGGCTTAGCTAGAGCAAGAAGACAATATAAATGAATAAAAGGGATATTTATAGGAAGAGAAGTCAAAGTATCCCCATTGAAGAGTATGATATGTGATACATAAGAAACCCTAAAATCTCCATAAAAAAAGAGCCAATAAACACTTTTAGCCAGATGGCAGGACACAAAAATAACACACAAAAATCTATGGTCTTTGTCTATACCAGTGACAAACCTCAGTGGAAAGAAATCAGTAAAATAATCCCACTTGCATAGCCACCCCCAAGATAATAAAATTTCTGGGAATAAATTTAACCAAGAAAATGAAAAAACTTCTATAACAAAAGCTTGAAGAAATTACAGAAGATGCTAGCAGATGGAAACACCTCTCGTGCTCATGAACTAGAAGAGTTAATATTGTGAAAAGAATTTTCCTGCCAGAAACGACCCACAAATCAATACAAAACTCCCAATATGCTTGCACACTGAATTCAAGAACACATCTAAATTGTCAAATTGGCCTCATTACAGAGATACAAGATGATTCAGTCAGAATCCCAAGGCCGTTCTTGACAGGCATTGGAAAATATGCTTAAGAAGTACGAATGCAGCTGGGTGCTGTGGTGGTGCACCCCGCTAATTCCAGCACTCAGGAGGCAAAGGCAGACAGATCTCTCAGTTCTAGGACAGCCTGGTCTACAGAGTGAGTTCCAGGACACCTAGGGCTACACAGAGAAACCTCGTCTCAAAAACCCAAATCAAACAAACGGACAAACAGTACATGAATGCTCAAAAGATCAAGGACAACCAAACAATGCTGAACGAAAAGAATTCTGGCTGTTAGGATAATAATACCTAACTCAACTTGAATTATGAGCCAGAGGAATAAAAACAGGATCGTGCTGGCAGAAAAAGACATGTAGACCAATGGCATATTTTAGAAAGTCCATAAATCCACACACTTACAAGCTCCTAAATTTTGACAAAGTTATCAAAAAAAACTAACATTGGAGAAACATTATTCTTTAACAAATAATGGGAAAACTCAAAATCGACTTGTAAAAGAATGAAGCTAGATCATTATCTCTTGCTCTGCACAAAACTCGACTCCAGATGAATCAAAGACGTGTTCGGAAGATCTGGTTCTTGGAGGGGCTGGAGACATGGACGAGCAGTTTAGAGCATTGCTGTTCTTCCAGGCCAGTGGTTCTTCCTAATTCTGTGACTCCTTAATACAGTTCCTTGTGTTGTGAGGACCCCAAACCACTAACTATTTATTTGCTGCTTCATAACTGTAATTTTGCTACTCTTATGAGCCATAATGCATATACCTGACCACAAGGGGTGGAGACCCACAGGTTGAGAATCACTGTTACAGAGGAAAGTTTGGAACTAAGCACCCACGTCAGGCAGCTTACAGCCTGCAATTCCTGCTCCAGGGAACAATCTGATGTCCTGTCTGGCCTCTGTGGCACGCACACACCTATGACAGTTACACAGACCACACACACACCTATGACAGTTACACAGACCACACACACACACACACACACACACACACATGAAAATTGCAATAATAAAGACTAGAGAGTTGTTAGCTCAGCAGTTAAGAACACTGGCTGCTCTTACCGAGGACCTGGGTTCAGTTTCCGGCATCCAAATGGCAGCTCACGTCCTTCTGTAAACTCCAGTTCCAAGAGATCCAATGCTCTCTTCCAGTCTCCCCTGGCAACAGGCACCCGTGTGGTGCACAGACATACATGCAGGTAAAATACCCACACACATGAAACAAACAAACAAAATAATAACAATAAATTTTTAAAGACCTAATACACTGAAACTGCTAGAGGAAGATTTAAGACCATCCTTTGCCAGACAGACACAGGTGTAGGCTTTCTGAGGAGGGACTTCACAGATGCTGAAATAAGGGCCAGCAATTGACACATGGGATATCAGGAGACCCAAAGCTTCTATACAACAAAGGAAACTGTCAGTTAAGTGAAGGGAAATGGGGGGAAATCTTTGCTCGGCTATACATCTGACAGAGAAGTAGTTTCTAAAATACACAAAGAACTAGAAAAGATAAACATTAGAAAGCAAACTAACCAGTTAAAATGGGTATAGAACTGAGTAGAGAGTTCTCAGAAGAGCCGCAAACGAGTCCAGAGAGGTGCCCCGCTGGTGTTTGCATTTCTGTGCAAAGTGATAAAACTTTAACAAAAGCAATGTGGGAAGGAAACTTTTTTTTTGACTCACAGTGCAGGAATTCAAGCAGGAACCTAGAGACATGAACTGAAGCACAATCTGTGGAGGACTGTTTCTTGTGAGCTTTCTCTCTCTGCCTTGTCCAGCTCCTTTTGTAAACACAGCCCAGACCCACCTGCCTAGGCATGACACCGCTTACATTGGTCTAGGCCCTCCCATAGCAATTACCAATTAAGAAAATGCCTCCTCCACAGACAAGCCCACTAGTGAATGTGATTAGCTAGAAGGTGATTCCTAAATGAATTCCCCTCCTCTCATGTGACCCTAGTTTGTGTCAAGCTGACAAAAACTAACCAACAGAGCTGGTGAGGGTGTTTGCCACCAAGCCTAGTTCAAACCCCAGGAAGGAGAGAAGCCGCTGGCTGTCTGCTGACCATCACCCCAGGAAGGAGAAAAGCCGCCGGCTGTCTGCTGACCAACCATCACCCCAGGAAGGAGAGAAGCCGGCTGTCTGCTGACCATCACCCCAGGAAGGAGAAAAGCCGCCGGCTGTCTGCTGACCGTCACACAGTGTTGTGGCATATGCACTTACATACAAAACAAACAAAATGTAATTCACATTTTATTAAAACAGGGAAAGGGGCTGGAAAGGCGGCTCCATAGAAGGCCACTTAACTGCTGTTCAGATGGCCTGGGTTCAGTTCCCAGTACCCACGTCAGGAGACACAGAACTTCCTGTAAGTCCAACTTCAGAAGATCATCTGTGGGTACCCACACACACATGCATGATGTATAACGAGAGTCACACGCATAAAGGGAACATTTTATTAATTTTTAAAGAGAAGAAATAAAAAATGGTTATTAAACACTTAGAATGTGTTCAACATCCTTAGCCATCAGGGAAATGCAGGTTAAAACTCCTTTAAGATTCTACTTTTGTGGCTGTGATAGTCAGCCCTAACCTGATGGCACTGTGTCACTGCCTGCTCTAGCCTAGTGGATTAGTCACACTTCCCCCAGAGTGTTCAGACCACATAATAATTTACAGAAACCAGGCATTCCTTAAGGGCCTTTAACCTTTGCCAGGAATGTCTGTGAGAGCCTAGTGGCCTGCAGGTGAGGTCCGAATAGCTGTGAGGTGTTTAACCACAGGCTGTCTGCTTTTGTAAACTTTAGTTATCGCCACGGGACTTAGGTAGGGGATGTGGTCTTTTTATTGCTCCACAGTGGGACAGAGCGAGAGCTGACGGGAGTGAAAAGTTCTCTTGCCCAGTTGCGACTCCGCAGATAATTGAGACGTACACCTTTGATATCACCTTTACAACCCCCCCCCCCCACTTTGGCCCCTTCAGCATGGCGTGCTGCTTGGCTCTCAGGCTGCCCTCCTTCTGCCAGCAGTAAGAATAAACTCATTTAATCTAAATTTGAATTGAGTCTAAGTCTTTGGTCTTTTGCAGTGGATTCAACATCTCAACAGCTTCATCCAGTCCATTATCAGGAACATAAATGACCTTAAGTTCTGGTGTGGACATGGGGAAGGGGAAGCTTTATTCACTGTTAGTGGGAATTTAAATTGGTGTAGCTACTTTGGAAATCAGAAGTAGAGCTAGCAGATGAGGCGGGTACCATTCCTGGGCATATTCCCGAAGGACTGACTCTCAATCCCATTACACTGCAGTAACTACAGGGATACTGGCATATCCACATTCATTGCCACCCCGCCCACAAAAGCCAGGGAATGGAATACACAGATTAATGGATTGGGAAAATATGATACACACATACAATGGAATTTTATTCAGCCATAAGTAAAAATTCAGTTATTAAAGTTATAGCAAAATGAATGGGTCTGGGGGAAAGTCTTTTGAGGGGTGTAACATGGGCCCAGAACATCAAATGCAGCTAGCCCTGCATTTTTTGAGATTTGTTCCTCTGCTTATTTCTAGATTCAAATATCTGTAGAGACCTGGAAGTAAGAAAGGGGCCACAGTATGTGTGTTGTGTGTGTCGAGGAAAGCCACCATGGTATGTGAGCTGTGTGGTGTGGGGGAGGGGCAGATCAGAGGCCTTAAGTGGGGTTTAGATGGTAGAATACATGCGTGTAAAAATGGAGAAAGGACTAAGCATGACAAGATGTAAACATGTATGTGCAGTGGGGAAGAAGATGGCCTGTGGGGGTAGGGTTAACCAAAATTAAGGCTATATGAAAACCCTACATAGAAACCTAGTACTTTATAAACTAATTTAAAAACATAATTTAAAAACAGACTTTGAACAGTCCCTTGAGTGACTGGTGCTGATCCCAGAAGCATGGATTTGCTGTCGGGCTTTTTCCTCTAAACTGAACCATTTTTTCCAGGATGGGAGGGAAGGATCGCAGAGTCAGCGGGAAACAGGAGATCTCAGAAAGCTTCATGTCGGGAAGAATGAAAGCTCTAAAGAGTCTCTACCCAGCACTATAAAAAGCAGTAAACACGTACTACCGGACCGAAAAGGAAAGAGGCACTTATTTGGACCGCCAAGCTCCCTGCAAACTGCATGGGGAACGCCAGGGTAGTAGGTTCTGAAAAGTCATCCATGTTGGTGGGGAGGGGGAGCGAGATCCGGTGCTGCAGCTGTTTGGGATTATCCTTCCTCCTCTTAAGTAGCCTCTCACCCCTCAAACTCCTGTTAGTAACCCAATTAAAAATAACAAGATATAAAAAAGACCTCATTGCCTCATCAGCGCCACCAACTGGATACCAAATATTCAAACACATGTACCTCGGGAGGACATTTCTCTTTGAACCACCACAGAGGGCCAGGATCAAAGTAGTATCCATTTTAGGCCCTGGGACCAAGTATGCTTGTGTGCACCTGGACGGCCAGTTACAACAGTCCTGGAGACCAGCTCAGCTGGTGTAACTGTTGTATGACATTTAGTTGTAGTTTGGCAGAGATTTTTATTTTAAATAAACCTGATTTAAGAATTAATTTGTTGTTGTTGTTTTCATTAGAAGCCCCATGCACCCTGTAGAAACTACAAACAATTATTTTGAAAGGAAGTAATTTTTTCCTTTGGATTCTAGGAGCAGCAAATTTTAGAGTCACCTCTGAGGGGAGGGCAACTGTCTCCGAGGGTGACGCTGTACCTGGAACAGAAGATGCTGTGTCCTGGAGGCCAGTGATGACCTACAGAGCATTTAAGATGCTGCCTGACATTTTTCAAAACTTTCCTTACACTGTGAATTAAAAGGCTTTGGACTAACTTTGGACTTTCAGTTAAAATAATCATTGGTGTCAGGTACAAAGGAAACTCCAGTTCCCAAACCCCCAAAAGCTGTCCAAATAGCCAAAAATGAGCTCAGCCTGGAATGTGGGAGGATTTCTGGTGGTCAGATCCAGCCAGCATTGCAGAGAAAGCCAGCATTGCTCTGGAACTTGTGAAACCAGTTCCTGTCTATTCAAAGGTCCCTTACTTCTGGCAGAAGGGACCTATGGCTACCTGTGTCCCCTATCGGCATATCTAGCAAATGCTGGGCTCCATGCCCCCTCAGTATGGCAAGTACCTGTAATGTAACCTGCCTTCTCACCTGCTCTCCTGCCCTAAACGCCCTCCAGCTCAGGGGATGCCTTCCCCTAGGTACTCACTCCTTTCATGGCCCTGCTATGCTTGGTATGTTCTCTCTCTCTCTCCTCATATCTACAATAAAACCTTCCCCTTAACCATACCATGGAGCGGTCATGTCTCAAGTTTATACAATTTACCTAAGCTAATTAGATATCATGTAAACAATACAAAATATAAGCATATGTAAATAATGTGTATACACATAGTCATA
>JAQHUG010000066.1:1058297-1069342 GCA_028555095.1 Dicrostonyx torquatus
AAAAAAAAAAAAAGAAAGAAAGAAAAAAGAAATATTGAAGGAAAAAAAAACTAGTCATAAGGACTCAGAGATTGTGTTTGATGGCCTCAGGGATCATAGATATGAAGTGAGCCTTGCTGTCCTATAGAATGATAAAACTGCATAGAAAATTCAGGTGAGCTGATTATTGAAGATTTTCTAGTCAACACTGTACTGATTAACTTCCACAGTATGGATATTATGAGGACAAAATGTGTTCCATGGCTAAAAAAATGACAGACTAATGCCTAAAGCTCAGGTTCACCGCAAGAACACAATGGAAATCAAGACCGGAGAACTTCAGACAAAAGACTTGATTCTAGATAACCATAGAGAAAGACATAGAAATGATTGCCAATGTATTTATCTTGTTCATGATGTGTGGGTTGTATAGGATGTTCCCATATTCTTGGACATTTGAATACCTGGTCCTCAGTTGGTGGTCTTGCTTGGGTAAGCTTAGGAGGTGTGGCCTTGCTATAGGAAATACATCACTACTCGGGGCTGGCTTTGAGGTCTCAAAGCCTCCTGCCAACCCCAGTTTGCTCTCTTTGTTTCCTGTTTGTGACTGGGGATATGAGATCTCAGCTCTCAACTGCCTCCTGTTGAGATGCCATACCTGTCATACTTCCTCATCGTCATGGTGAGGGACTTATCTCTCTGGAACCAGAAGCCTACAACAAACACTTCCTTCTATGCTTGGGAGTTTTTTCACAGTAATAGAAAAGAAACATATATATGATGTCTTTGTTAGGAAAAAGTAAAAGTACTGGAGAGGCCTAAGTGTGCATTGGGAAAACTCCTGGAGCTTCATGGTACATGAGGTAGTTCTGGGGAAGTTTCAGCTAGGAAGATGAGTGCTCAAGTTGACTAACATGGATGAGAACCATCAAGCCAGAAACTGATGTAAATTATAAGTTTTTTTTTTAAACTTAGAAGAAAACAGAAACAGTACTTGGCAAAATCTAATCACAGGCTTTAAATATCTCCTATAGTAAATGAAGAAAACAAAACCATTGTTTTGTAAGCACTACTAAGGTTTTGTAGAGAATCAAGACTTAGTTTTATCTGGATGTAAAAGAATTTTGACCTTAGAATTTATAATTGTTAGAACTATATTATAACCATTCTTCATAAATTTTTATAGAGCTACTTTAGTGTAAAACCATTTTGTTAGCTGAGCATCATGATACATTCCTTTGATCCCAGCATTCAGGAGGCAGAAGCAGGCAGATCTCTGAGTTTGAGGACAGCCTGGTCTACAGAGTGAGTTCCGGGATAACCAAGGCTGTAAAAACAGGCCCTGTGCCAAAAAACATTTTGTTTAACATTTTATCAATGATATACTTTGTATTTGTGGTGGTTTGGTAGAAAATGGTACCCAAAGGGAGTAGCATTTTTAGGAGGTGTGTTGAAGCATATGTGGCCTTGTTGGAGGAAGTGTGTCACTGTGAGGCGGGCTTTGAGATCTTTTTTGCTCAAGTTTTGCTCACTATGACACCCAGTTCACTTCCTGTTTTCTGCAAGATGTAGGACTCTCAGCTACTTCTCCAACACCATGTCTCCCTATGATGATAACGGACTGAATCTCTGAACTGTAAGTGAGCCACGCCAATTAAATGTTTTCCTTTATAAGAGTTGCCTTGGTCATGATGTCTTTTCACAGCAACAGGACCCCTAACTGAAAGGATAGAAAAAGAAAGGCAAAGTGGTTAACTTTCTGTGGACCCTGCCAAGGTATGCCACTAAGCAAACGCCACCCACAACAGAGTTAGTGCAAGAGGTTTATTGGGGGAGAGGGAAGTGAAAGTGAAAAACCATGTCATAGTGGGGACATGAGAGAGGCAGGCAAGCAGACGGAGAAACAGAACAGGAACGAGACAAGAGGAAGAAGAGAGGCAAGAGAAGAAAGAGAGGAACAAGAGGCAAGAGAGTGAACTGTGCCTGGAGGGCACTTTTAAGGGGTGCACCCATCATGTAGCTGTTGACAGAAAGGCACCGGTACCAGCTGATGATACAGCTGCTTTGGCAGCAGAGGCAGGCCGCTTCCTTCCCTTTAGTTTACTATAAAAAGGTGAGGAATGGTAGCTGGTGAGGTGGGAATGGGGGCGCCATGTTCTCTAGACTGCTTCCTGTTGTCTGGGGGCGTCAGTGTCAGCATCTTTGAGGGACCTAAGAAAGCTGGGATTCTGGCCAAGTTCTGGTGTAGTTGGTGTGGGACTCAACCGTGATAACCTTAATGGAGGCCTGAGTCTCAGTAGTTTATCCTGAGGCAATACCTGGTTGTAGGAAGGACCACAAACTGAGATAACCCAGGCACCACCCAGGAACAGACCATCCAAAGGAAATGCCTAACATTCCAACCGTTGTAGATAGGATCACCGGCCAGCACACACGCACCAGGACACCCCTAGACAAACGTGAGCCAATCAGAGGTCCTGAACCTTAGAAATCCCTCGCCTCCACCTTTATTACTATAAAAACCTAACTCTAACTGAGCTTGAGGCTCTCCGATTATCCCAATATGTTGGACACACGGAAAGACCGAGTTTGCAAAGCTGTAGAAAACAAAGGCTCTTTGCTTTTACCTACGGGACTCAGTCTCCTTGCTGGCTTTTGGGGGGACTGTGCAGATCTGGGCATAACAGTTGGTTGTTTCTCTCACCATCCAGGCTCTGTGGGAGTGTCAGGCTCCAGGAAAGTGAGGAACTAGCTGAAACAGTCTGTGAGGCTAGACCACTTGGGGCTGTCCTGGGTACAGATCTTAAGGGGACACCTAGACCCAGAAGGATGCTGACAGAGTTAAGTTAAAGTTAAGTTTAGGGGGAAATTTTTTCTTCGGTTCTGGTCATTGAGGGAGGCGATTCCCAAGACCAGGGAAAGGTTGGGGGAATTTCATCCTCAGGAACAGTAGTGGTGTGTGTGTGTGTGTGTGTATGTGTGTGTGTGTGTGTGTGTGTGTGTGTGTGTGTGAAGAGTGAAAGGCCATGTTGGAGTGGGGACATGAGAGAAGCAGGCAGACAGAGAAATAGAACAGGGAAGAGACAAGAGAAAGAGAGGAGCAAGAGGCAAGAGAGCAAACTACGCCTGGAGGGAGCTCAGCTGTAAGCTGTGTACGCATAGCTGCCTGTGGAAGACACCTGGCAGCAGGTGATGATGGAACTGCTTCCGCGATAGAGGTGGGCTGCTGCCTCCACAGAAGCTAACAATGAGACAGCATTTCATGTCTTTCTAAATTTAATAGCTCAATTTTGATTATAAGATTTTATAAACCAATTATATTTTAAATTGAATCAATGTATTAGAGTTGGTGTGGTGGTGGCACATGCCTTTAATCCCAGTACTCAGAGGCAGAGGCAGGCGGATCTTTGAGTAGGGGACAACCTGGTCTACAGAGTGAGTTAGGCATTCATTGTATTCCAGCTATCGGACAATCAGATATAGACAAAATACGGTAATCATCTTAAATGATGAAAATGAGAAACTTACAGTTTTCAAGAATTAAATCACCTATTTGGGTAGAGCACACCATTAATCCCAGCACTCAGGAAACAGAGACAGGTGGGTCTTTGTAGTTAAAGACCATCTTGGCCTACATAGTTCCAGGTCAGCCAGGACTACATAGTAGACCTTGTATCAAAAAGAAAATTAGGGGTTGGAGAGATGGCTCAGTGGTTAAGAGCACTGGCTACTCTTCCAGAGGTCCTGAGTTCAACTCCCAGCAACCACATGGTGGCTCACTACCATCTATAAAGAGACCTGGCGCCCTCTTCTGGCGTAGAGGCATACATAGAGGCAGAATGCTGTATACATAATAAATGTTGTATACATAATAAATAAATGTTGGAAAAAAAAAGAAAATTAACACACCTTAGAATGTTATATACATACATACACACACACACACACGCATTTCGACCCCATCCATATATACCTGTGAACATTTGCACATTTTAAAATCAGGGTGTCACTCTGTCACCACTCTGGTGGTCACCTAACAGCTGTTGTAAGAGGCACTGGGAGAGCAAGGGTGGGGGCGGAAGAACCCGGTGTGTCGAAGGAGTCTGGTAAGCTAGAGCAGCCGTTTGGAACTCTGTGGACTGAATAGAGATGAGCTTTAAACAGGTGTGATGGGGTGGTCTGGGCACTAAGAACAGCACAGACAGCTAGAGGGAAGAGCCTGTCTGTTTTCCAAGGGCTGAGAATTTGATATTTGCTTTGATCTGGGAGATACCGCCTAGAGGAGCAGGTTAGCAGGTTTTGCTGGGAAGGAAGCCCCACAGGGCAGCAGTTGTCCTCAGCCAGCGAGGGAGAAGGGTTCCTTCTTTCCTTCCTTCCTTTCTTCCCTCCTTCCTTCCTTTTTCCTGGAGAGGCCGACCTTTAGCTGTGGAAAGGCTGCACACGGCTATGAGAGATGGCAGGGTTTGTGTGTGGTCTGTGGTGAGAGAGCACATGACCACAGAAGATCAGGAGGTAGATAAGAGAGATGTAGGAAACATGGGGAGGATTTTTATGGAAACAGGAACCTGAAAGGCCAGGTGCCATGAATGAAGAGGGTAGAAGCAGAGACAGAGAAAGGTTTCGATGCAGGACCTCAGGTTTATTCCTTTGAGTTAACATAGGTCCTTTTGAATCTAGAAGTCGAATGTGTCAGCCTCTGGCCAGTGGTAACCGTTGTGCAGGATAATGAGGCCAGGTTCTGTTGTTGTGATAAAACAGACCAAAAGTAACTTGGGGGGAAAAGGGTTTGTTTTATCTTAACTTCAAGGCATACTTCATCACTGAGGGCAGTCAGGGCAGAAACTGAAGCAGGAACTGTGAAGGAAGACTGTTTACTGACTTGCTCTCCACGGCTTGCTCAGTTTCCTTTCTTACAGAACCCAGGACCACCTGTCCCTGAGTGGTACAACCCCCAGTACTGGGCGCTCCCACATCAATCATTAACCAAGAAAATGTCCTACAGAC
Organism: Dicrostonyx torquatus; assembly: GCA_028555095.1. Taxonomy (NCBI): domain Eukaryota; kingdom Metazoa; phylum Chordata; class Mammalia; order Rodentia; family Cricetidae; genus Dicrostonyx; species Dicrostonyx torquatus. The sequence goes on from JAQHUG010000066.1 coordinate 1,063,281, forward strand.
CCGCCTACGGGCAATCTGATGGAGGCATTCTCTGGCCTGAGGTGCCTCTTCCCAAATGACCCTGGCCCGTGCCAACTCAGCACACTAGCAGTCCAGAATGTTACAGCAGAAACAGTTTTCAGGAGACATGCCAAAAAGCCACGTGCCATGACTGCAAGGGTGCAAAAGATCTTTCCTGATTGAAAACAGGTCAATCAATGGTGCTGCTTAGCAGAAGGGCCCAGCAAGAGGAAAGACATCTCCACTGCTCTCAAAGGACACCAACGGTTCTCTCCCAGGCACCAGGGTTTTGGGGAAATCCACCTGGAAGATGGTCAGAAAGGAATGGTTTCTGGATAAGGGAGAAGAAAAAAATTGTCTCCAAATGTTCCTACGGCTGAGTGAACTGGATGCAGGAATACAACAGAGAGATGGTCTCTGTCAGACTCTCAGGAGGAAAGAGGGAATGAAGAGTTGGGTAGAGAGGAGAAAGGAGCAAAGGAGAACCCCCATGGAGAGCCTACACCCCTGCTTCCCGTCTGGGACACCAAGAGAAATGTCAGCGAGAAGGCAATGAGTGGCTAAGACAACACAAACTTTTACTGGGGGCAAAACCTGCGGAGCCGGTCTCTGTAGGAATCAGAGGCCACTGTCCACTTCCAAGCTGAAGCAGTTACAGGGCAGCAGGGCAGGGGTGGAGAAGGAGGTTGAAAACTTTCCTGCTATGGCCCACGGCTGAATTGCAAGGAATAACCAGCAAGCAGTCAGCTAAAGAATGTGACGTGGTGAGCATCATTTCTGGCTGGGCCCTTAGGGCGGGGAAGGCAAGAAACTAGAGAAATAAGGTATTTGATTTCAAGGAACCAAATTTCCATAGCTATGGGAATTGTCATTGTCCAACCAAAACCGGAGAAGCTTTATAAACTGGTGTGGCAGTGGCTAACACCGAGGAGGACCTAATCAAAAGCTCATATCTCACTGACTCTAGAAGTCAAACGTGTAACTGTGACTTGCCCCTATGACTGGAGAAGTCATAGGCCACAGGGGTGAGCCTACTACTGTTACTTGATAAATGGGCTTTTTATCAAAGCCCCTCTTAAATGTGTATGTTTACATCCACAGACTAGAGCTTACCCTTGGTCAAAGTTTCTGTTTACAGCGGTTGACGCAGAGACTCACAAGTGGTTAAGATGAGCCTAACAAACACTGTAACTGCTCAGCATTGAAAGGCATCCCAGCATCACTCCTCCCAGTGCTCAGGGATGCAGCAGAAGAGGGAACAGAAAGCATGTAACAGCCAATGATAAGGAAGGGCCTTGAAATGCCCTCTCATGGCATGACCGGAGGCTTGGCTCTCATGAACCCAGGACAGCTGTGGTTACTTATATAAGGCCTACCCAAGACTGAGCAGTAAGCGGTCAGTCACAGCCGGGGTGAGGACTTGTGGGGTCTTGCCCAGGGGAACAGACAGTATCAAGGGCAGCTGTAGCAGTCATGTTTCAGTGGATAGCTTTGCTCTCTCAAGCAGCCCTGGTTAAATCCAAACAGCCAAAGGGCAAAGGCAAAATCCCATCACAGAGAAGGGGCATCGGCACAGAGTCCCGCCCCTAACCAAGAAGCTATTTACAATCAATACCTACTGGGAGAGGGGAAGTTGGTTTTCTTTAGTGGAGGGACATTGGGTATATCAGCCTCATTCCAGGGTGGGCTCTATGCTCAGGTGGACTGGGTGTATCAACCTCCTCCTGGGTGGGCTCCATGCTCAGGCAGAGTAGCTGGCCAACATAAGACAGATCTCACACTCTTCATGTGATCTTTTCTTATGGGATTTTTAATTTTATGGTTTGATTTTTTTTGTCTTTTTGGGGTTTTTGTTTGTTTGGATTTTGGGTGTATTTTTTGCTGTTTTTATTTATTTGTTTTGAGAGAGAGAGAGAGCATAAACTTGGATAGGTAGAGAGATGGGGAGGATCTGGGAAGAGTTGAGGAAGGGGAAAGAATATGATCAAAATGTATGAAAAAAATTTCTTAGCCTGGCATGGTGGTGTACACCTTTAATCCTGATCTCTAAGTGCAAAGCCAGCCTTATCTGTAGAGTAGGTTCCAGGGCAGCAGGGCTACACAGAGAAGCCCTGTGTTGGGGAGAAAAAGAAAGAAAAATTTCAAAGTCAATAAAAAAATAGCAAAAAGAAAGCTAATGGGCCAATCAGTTTATAACTTAAAAAAATAGCAAAAAGAAATAAAAGTGAAGGAAGGTTGAGGCAGCAGGAGGATAAGAGATAGTAGAGGGTTAGTGTGACCCATGAGCATGTCTACAGATGGGTGTGAGCCACCATGTGGGTGCTGGGAACTGAACCTAGGTCCTCTGCAAGAGTAGCGAGCACTCTTCATCACTGAGTCATCTCTCCAGCACCAAGAACAAATTTTCAACACCGATTTGATGCCAAAGATAAGCAAATCTTTTTTGTGGTTTTTTTTTTTGGGGGGTGTTTTTTGAGACAGGATTTCTCGGTGTAGCCCTGGCTGTCCTGGAACTCTCTGTGTAGACCAGGCTGGCCTCAAACTCACAGAGATCCACCTGCTTCAGCTTCCTGAGTGCTGAGATTAAAGGCATGTGCCACTATGGCCCAGTTATAACTGATGATTTCTTGTTTTTGAAAAGTTTAAACAGAAGCCAAGCCAGGTAGCACTTGGTTGTATTCCTGATAGTCAGGAGGTGAAGGCAGAGGTATCCATCCATGCTCAACAGTCAGGAGGTGAAGGCAGAGGTATCCGTCCATGCTCAACTTCATAGCAAGCAAGGTCAAACTGGGGGAAGTGATTGGAGCTGAATAAACCCCTTTAATGGTAAAAGGAATGCAATTTTGTTCCCTATCCCACCTAGAATTACTTGAGGTTCACATTCAGAGAGGAAATATGAGAGTCTCAGAACCCTGTCAGTCCTCAAAGAGGTCCCTTTCTTTATTGAACTCCTCCCTGTCCAGGACAAAGTCAGGGGCATGGATAAGCCCATTGGAAGTTAGCCCTTTCTTACGAGGAAGAGAAGGAAGTTGTTGCTTCCAGTGGGACCTCACTTTGCAGGTTAGGCATGGTTCTTGGATGTTTGTAGCATAGTGTCTAAAACATCTAAACATGATAACAAGACAGACTCTTAAGACCCAGGGCTGGTTTAAGTCGCTTGGACTAAACCAGGTAGTCACTAGAGGGAGCCCCAGCGTTTGCAGAGATGAGAGGACCAGTCAGTCACAATAGCTGTGGACATAAGTTGGGCAGGTCTTTTGGCTCTTTCTTTTAGCTGTTCTGACTGTCAAAGATTCCTCCCACCTAGTAAAGACTTTGAAGACTGTGTCTCATAAAGTAGGGAAAGGAGTTCTGGAGTTGCTGGTCTAGTTTTTGAAGATTTTTGTCCTGCGGAGCATGTATGCCCCAGTTTCTGAAGAAGCTTGAACTGTAAGATGAAATGTCAGGACGGCTTGTCTTTCTATACTCTCAGGGTCCAGGTTAGATATGTATATACAGTTTCAGTTACACTAGGCTGAAAGAAAATGGAGGGGAGGGGTTGTTTGTTTTTGGAAACTTCCTGTGTTGATAATGGCCTTTTCCGTTTCCTCTGATAATATTACATACAGTTCCAGTGGGTCCTTCCTTCAGCATTTCCTGTCGGTGACCAGGGGAGCTCTGTATTAGGCAATGGAACTGGCCAGGCTGTAACTGAATGAAATTCATCAGTACAAGTGTGTGTCAAAGACTAGTTGTGGAGAGCTTTTCTTCAGATATGCAGCCAGCGGTCTTGCCAAGTTAGGTCAAAAGCCGCAGTAAGCCCTTGGAAGCCTTTAGTGGAGCTGGAGGGGATTCTTACTAAATCACCTTAATTGGATTATATTTGAGATCTGTCGGAAAAGGGTACCAGGATCCCTGTTAGCCGTTTCATGAAGAAGGAAGTTCTCCCAGAGGATTCTGTGTTGTTCCCACAGTGTCTGAAAGAGACTGAGTTTGTCTGGATAAGGAGGAGGTGTGGCAAGAGAGAGCTCCGCGGGTAGAGAGGAAGGGGGAATGGTTGTTCAAAGAGGGACTGAGAGGAGCAGAGGTGGTGAAGGCAGAGGTTGAACAGAGCTTTGCGAGGTAAAGATGTCAAGGACGTCATCCGGGCTGAGTTTAAGGGAGATGAGTGAGGTAGTGTATGTGAGTCCAGGGCACACATGGCATCCTTTTCTCTGCTCAGGGTTCTGGGGCGAGGCCTGTGGGCTAGGTACTTTTTGTTGCTGTCTTTAAACACTATGACTAAAGGTGACTTAGAGTTCATTGGGCTTGCAGTTTCAGAGGGACAATCCGTAATAATAGCCGGACAGCATGGCAACAGGCAGGCATGGTGGGAGGAGCAGGAAGCTGAGAGATCACCTCTTCAACCACACACAGGAAGTAGAGAGTAAGTCAGAAGCGGGGTGAGACTTTTAAACTCTCAAGACCAGCCTCAATGACGTACTTCCTCTGCAAAGTGCCACTTTCCCTGACAGCACCACCTGAGTCTATGGAGGACATTTTCTGTTCAAGTCTCCTCAGCTCAGGTATAAAGAATCTCAGGATCTTATTCTAAATTATGACCAATGAGGTCCAACTACAACATAGAGTTATAATCCAGTACACTAAGGCAGCCAGGGTTCTCGATCTGGGAATAGTATAAAGACCAAATTTGGGGGATTTTTTGTTTTTGTTTTTTGCTGTTGTTTTTGTTTTTGTTTTTTTGAGACATGGTTTCTCTGTAATTTTAGAACCTGTCCTGGAACTAGCTCCTGTAGATCAGGCTGGCCTTGAACTCACAGAGATCAGTCTGCCTCTGCCTCCCAAATGCTGGGATTAAATGTGTGTGCCACCACTGCCTGGCAAAACCAAATTTTGTTACAAAGAAAAATAAGCATTTGGGTTTTTTCTCATTTTCAGAGTCTGGGGGACAAACTTAGGCTTGTTTTTGAAAATACATCCCGCCGGGCGGTGGTGGCGCACGCCTTTAATCCCAGCACTCAGGAGGCAGAGGCAGGTGGATCTCTGTGAGTTCGAGACCAGCCTGGTCTACAAGAGCTAGTCCCAGGACAGGCTCCAAAGCCACAGAGAAACCCTGTCTCGAAAAACCAAAAAAAAAAAAATACATCCCAGGAGTGAGTTAGGGTGTGTCCTAATACACGAATCATGTCAGATGGGCCTTTAATACCAGCACTTGGGAGGCAGAGGCAGGAATATCTCTGTGAATTCGCCAGACCTACATATGAGTGCCAAGCCAATCAGGGCTACATAGTGAGAGAGATCTTGTTGCAAAAGAAAGAGCCAGTTAGCCCAGCTCTTAGCAGAGGCAGGTAAATCTCTGTGTTCAAGGTCACTCAGAGCTAGTTAAAAGGAAGAAGGAAGAGGAGGAGGGAGGAGGAAGAAAGAGAAGGGAAGGAAGGAAGCTAGCTCCATTTGGTGAAAACTCCACCTAAGGCAGCAATTTCTGGAATTAAATATGTGCTCAAATTTTATTTTTCCCAAGAAACTGCTTCATTCTGTATTGTTAGCCAATCACATAAGAATGTGAGGCTGGACGCTGACCAATCAAAATGAGACTCAGAACCCCCTGAGTTAGGAATAAAACCTCCGGACTTCCCCCTGGTTGTGCTTACTTGCCTGATTTTTTTTTTTAAGAGAAACAGATAACACAAATGGTTGAGAGCTACCATGTGGTTGCTGGGAATTGAACTCAGGACCTCTGGAAGAACAGTCAGTGTTCTTAATCTCTGAGCCATCTCTCCAGCCCCACTTGCCTGATTCTTCGCAGCAGAAGTTAAAAGTTAAAAGTTTGTTTTTTTGAGACAAGACTCCACTGGTGGCACATGTCTTTAATATCAACACTCAGGAGGCAGAGGTAAGTGGATCTCTGTGAGTTTGAGGCCAGCCTGGTCTAAAGAGTGGGTTCCTGGATAGTCAGGGATATACCAACCTCAGACCTGGGTGTCTAGAGGAGAGGCTGTAGTCTGTACAACCTCAGACCTGGGTGTCTAGAGGAGAGGCTGTAGTGTGTACAACCTCAGACCTGGGTGTCTAGAGGAGAGGCT
>JAQHUG010000066.1:1069972-1110124 GCA_028555095.1 Dicrostonyx torquatus
AAAAAAAAAAAAAAAAATGATAGAAGGAAGGAAGCAAAGGGACAGGCAGAGAGGGAGAGAGGAGGATGTGGCAAATATGAACTTTCTGCTCCAAGAAATAGTGTTCTGTCCCTACTTCTGGTTAAAGGTAAGTGTATTTGCTGGCGTCCTCCAACCTTTTTTGACTCAGCAGAGGAATGACATTAGTCAAAGTTGTTACATTGATAAAGATACTTGGTTACAGATGACTAAAACCTTGTGTAAACTAGCTTTCACAAGAAAGACAGGGACATTACTTGGTCAATACAACTATTTTTTTGTTGTTGCTGTTTTAGACACGGACTTTGCAGTCTAGGCTGACCTCAACACCTTGTCCTCTTTTGTCAATTTCTCAAGTAAGGGGATCACAGACATGCACCACCATACCCAGTCAGTGAAGCCGCTGTACGTGTGGGTGGGGGGGAGTCATACCCAGTTAGTGTAACGGCTGAGCAGGCTATGTGAATTCAAACCCGACCATTCATTCCCTCATGAGTTTCAGGCACTCCTGGGTCCAGGCATCGCCTCCATCCATACACTTTCTCTCAAGTATAATCAGCCAAGGAAGAAATGTCTTTCTTTACAGTTCTGACCAAAATCCCAGACTTACCTGGGATCCAAACTCATCACTAAATTACCTTCGTGGAAAGAGGCTTAAGAAACACCACATTCAGTTTGGTTATACCATATGCCCGTTGTTAGAGAGGCGGATTCACATGGCAGTTAAATGAATCAGCAGGTGCCAAGAGGGCTGGGCGCCTAGCTCCCTTTCGACTCTTCCGTCTGTGTATTCATCCAGCACATCTCAGTGTGTCTTGCCTGGAAGCTCTTCCTCTTGCACTCTCCACAGATAACAGTCCTTCTCATCCAGTCTCCGGGTCCTCCCACCACAAAGCATTCATGAGCCCTGGCTGTGTGGTGGCATGTGAGCTTATTAACTGAGTGTGTGTCTTTCTCCTATATACTTCCCTAGTATAGTGTTCACAGGGACAAGGATCCTTATCTTCAGAATAATCTATTATAGTAACCGGCACATAGTAGGCACTAACTAAATAACTTTAATTCATCCATTTGATAATTGTCTATTAGATACCATGATCATTAATATTGTCACTTTGGCAGGCTCTAGAATCACCCACCCAAGAGACAAGCCTACTATGCGCTGTGAGGGAGCTTCTAGATTGAGTTACCTCACCCTAAATATGGGCTGCACCATTCAATGGGCTAGATGGCACACGCCTTTAATCCCAGTGGGAGGCAGAGGCAGGTGGATCTCTGTGAGTTCCAGGTCAGCTGAGACTACATAATGAGGCCTTGTCTAAAAACTAGAAAACAAAAAGCAAAAACAAAAAACCAACTTATTTGAAACTTTCAAATATTTGGTTTAATAGGATAAATCTATAGCATCGACAATCTATAAATAAATATAGCATGTTAGTATGATAATCTGTAAATAAATATAGTGTTAGTAGAATAAATCTATAACACTGACAAACATTAAATGTCTTACAGGTTCAGGAACAGGGTTAGATATCACAAGCAGATTATGTGCGAGTGTGCCTCACATATACAATGACAAGATGCTTATGTGGTCAGAGCAAACAGAAATACACCAGGATTTCAAACAGCAAGGTTGTCCAGATGCCAGACTTTTCTTGAATGTCCTTTTAAGTGTGTAAAGCACTAAGAGGCCAGCATTATATTACACTTAAAATAAAACCTTTTAAGGCTTGAGAGGTGGCTTAGCAGTTAAGAACAATGACTCCTCTTCCCAAGGACCCAGCTTCCATTGCCAGCTCCCACGTGGAGATTTGCAGTCATCTGTAACCCCAGTTCCAGGGACCCGACAAAGGCACTGCATCCATGTGTTGTGTAGACACATATGCAGGCAAGACACCCATACACAACAAATGTTGATGGAAACTTTCTACAGAGGGATTGACAAAGCTCACAGCTGTCTATTGCAAACAGGTGCAAGCTGGTTTCTGAAGTCGGCAGCTAAAGGAACAAAAGAAAACATGAGCAGCTTCTGCAGTGCGGCCTGGAAAGGCTCTGTTATTTGTATCAACATTCCTGCAAAGTTAGGTGCAGCTGTGTGGGTGGGAGGCGTTCCTCAGCCCTTGACAGTGGCTTGAGTGAGATGGCTCCCATAGCTTTGACCATTTAAATACTCAGTCCCCAGCTGGTCCTCTTGGGAGGCTTAGGAGGTGTGGCCTCAGAGGAAGTATGTCACAAATATGGTCACGGGTGGCGGGCTTTGGGAGTTTAAAGATTCAAAAGAAAGCAAAGCCATTTCTCTGTTTCTTGCTTTTGCTTCAAAATGTGGGCCCCTCCTCACTGTGCTTGTCACTTCTGCCATGATAAATTCTTATCCCTCTGGACTGTGTTTTGTTTTGAGTTCGGTTTCTCTGTAGCTTTGGGGCCTGTCCTGGAACTAGTTCTAGTAGACCAGGCTGACCTTGAACTCACAGAGATCTGCCTGCCTCTGCCTCCCAAGTGCTAGGATTAAAGGCTTGCACCACCACCACTCGGCCAAATCCTCTTTTCTTGAAGTTGTCTTAAACAGTGTTCTATCACAGCAGCAGAAAGACAACTAATACACCTCTGTAAGTCACACCCTTCAAAACTCACAGCTCCCAGAGTCATCCCTGTTTCTCCTCCAGTCCCTGGGGCTGCCCTGTGTCTCTCCATCCTCAGTGGGGTTAGCCAAGCTATTGAGTGTAACACGAGGGCCTGCTTTGTTGGGGTTTCTGTCCTGCCTGGCTACTGTCCTCCCACCAGGTCCCACAGCCGTTCAGCCCCCAAAAAATCACACAGAGAGTCTGCATTACTTATAAACTGATTGGCCCATTATCTCAGGCTTTGTATTAGCTCATAACTTACATTAGTCCATTACTCTTATCTATGTTAGCCACATAGGGCAGCTTACATCCTCCTTCTTTGGTGGTCTGGGCAGGACTGGGAAAAGAGCTTCCTTCTTCCCAGAATTCTCCTGTTCTCCTTGCCCCTCTTTACTTCCTGTCTGGTTGTCCCACCTATACTTCCTGCCTGGCCAATCAGCATTTACTTAAAACATGATTGACAGAATACAGACAATTCTCCCGCACCACTTCCCCCTCTTTTTTTTTTAAACAAAGGAAAATATCCATAGTCCATTTTTTGGGAATGTGGGCGTAGTATTCCAGGCTACTTCCGGCTGGTTGGGGGCGCTGATAATCTTATGGGGACCTAAAGAAAATTTAGAGTTATGATCAAGTCCTGACTGGAGTATCCTGTGAGGCTTGGTCATCTCAGGCAGCATCTTGAATCTCTTCTGAATGTAGAACTCAGACATCTGGGCCATCTGTTCCTACTGGAGATTTCTCAGGTGGTCTTCCTTGATCAAACCTGATTTTTCTTAACTCCACAGTCTCTCATTTCCTATGGAAACAAAAGCAAAATCTCTTCTCCAAAGTAACATATTTTTGACTTCAATTTTGAAGTCAAGGTATTTTCAAAATACATATCTTGGATTAATTCAGCAGCATTTATAAGCAAATATCTTTTAGCAGCTGTTGCTCCTTCCTCAGCATTCAAACAATTCAAAGAGAGCATAATAACATACAGTATCAAGAGTCTCTGTGTATTTTTCATCTTTACGTGGCTTTATTTTAACCTCTATTTCTTTTATTTTTACTTTTAACTTTTGGCTTTTTGAGACAGGTTTTCTGTGTATCTTTGTCCTGGAACTCCCTCTGTAGACCAGGCTGTCCTTGAACTCACAGAAGTACTGGGATTAAAGGCACATGACACCACACCTTGAACTTGCAGACGTCTCTCTGTCTCTGCCTCCCAAGTGTTGGGATTAAAGGTGTGTACCATCACACCCTACCACCACACCCAGCTACTCTCTTTTTTGTTTTATTTTGAGGACTTTAACCTCTTTCGTTACTCTCCCAAGTAAATATAAAAAGTTTTAATCACAGTAAACCATTTAAAGGTTTTTTTTCGTCTTTAAATCTATCTTTACTGTATCTCTCTCTCTTTTTCTGACCACGAGTCTTTAATTTACTAAGCAGCATGGGTAGGATTAAAGCCGTGGCTTTGATGACTAGATTCAGCCCATTCCTTAGCTTTCCAGCCTCACGGCAGAGGTACCAGAGCCATGTTTATTGCTACAACTCTATGGCGTTTTAAGGTCCCTGCCAGCAAGCAAGCTGCTGTAGTGTGCTCACAAACCACATTCAAATGATCTGTAGTCGGACCGCCTGCTTGAAAGAGTCATAGAGTTTGCCCTGACAGAATGGCCAGCATTTTAAAATGGCGCTGTTTTTTCCTGCTACAGCTGAAAACCGAAAGCATGCAGTCAGCTTTTCATCAACATTATTTAAGTGTTCATGGCAGGACCTCTTAAAGAGCTGCAGGGTTTTGCAGCTAAAGCTGAGTCAGGAAGCACTTGCTTGCCTCTAGAAAGCAGAGCAGACCTGAGAAATTGCTGCTACCAAGAGAACATTCTTTTTTTTTTTAATATTTATTTATTATGTATACAATATTCTGTGTGTATGTCTGCAGGCCACAAGAGGGCACCAGACCCCATTACAGATGGTTGTGAGCCACCATGTGGTTGCTGGGAATTGAACTCAGGACCTTTGGAAGAGCAGGCAGTGCTCTTAACCTCTGAGCCATCTCTCCAGCCCCCAAGAGAACATTCTTTACCCTATTCTTTCCCAAGCTTTCTCAGGCTTTCTGTGAATGCAGTTATCCACATGGGTGCCATTCTTAACATGTGGGCCTGCTTGTGTACACCCAGTAGACCTGATCCCACCATCTGCCCAGGCAGGAAGAGCTGAGCCATGGGCATGGTCTCAGAGTACTTTCTTCCTGATCCCGAGAGGGCACACAAACACCCAGTTCCACAAAAGCCATTGAAATGCTTCATAGCCGGAGTTCACGCTGGCGGCACAGCCCAGGAAGCCCCGTTTTAAAACCGTGTGGCTTTTTTTTTTCCCACTAGCCTGCCCCAAAACCAGAGGAAAGCAGCCTATGCTCTGGCCTGATGTGCCCACTGCCCAGGCTGCTCTGGTGCCTATCCGTATTTCTAGGATCCTTAAGACACCAAATGTACTAAACTTAAAAACGGTTGTTTACAACACTAAAAGACATCTGCACAAACTGATACTCAAATGAACCTTGCCTTGGCACAGACAGTTTCCAAAGAGGCTGAAAGTCAGAAGTAGAAACTTAACTCTTTACAAAACTTAAAATCGTGTCTTTTTAGTCAATTACAGGATGTTATGGGGAAAATAATATCCTTAAGAATGTCTTGTTTCTCCTAGTGATGCAAGAGAGCACTTTCAGAATCTCATGACTGTTGGAGGAGGGAGCTTGTTGGTTCCTGACTGCTCAGCCCTGAAATAATCACACAGAAATTGTATTAATTAAATCACTGATTGGGTCATTAGCTCTAGATTCTTATTAGCTAACTGTTACCTATTAATTTAACCCATTTCTATTGACCTGTGTATCACCGCGTGGCAGTGGCCTACCGACAAAGTTTCAGCATGTCTGACCCTGGTGGTTTCCATGGCTTCTCTCTTACTCCGCCCTTCTCCCAGCATTCAGCTTAGTTTTCCCTACCTAGTTAAATTCAGCCCTGCTAGAGGTCCAAAGCAGTTTCTGTATTCATTAATGCTAATCACAGCATACAGAGGAGATCTCACATCACACGGCTGAGGACAGGAGGAGTTCATGACTGACAAGAAAGTCAACACATGGGGATGCAGCATCAAGTCTCCCATCACTAAAGACCTCCTGGCCTGCCTGGCAAATACTGATCACCCTCTACTAAGCCTGGGGAGGCTGTGCTGCGGGGCCAGATAACAGGGCATGACTTTTTCAGTCTTGTATCCATAGAAGTTATTGAACAACTTACAGTAGGGTGTAGTAAACACCTATGAGAGCAACAGCAAGAAAGAACGTCTTGTTTCTTCAGGCATGAAGTGGGCTCTAGTTTTACACCGGCGTCTTTACACTAGGAAATTTACAATTTTTAAATTGGTGGCCGTCATTTTATTAGCTTTTCTCTTTCAGCCTTGGTCTAAAGGCAGACCAAGTCTTCCAGCAAATGCAGAAAAAAACCAAGTTTCAATTACCAACATTTAAGTTTCCTTTCAGAGGATTCTAGACGGTCATTTGTGCATTGAGACCCTCTGTTATTTCATTAGAAAACCGCTCTTTCCCACCCACTAACTGATCTAGCAAGTTTGTGATTTTCCACAAGCAGTTATGGATGACTGGGAAAAACAGACCAAAGTTTTAAAAATATTTAATTGTGTTATTTTTATTTATGTCAAGGTATATGCCTGTGAGTATATGCAGGTGCCCACAAAGGCCAGAGGAGGGTGTTGGAGTCCACGAGGGGGGGGGCTTACGGGCGACTGTGCGCTTCCGGACACGGGAGTTAGATGCTGAGCTTCGGCGAGAGCAGCAGGCAGTCTCAACTCTTGAATCCCTCTCCAGATGCCACCCCTCCCCATTAATATCATTTACAGTTTGAATTTTTGAAAGGTTGAATTGAGGGAGGACAGAAAGACAGAACGTTTGCAGTGCGGGGGGGGGGGGGAGAAAAAGAAATCCTCTGTCTTGGAGTCTTAGAAAAATCAGCCCTTGCCAACAGAGAAGCAGAAACTTCAGTACACTTAATGTTTCCTGGAAACAAGAGTTCAGCGCTGTGAACAAAAGTCCCTGGAAAGAAGCTGAGTCTGCAGAGCCTGATTGGCCTGAACGGCGGTGACGTAGGGAGGTTGGAATGCTGCAGATCCAGCGTAGAGAAGACTATGCAGACACAGGTTCAAGGCGATAGGAAGTCTCTCTTTATTAGCCAGCCTTCAACTATGCTGGGTGACTGGGACCCAAGTGCAGTCCTGAGTCTTTCTCAGGGTGGGCGTTTAAATACGAAAACCACATTCTGGGTTGACACATCAGTTAGCAAGGACAGTTAGCCAGAAGCAGAACTGCGGAAGCCAGAGAGCAAGTTAGTACAGCTAGGGTCTTTTCCAGAACGATGGAATGGGTCTTTGTTTTAGTTTTAGCAGGTGGTGCTGCCTACCTGCTGGGTCCCACGGCATAGATAGTACTTCTATCATGGTGCCAATGTGCTGGGGCCTAGAGGCCTTCAAGAGTCTGGGGCCTGCTACACAATTATAATTTTGGGGGGGGGAATTCTTTAGCTCCCTAATTAGCTATTTCCGGCTCACCTCTGTGTCAGACCTAACAACCTGCGATTAACAGATAAAATCCTTTGTGGATTTATTAATTTAGCAGACCACTAGCTTTCCCCCAGTCCAAAAAAGCTAAGAATGTGATTGGTCAGGCGATTTGACGAGTCTGCTCTAATTTGCTGTCACTCTCCTCTCTGAGGTTCCCAGCTGTGTGTTTTAAAACTTGATTTTATGATTTTTCTTTGTTCGGTTACCATAAGAACGTCATGAAACTGCTTCTATGTTGGAACACAGGATTTGGGGGTTCAGGCCAGCTCAAGAATAAATGCCACTATTCCCTTTGAGGCTAGAGTTGTGTTTTTGCATGGAAAAGGCTGAAGACTCCTTTTACTTATAGGTATTTTATGTTAAAACATGGAGGACTCAGCTTAAGGTCCGAGTGTATATGGCTGCGGGTACTGTCTCGTTCCACTCCCTCCGCCCCTGACGTGGTCTGAGGACCTCAGACCATGTGATCACTAAATAGAAGTAAGCCTGTGTTAAAAATACCTTTGCAACTCCGCTTTACTATACTGGCTAGTCCTGAAATTTCTTTCAGAGTCAAAGCTACAAATCCTGGTTGGGGTCTCTCAAATTCTAGGGGAATGTCTCGGCCTCTTATCACAGCAAGGTGTATCGCCTGTGCCTATATTCTTTCACAAAGACCCAAGAGTGGACTAGAGAGATGGCTCATGGGTTACTAGCATGCACTACTCTTCTGAAGGACCCGAGCTGGCTTCTCATTACCTGTAACTCCAGTTCTAGAGGTTCTAACCCTGCTGGCCTCTGTGGACACCTACACTCATGTATACAACACACAGGTACACATAATTAACAATAACAAAAACCATTTTTTTTTTACCAATTTTTTTGAGACAGGGTTTCTCTGTAGCTTTGGTACCTGTCCTGGAACTCACTCTATAGTCCAGGCTGGCCTCAAACTCACAGAGATCTGCCAGCCTCTGCCTCCCGAGTGCTGGGATTAAAGGCGTGCACCACCTCAACCTGGTGGCAAAAACGAAGTTTTAAAGGAAAACAAGGGCTGGAGAGATGGCTCAGAGGTTAAGAGCACTGACTGATTGCTCTTCCAAAGGTCCTGAGTTCAATTCCCAGCAACCACATGGTGGCTCACAACCATCTATAATGAGATCTGGTGCCCTCTTCTGATGTGCAGGCAGAATACTATATACATAATAAATAAATAAATCTTTAAAAATAAAAAAAAAAAGAAAAAGAAAGCAAAACTTGTACCGGATGGTTCTGTGTGACAATTTGATACATCAGAGGGAGGAGCCTACTTGAGATCCAGCTGAAAGGTATTTTCTCATATAGTGATCAACGGGGAGGGCCCAGCCCATAGTGGGTGGAGTCTTCCCTGGGCTGCTGGTCCTGCCTTCCATAAGAAGGTGAGTTAAGCAAGCCAGTAAGCAGCACCCCTCCATGCTTCTGCATCAGCTCCTGCCTCCAGGATCCTGCTCTGTTTGAGTCCCTGTCCTGACTTCCTTCATGATGAAAAGCGACGCTGAAGTGTAAGCCAAATCAACCCTCTCCTCCCCAACTTGTTTTGGGTCATGGTGTTTCATCTCAGCAATAGAAACCCTAACTAAGACAAAACTCAAAACTTTTTTTAAAAAGCCATTTTTTTTCTAGAACAACCATATAGTTCTAAGATGGCTCATACACACACATACTGTCATTTCCAGTTCCCAGAAGAAAATTATTTTCAGAGAAACTGGGGCAGAAGGAGAAAATGAGCTTAATGCTATTTTTAGGTCTTCCCATTGCTCCATTCTGAATTTAACTTAAACTGAAGGGGCACAGAATAATTAAGATAAACATTCCTTTTAGATATGTTTGTCCTTTAAAAACAGGCA
Organism: Dicrostonyx torquatus; assembly: GCA_028555095.1. Lineage (NCBI taxonomy): Eukaryota > Metazoa > Chordata > Mammalia > Rodentia > Cricetidae > Dicrostonyx > Dicrostonyx torquatus. The sequence continues at coordinate 1,079,103 of JAQHUG010000066.1, forward strand.
TCTCCTCCTCATAAGAGCATACATGTAGCTCATGCAACATCTGGAGGAGGACATGGCACCTGGAGGAGGACACGGCATCACAGGCGTCTGCTCCTGGTAAGAGCATACATGTACCCTGTGCAGCACCTGAAGGAGGACACGGCATCACAGGGGTCTCCTGGTAAGAGCATACATGTAGACTGCAGCTCCTGGAGGAGGGCATGACATCACAGACATCTCCTCCTGGTAAGAGCATCCATGTAGCTCATGTAGCACCTAGAGGAGGACATATCATCCACCTGGAGGAGGACACGGCATCACAGGCGTCCCTTCCTGGTAAGAGTGTACACTTAACCCATGCAGCACTTGGAGCAAGGACACAGCATCACAGTTTCAAACACACAAAACAGCACCAGAGAGAGACCAAGTTTTCCAACAAACAAGTTTCAGTTCACTGAAGAAATATAAGTATTTGATCAAAGATCTAGGATGAAGAAGTGGGAACACACTCCTTGAATTACAAGAAGAAAACAGGGGTTACATGTATGTGGATACCCACAGAGTCCAGAAGAGGGTGTCAGATCCCTAGGAGTTAGAGTTACAGGCAGTTGTGAGCTGCCAGGTATGGGAACCAGGAAACTAAACTTAGCTTCTCTGGAATAACAAGAAGCACTTTTAGCCCTCAAACCATCTCTCTAGCACCTCATAAGAATATTCTACCTACAAAGGTATATACTGAGTTTAATAATTCACTGAATGATAAAAAGAAAACTAAAGAAGAACAAAGAAATTTGATAGCATACACACACAAATATTCACAAATAATAATTCAAAAAACAGAAAGTCTAACATTGCCCTTTTGTGAACAGTATTGGTCCTGTCTTAATTATTTTTGCAATGTACATTTATTCCAAACTGTTATTTGGACAGGAGATAGCCATGATCAGACTTTGAGGTCAATTGGTGTGGACCCCTCCTTCATAGGCACCTTTGAAATGTCACCCTAGTTCCCATGCAACTCACTCAAAAAGGGAAGTCCCACAACAGCCCTGTCAAAAGATCCAAGATTCCAACTGAAAAGAAGGAAGTTATAGAATAGTCTTTCTGTACACTGTGAAGATTTGCCACTTGGATCAGGTTAATAAAAGCTGAACGGTCAATAACTAGGCAGGATTTTCAGGCCAGAGAGGATGCTGGGAAGAAGTGCAGAGATGCGGAGAGTTGCCAGCCAGATGGAGAGGAGGCTGAGTGGACAGTAGGGAGTACAGGTAATAGAGCCACAAGACAAGCAGTAGATTGATAAAATGGGTTAACTTAAGTTATAGGAGCTCATTAGTAATAAGCATAAACAATCAGTCAAGTGTTTATAATTAATAATAAATCTTTGTGTCATTATTGGGGAGCTGGCAGTCCTAACAAAAAGGTCTGACTGCGGGGGACTGGAGAGATGGCTCAGAGGTTAAGAGCATTGCCTGCTCTTCCAAAGGTCCTGAGTTCAATTCCCAGCAACCACATGGTGGCTCACAACCATCTGTAATGGGGTCTGGTGCCCTCTTCTGGCCTGCAGGCATACACACAGATAGAATACTGTATACATAATAAATAAATAAATAAATATTTTTTAAAAAAAGGTCTGACTGCATATGGCAGTCAATGTGGGGCCACGAATAGCCACGTAAGACCAGAGAAAGCTTTAAAAAATGTTTAGAACAGAGAGTCAAACATGGCTTCCTAGTGACCGCAGTGCTAAGAGCATTCAGAAGTTGGCTTTTTCAAGAGGTCCTGCTACCAAGCACTTGAATGGGGTTCATGAGCAGTGTGCTACTCGGTGGCATGAGACTAGGTAGAAATGCCTACAGCCATGTGGACCCAGAAACTTCCCAGAGTGGGGTGGTAAACATGGCTCTGGCCAGTACCTCTGCCATGAGGCTAGGCTCTCAAGGAACTGAGGGGGCGTGGAACCAGTTGCCAGTTCACCATGAGCTAAGCTGTACAGTGGTTTGAGATTTTGCTCATGTAGACAGAAAAGGTGACAGATACGCAATAAAGCAGATCCAGACAGAAGAAGCTTCTAAAAAGGTTACAGTGTGTTTAACAATGTTAAGGGGGAAAATGAGTATAGACAGCCATAGGAAAAAAACAAATAGTTTAGAAATAATAAAGCAAAATCTTTAAAGAGATAGTAAAGCAATAAAAAAAATAAACTATGTAAGGATGGAAATACACGGGGGGGGGGTCTCGATCCTATATGGCTTCTTGTTAACTTTGAATTTTTTAAATGCTATTGTACAAAAAAAAAAAAACAATAGCTGCCTAGGGACACTGGATTAAGAAAACTGCTAAGTTAAACCAATCTATACATTTTTAAAATATCTTAACTTCAAAATAGAAGTCAGACAATATATTGTGTTGGAGAAGAGGTTATGCTTTTGTTTCCATTGGAAACGAAAGACTATAGATTCCTTCCAGTTTAATAGAGATCAGATTTGACCAGGGAAGCTACAGACATGGGGGAGGGAGCCAAAAAAAACTACAGGACAAGTGATGTGTAAGCCAATCCCTTGACATGGGAACAGCTCTGAGTCTGGATGAGACCTGATAAATCTTGTTGGCTACAGAGTCCTCATGACTTGTTATTACCTGCCATCTTTTTTATATAGATGGATAGAGATTTATATTACAGCTTGATTATGTAGTCCAAATGAACTTATAAAGTTGACAGATGCCTTTTACCTGCTCAAAAATAAAACAAGGGGCTAGAGAGATGGCTCAGTGGTTAAGAGCGTTGCCTGCCCTTCCAAAGGTCCTGAGTTCAATTCCCGGCAACCACATGGTGACTCACAACCATCTGTAATGAGGTCTGGTGCCCTCTTCTGGCCTGCAGACATACACACAGACAGAATATTGTATACGTAATAAATACATATTTAATAATAAAATAAAACAAAAAAATCATCTTTAGCTGACTTGGGCACACCATACATTCCATACTTGTGTTAATGCAGATATGTCTGTTACCTTTGAAAGTTTATGTGTTTTCAGAGCAAGGGGACCAGACACCAACGAAAACAGGTGGCCCAGGTGATTCAGCATCTCAGAGTGCTTCTTTTGCAGTTTCTTTAGAGTTCTGTACCTAGAACAGCTTCAAGGTTGCTGGCTGAGAAGGTCCACCCACTTACAGACTACCCTAGCCAGGATTTCAGATAAACCTTGCACTTTCCCATTATACAGAGACTGGACAGTAAATTATACAGCTAATTCTCCCAGGACTTAACCATTATCCCAATTTTCCCAGGGTCTCCTAAAGATTCCAACACTCCCAGACAACAGAAAGCAGTCTAGAGAATATGATGTTCACTTTCCCAAGAGGCAGGATGAGTGGCTTTTGGTTATTTGCAGGGATATAGAGGTTTGTCATCCGTTAAGGATGGTTAGTTACAAGTTGTTTTTGGTCTTGGTTGGAAAAAAAGCTAAACAAAGGAGTTAGAGTCAAGGATCTCTTTCTGAAAGAAAAAGGGGAGATATAGTATAAAAATGGTGAGACCAAAGGGTGGATTGTTGAATATACAGCTAATTTTAAACAATCACTAGTCTCAAATATTTTATATTAATGTGGATTTTTGTATATTGTTGCAAATTTAAGATTATTTTTGTTATATTATCTATGTTCCTATTCTTCTTTAAGGTATTGTACCTATGCAGTTCATTTTAAAAAGGTTTTGTGAAGTTTTAATCTTTAAAAGCTAGTTAAAATATTTTAAAAAGTACAGGTTAATAGTCATCTATTACTATCAAGCTTATAGTCATGTTAGGCATGTTTTCAAGTTCATATAGACATATATTTTAGATAGATAGATGATCTTCAAACACTTCCAACATCTACAGAACATGACATTTAAGTGCTATATTAAAATAAGGCTTTTTTATGACAGTAAAACATGTCTGCTCCTGGCAGCACAAATTTACTTCAAAAGAGGATGATGGGCATCAAAGAACCTCCATATGGAGTTTACTTTCTTTATGGCAAAAGCTAGACACTGGGCTAGCTCTAGTTTTTGAAGCCTACCCTTACTGACACACTTCCTCTAACAAGGCAGGGCCACACCTCCTAATCCTCCCAATCCTAATGAACAGTTTTATTAACTGGGAACCAAATGTTCAAACATATGAGCTTATAGGGCCATTCCCATTCAAACCACCACATGGCAAGCACCTACATATATGTTTGTGCACCCTGTGCATGCCTGGTGCTAAGAGAAGCATTAGATTCCTGTTAAGAATAAGAGCATCTCTGGCTGGCGCAAGAAATCCAATTAGGTCAAATCAAACCAAGAAAATACCCATCGTTTATTTAGGATGACACTGTCATGTGGCGCATGGCGGGAAGACAGGACAGCAAAGAGCCCATGCAGACCCGAAAACCACATGTTCCTCCTCTAGGAGGCCCCTTAAAACCCTGTGGGACTGGTCCTGACTCCTCCCCCAACAGGGTTTTGTTTTTTAAGACACACATTTTGTTTTTTAAGCCAGCCCTTGTTAGGACAAGACAACCAATAGCTACATTAAGCAGGGGGTTTTCTGTTTGTTTGTTTTTATCTGCATTGGTGTCTTGCCTACATGTATATTTTGCGAGGGTGCTGGATCCCCTGTAACTGGAGTTACAGACAGTTGTGAGCTGCCACGTGGATGCCGAGAAACAAACCCGGGTCCTCTGGAAGAGCGGCAAGTGCTCTCAACCCCTGAGACATCTCTCCAGCCCCTAACAGGAGGGCTTTTTTTTGTTTTTTTTTCTTTATTGATATTTATTGAGCTCTACATTTTTTTTCTGCTCCCCTCCCTGCCTCTCCTCTCCCCCTTCAACCCTTCCCCAATGCCCCTATGCTCCCAATTTACTCAGGAGATCTTGTTTTTTTATACTTTCCCATGTATATTAGGACTCTGTAAGTCTCTCTTAGTGCCCTCATTGTTGTCTAAGTTCTCTGTGATTATGGTTTGTAGGCTGGCTTCCTTTGTTTTATGTTTAAAAACCACTTATGAGTGAGTACATGTGATAATTGTCTTTCTGTGTCTGGGTTACCTCACTCAAAATAATGTTTTCTAGTTCCATCCATTTTTCCTGCAAAATTCAAGCTGTCGTTATTTTTTCTCTACTAATGTGTAGTACTCCATTATGTAAATGTACCACATTTTCTTTATCCATTCTTCGGTTGAGGGACATTTAGGTTGTTTCCAGGTTCTGGCTATGACAAAGCTGCTATGAACATAGTTGAGCACATGTCCTTGTGGCACGATCGAGCATCCTTTGGATATATACCTAAAAGTGGTATTATTGGGTCTTGAGGAAGGTTGTTTCCTAATTTTCTTTCTTTCCTTTTTTTTTTTTTTTTTTTTGGTTTTTCGAGACAGGGTTTCTTGTAGCTTTGGAGCCTGTCTTGGAACTAGCTCTTGTAGACCAGGCTGGTCTCGAACTCACAGAGATCCGCCTGCCTCTGCCTCCCGAGTGCTGGGATTAAAGGTGTGTGCCACCACCGCCCGGCTGTTTCCTAATTTTCTAAGAAATCTCCACACTGACATCTAAAGGGGTTGTACCAGCTTGCATTCCCACCAGCAATGCAGGAGTGTTCCCTTTTCCCCACACCCTCTCCAGCATAGGTTGTCATCAGTGTTTGTGATCTTGGCCATTCTTATAGGTGTAAGATGGAATCTCAGAGTTGTTTTGATCCGCATTTCTCTGATGAATAAGGATGTTGAGCATTCCCTTAAGTGTCTTTCAGCCATTTTAGATTCCTCTGTTGAGAGTTCTCTGTTTAGGTCTTTACTCCATTTTTTTTTATTGGATTATGTGATCTTTTGGTGTCCAATTCTTGAGTTCTTTGTATATTTTGGAGATCAGCCCTCTGTCTGATGTGGGGTTAGTGAAGATCTTTTCCCATTCTAATAGGAGGTTTTTAACATCAATGTATTTGACCTTAAAACTGTTAACATCATAAACAGAAAGTCTGGTCGTTTACACACCTCTTGGAACCTGCTTAAGCTTCTGGCTTCCTTTTCAAGCTTGGAACCGGCTCGCCGTCCTAATCTTTACATCCAAATCCTTCTTTGCTAAAAATGTTTTAATTTTTATTTCTTTCTAATACTTTCTTCCACTTCTTTTCTTTTTAAAAAAAGCACGAGACATAGGAGCATTAACAAACAAGTTTACCATCTACTGTGAGAATTTTCTCCCTAGGGGAGACTAAGATATCAATCCCCTCATTATTAGGTTCCAATGACAAACCAACATTTGATTTCACCGAAGTTCACCCAGGAAAACTGGATAATTTATTGGGTTTGCTTACAGAGCATGGATGAAGGGTTACTGAGAGGATCGTGGGTATCTCAAAAGCAGCTGTGTAAGACTGTCTTCACTCAGTCTGGGTGATGGCATCCACATAGCTGCATCGGTGGAGCCCTCTCTGCCTCGTCTTCCCCTCCTCTGCACTGCCTCCTCCCCGAGAGCCTGAGACCCCGAGGCCACATGCAAGTAGAACAGAACTGCAAATAACTGGCTGGAAGTGGTAGTTCAGTACTCAGGCAAGGGTCCAGTGATCTTGGCTACTCCTATGAAGGGGCATCAACGACCTACAAGCCCAGGGTAATGATTCTTCACACACAGACACAGTTTCTCTAATGTCCAGTTAGAAGCTCAGCTCTCCTGCTTCATTGGTCTCTAGGGGATTCCCTCCCTCGTGAGTTGGTGTTAGGTGTGGTGGGAAGTCATCAAGGAGGACTGGTGATGGTGGCACACGCCACCAACCCAGCAGTTGGGAGGCAGAGGCAACTGAGTTTCGATGAGCTCAAGGGCAGCCTGGCAGAGAGTTCCGGACAGCCAGGACTACATAGAGAGACCCTGTCAAAAAAAAGAAAAAAAAGAAAAAAAAGGCACTGGGATGCACAGAACATCAGAGCAGGATTTTACACTCACTTCACGTCAGCAATACTTCTCATTCATTCTTATACAACCTCCAGGATGGCCGGAACTCCAGGTCACTCTTATACAACCTCCAAGATGGCCGGAACTCCAGGGAAGACTTTGCCTTTTCTAGGTTCTTATCTCAGTCTTATGCATAGGATTTGTCTGGTTGCTACGGCACTGAAGGACTGTGAGTTAGATTCCCTGATAGATAGACAGATAGGGAGAGGGGTCGTGACTAGGAAATAAAGATGGTGAACTTCCAAGATGGCTGGCTTCTTCTTCCTCCTGACCTGAGACAAAAGTTGAAAACAAAGGCCTTGTAGGCTTTTGCTCATGCCCGTAGAGCCCGTGCTTGCTGATGGACTGGCCCGATCAGTTCAAGGCCTTAGTAGAGCTTGTTTACACAGCAGTTGTTGGCCAAGAAGTTATCCTGCCTTTCTTCAAACTGGCCAACTCTGAAGAACCTTCAAAGACTTAAACAAACAAACACAGAGCTTAAAGGAGAGACTGGACTTCAGCTTCGTGAGCCCTCACTTTGCTTTGCAGAGGCTCTCTTTCTCCATCCCTCCCTCTATCTCCTTCCTCACTATGGATACAATGTGATCAGCTACATCATGATTCTGCCACCATGATTCCCCTACCGCAATGGACTGTACTCTCAAACTGTGAGCCAAACCCATTTCCTTTAAGATGTTTTTATCATGTATTTTCACAACAGAGTGAAAAATAACTAAGTTTGGACAGATAGTAAGTCCAACTAGGCTTTATCCTTTGCTGAACTTTGACTCTAGTGAGGGAGACAGACATATAAATCAATGGCTATCATGCAACCACAGTATTTTCTCTAAGAATGTAACACTCAAGAAACCTGAGGAAGGATGTCAGTATCACAGAGATCCAGGAAATCACAGCAGTTGAGGTTTGCTAACCTTAGAAAAATGATACCCAAAATGGAGAGGAAAAACTAGATGGCTCAACGTGCTTTTGAATATGATGATCTGATTTCAATTTCCAGAACCCTATGGTAGAAGGAGACAAATCTTATAGATTGTCCTCTGACTTCAACACATATGTAATGGTGCATGTGCATGTGTTCACACACATACACACACACTAAATGTATAAAAAGAAACCATTTTCCCCTCTAATATATTACATCCTGACTGTAGCTTCCCCTCCCTTCCCTCCTTCTAGTCTCCCCCATCTCCCCTCTCCCCCAGATCCACTCCTCCTCTGTCTCTCTAAGAAAGAAAGAAAGAGCCGGGTGGTGGTGGCGCACGCCTTTAATCCCAGCACTCAGGAGGCAGAGGCAGGCGGATCTCTGTGAGTTTGAGACCAGCCTGGTCTACAAGAGCTAGTTCCAGGACAGGCTCCAAAGCCACAGAGAAACCCTGCCTCAAAAAACCAAAAAAAGAAGAAAGAAAGAAAGAAAGAAAGAAAGAAAGAAAGAAAGAAAGAAAGAAAGAAAGAAAGAGAGCAGGTTGGGCTGGAGAGATTGCTCAGAGGTTGAGAGAACTGGCTGCTCTTCCAGAGGTCTGGAGGTCAATTCCCAGCAACCACATGGTAGCTCACAACTATCTATAATGAAATCTGGTGCCCTCTTCTGGCATACAAGCAAACATGCAGGCAGAACACTGTATACATAATAGACAAATCTGTGTGTGTCTGAGTGAGAGAGAAAGAGAGACAGAGAGAAACAGAGACAGAGAAAGCAGACTTCCCAGAGATAGTTACCAAATATAGCCTAACAAGTTGTACAAACCCTCGTATCAAGGGTGGACAAGGCAACCCAGTAGAAGGAAAAGGGTCCCAAGTGCAGACAAAAGAGTCAGAGACAACTTCCACTCCCATTATTCGGAGTCCCACAAGAACACCAAGCTACACAACTGTAAGTATATGCAGAGGACCTAGCTCAGATCCATATAGGTCCCTGATTGTCACTTCAATCTCTGTGAGTCCTTATGAGTTCTGCTTAGGTGATTCTGTGGGCCGTGCTCTTGTGGTGTCCTCAACTGCTCTGGCTCCTACAATCCTTCCTCCACATCTTCTGGGGGGTCCCCTGGCTCTGCCTAGTGTTTGGATGTGGTCTCTTCATCTGCTCTCATCAGTTGCTGGATGACAATTGGGCCAGGCACCCATCTGTGAGTATAGCACAATATCATTTAATTAAATTTTTTGCCAGTCATATTCGGTTCTATCCTGGGTCTCTGGGAGGTCCTGCCTCTTTTTCCTGGCCATCCAGGCAATGCCAGACATGGGCTCCCTCTCAAGGTGTGGGCCACAAGTTGGACCAGCCATTGGTAGGCCACTTCCACAAGTTCTGTACTATCATAACCTAGTGCATCTTGCAGGCAGGACAGATTGTAAGTCATAGGTTTTGTGGCTGGGTTGATGTCCCAGTTCTACTGCTAGGAGCCTTGTCTGATTATAGAAGATGAACAGTTTGGGCTCCATAATTCCCCATAACTAGGAGATTTCACTAGGGTCAGTCTCCTAGATTTCAGGCAGTTTCCACAGCAATAGGTTTCTACATTGCCCCCCAAATACCCTCAATTCCAGTTATCTTTCCCAACACTCTCTATCCCATCTCTCCTACACACTGCCTGATCCTTCTGTTCCCATCCCTACTCAAACCAGTCCACCCACAAAATCTGTGCTCTTTCCCCTTACCAGGGAGATCCTCGCATCCCCTCTCAAGCCCTCCTTGTTACTTAGCTTTTCTGGGTCTATGGATTATAGCATGATTATTCTATATTTAACAGCTAATATCACTTTAAGTGCATACATACCATGTTTGTCTTTCTGAGTTTGGGTTACCACACTCAGAATGTTCTTCTCTAGCTCCATCCATTTGCCTGCAAATTTCATATTATTGTTTTTAACAGCTGTGTTTTAACAGCTGTGTTTTAACATTGTGTAAATGGACCACATTTTCTTTATCCATTCTTCAGTTGAGGGACATCTAAGTTATTTTCAGTTTCTAGCTATCATGAATAAAGCTGCAATGAACTTTAACTGAGCAAGTGTCCTTGTGGTCGGATGAAGTGTCCTTTGGGTATATGCCCAGGAGTTTTATAGCTGGGTCTTGAGCTAGATCGATTCCCAATTTTCTGAGGAACTGCCATATTGATTTCTAAAGTGACTGTATGTTTGCACTCCCACCAGCAATGGAGAAGTGTTCCCCTCATTCCACATCTCCTCCAGCATGAACTGTTACTTGTGTTTTTAATGTCCAAAGCATGTTGGAAGACAAGGTAATATTACAAAACTTGGCATGTCAGTGGGGGTGCACTGGCCTCAATTTCAGGATATCCACTATCCTGAAAGGAAGAAGCAGAAACTAGAACATCCAGATGCCTTTGAAGAGCAGAGAGCTGAGGGGAGATGAATCAAAAAGAGCTCTTGAAAAGGAGCATGGAGAGGGCCTCTGATTTCATCAGTGTTGTAACATGTTTTGCAGAAATGGGTGTCTCTCAGTGTGACTGTCAGGCTCAACCAATGTACCCCAAAGAAATGAGAATTTCTCCAGGCGTCTAACCATGTAGACGGAAAATGTGACAGCCAATGAGGAACCATGAAGAGATTTCACACAGTTCTAAAAACTTGCCAGTCTCCCTGACAGGATGAGACTAAATGAAGCCCAGACAAGCATGGGCCAGTGGTGGGTGGGACCACACTTTGACCGGAACCACTTAGATGTGCATATCCTTGGCCCTCTGCTTAACTATAGACCCCAGGATTGAGGGATTTTCTGGATGTCTTTGTTTCTCTTCTGATTGGGATGACATGGAATGAATCTCCTCTTTCTTCTTTTCACTATCAATTTGGCTCTTTTAGCTGGCCTGTTGAGGACAGGTGGTCAGACGTGGCTTGAGGCACAGGGCATGAACTTCACACTTGTTAACAGCGCCTAACAGGGTAATCATTATATGGTATTCCTCAGTAAACATACGAATGCCTGGATTTAAAACTATGTGTTGCTTAAAACAAAGACCAACTCTAGCTAGGTAGACCATGCATTAGGATACAAGTGGACCCCCAAAGACATGCAGAAGAGGACTGGTGAGGGGGCTCAGTTAGGAAGGTGTTTTGTACCTAGCTCCCAAATCATGACGTGGAGATTCTTTATTAATTATAAATGCTCAGCCTTATCTTATGTTTGTACTACTAACTCTTATAACTTAAATTAACCTGTTTCTCTTCATCTGTGGTTTGTCTCAGGGCTTTCTTTCATTTGGTATGTCCTACTTTATGTCTACTGCCTGGCAGCTGCCTGGCTGGCTAACCCTGGCCATCTTCGTCTCTCTGTCCCTCGTTCTCTCTTTGTCTCATTCTCTCTTCCTCGTCCAGATTCCTCCTCCCACTTGTTCTCTTTGCCCACCAGCTCCACCTACCCTTCTACTACCTAGCTATTGGCCATTCATCTTTTTATTAGACCAATCAGGTGCCTTAGGTAGACAAGGTAAGACAGCAACACATCCCTACATCATTGAACAAATGCAGCATAAACAAAGGTAACACATCTTTACATAGTTAAACAAATGTAACACATCTTTGCCTAGTTAATATTCTGTAACAGTATTTTGTCATGCAAGCATGAGGAGCAGTGTTTGATTTCCAGTATCCATATAAAAAAAAGCCAGGGGAATGGGGAAATACTTAAGTAGTTAAGAGCACAGATTTTTTTATTCCAGTTGACCCAAGGTTCAATTTCCAGCACCCACATGGCAGGTTACCACCACCAATAACTCCAGTTCCAGGGGATCCAATACCCTCTTCTGGCTTCCAAAGGCACCAGGTATGCACATGGCGCACACATGTGCAGGCAAGAGACCCAAAGACATACCATAACTATGTTGATAAAAACAAAAATCAAGCTGGATGTGGTAGCGGGCACTTGTAATCTCCGTACTCGGACGGTGGAGACAGGAGGATCCCTGCGGGCTTGCTGTTTGGCTAGCCTAGCCTAATTATTGAGTCCCAGATCTCTGTCCTGAGGGGCAGCAGCTGTTGTGGGATATTTGTACACTGTATGAAAATGAATTGCTGTGATTGGTGTAATAAAAAGCGGTGGTGGTGCACGCCTTTAATCCCAGCACTCAGGAGGCAGAGGCAGGCGGATCTTTGTGAGTTCGAGACCAGCCTGGGTTACAAGAGCTAGTTCCAGGACAGGCTCCAAAGCTACAGAGAAACCCTGTCTTGGAAAAAAAAAAAGCAGAATGGCCAATAGCTAGGCAGGAGGTATAGGCGGGCCTTTTGGGTGGGCGGGGGGGGCAGGGGAGCGAATAGGAGATGAATCTAGGAGACGCCAATGAGACATGGAGGGAGTCGGACACACAGAATGAAAGAAAGATAAACAGTCATGAGACGAACACAGATTAATATAAATGGGTTAATTTAAGTTATAAGAGGTAGTGGGACAAGCCTAGGCTAAGGCTGAGAGCTTTCATAATAAATAGTCTCCATGTAGTTATTCTGGAGCAGGCTGGTGGGACCGAGAAAGAACTCATTACAAACACCCAAGGTTGACTTCTTGCCTCACACACTTATGCCACCCCCTTCCTCCTACAGAACAGACAAAAGAAATAAAAGGCAAAAATAATTACTTCCAAAAGGAAGATTTGTGTTACCGTTATGCAACAAAGATGCGCCTAGCAGCACATGCTAATATCCGAGAAAGAGATGAGAGGCCTGTGGGGGAAACAAGATGCCAAGCCGGGACACACGCTCAGAGAATTCAGCATTTGGTTCTGAAATGAAGACAAGGAACACAATCATCTTTTGTGTCTCAGGCCTAATTAGCATATTTGAGGCCTGGGATTTAAACAGTCCTATTCAGAAGGAGAATTTGCACTTCGTTATAGCAAATGTGCAGTTGGAGTCCATAATTTTCATCCAGCTGTGAGCTGTATTTGTGAAACAGCTGTGCAGAGAGAGAGAGAGAGAGAGAGAGAGAGAGAGAGAAATGACAAATGGGATTGATTGATTGATTGATTGGTTTTTCGAGACAGGGTTCCTCTGTGCAGCTTTGGAGCCTGCACTAGAACTCACTCTGTAGACCAGGCTGGCCTCGAACTCACAGAGATCAGCTTGCCTCTGCCTCCCGAGTGCTGGGATAAAAGGTGTGTGCCACCACCGCCCAGCTGAGAAATGATTCATTAATCAGTACACTGTATCATACAACACAGGCTGGAACAAAACTGTGACTCAGAGTCCTAAGTTCTAGAGCAGTATTTGTGAATCAAACTTCACATGGGATGGTCCATAAAAGTAATTATTCATTAGCTATCCTTGAAACTCTAAACCAACCTCAAAACAAACCAAACTCCATTCTGCAAACGTCAGGAACTTGGAAGCTGATTGGGGTGAGGTGGCGGCAGTGAAAGAGACGACAGGGGGTGTTTCCAGTCCGTCTATCCCAGACACTCTAGGAATCTGCTTGGATTCCCAATGTTCTGCCTCCCTGGCTAGAGCTGATCTCTGTTTTATGCAGCACATACTGGTCTTTGCACAGGTAGTTACGTATTTACTCGGGACTTGCTGTGTAATTATTACCCTATCAGGCCCTGTTACCAAATATGAGGTCACAGTAAAGGCAGGGACTTATCTATACCTTGTCCCTTGCCAATCAAGGTTCTAAGCATATTAAATCAGTCTTGTGTCACAAGGATCTTAAGATGGGGAGGGCTGATAGCTCCCATTTACACAGATAAGTTGGTAATTTATCAAGGTCATCCGTTCTTACTTGGGAAAGCTGGTATCAGAATGAAATGGTCTCTGCTACAGTTCACACTCTCAACCATGTGATATGCTGCTTCTTAAGAAAGAATGCCATCATCCCTGGCATGGTCCCGTCTGATGCGTGTGCCTGGTTTTCTACCTACCTCCTCATTCAGGAGTTTCCGAAGGAGCTGCGTTCTCCATTGCAGTCACGGCAGCCTGGGATGAGATCCGAGCTGGTCAGTGTGCCAGCTGTCCCCGACCCCAAAATTGTCTCGGGATGGAACTCTGACCCATCGAGAGCCAGAAATTATAAGGAGCTGCTGCTTAGGCTTCCAAGAAGAAGAAAGCTTGTTTTCTTTTCTCGGGGTTTACAGCCTACGAGGAGCTCTCACCTTAGCCCTTTGCTGCTGTGCAGTGTATTACCCAGGGGACAGAAAACAGGGAAGGCAGATTGGAGAAGAACACAGGTTCTGCACAGGCCGACAGTGCTCAGTTCCAAGGGTCCAGGGCCCCTGGGGTTGCCCAAGGCAATTCCTTCTTTTGATTTGATTTATTTTTATTGATTATCATTATCATCATTATTAATTTACTCACTTTTTATTTATTTCTTTGTTTACTTTGATTCCTTGAGATGGGTAACACTGTGTAGCCCTTGCTGGCCCGCAACTTGCTTTGTAGGCCAAGCTAGCCTTGAACCCAAAGAGAGCCACTTGCCTCTGCTTCCCCTGCTGGGAACCAAGGATGTGTTGCCATTGCCATCCCCATGCTACTAAATGTAGCCACTGTTTTATTTTCTTTAATACATGATCTGGAGAGATGGCTTGTCAGTAAGAACATGGGCTGCTCTTTCAAATGACCCAGGTTTTATCCCCAGCAGCCATGTGGCCATTCATAGCTATCTGTGACTCCAATTTCAGAGGATCCAATGCCATAGTACGACTTTCAGGAGTACCAGGCACATAGTGTGGTACACTTACATACATGCAAATAACTCATCTGTAATAACAAAATAAAAATTTAAACTCATTTATTCATTTAACAGTTTCACATCCTTGACTTTCTCAATATTTACCCAGAGCCCAGTCTGTCTGTGGATAAACTCCTACATGAGGAAATGTAGCTGCTCTCTAAGTGTCAGATACCGCCACACAGTTCAGTTCTGTCAACCAATATACAGTTTCGTTTTTGTTTCTGAGCTTGCTTCATTTTTGCAGTATCAGCAATTGTACCCAGGGTCTTACTTATATTAGGCAAGGGCCCTATCACTGAACTGCCATGTCCAGCTGTTTTCTTTTATTTTGAGACAGGATCTCCCCAGTGTGCTTAGACTGGCCTCAATCCTGTCAGCCTCTCCAGTAGCTAGGATTATAGACAGGGATCAGCACACCTGGCCAATGTATACCTTCTATGTTGTGTTGTGTGCCAGGGTCCGGGGGGTTCAACCATTCTTGAGTGTTAAACTTTTATCCAGGAAAATCACGGCAAAGGCGTAGATATCATTCAAAGCTGCTCATTCTCATTCTCATAGCTGTCTTCTGTTAATGTTAAAATTCCCCAAGTGCTGTCTCAGCAGGGCGAGGTCAGGGACCGGAGTCTACTGAACACAGAGCACCCAAAACAGCTGTCAATGGCGAGGTGGCTCGGTAGCAGGTAAGAGCACATGCTGTCCTTGCAGAGGATCCAAGTCTGACCCCGAGTGCCCATTGGGTAGTTCACAGTCACCTGTAACTGCACTCCCAGGGTATCTGCGGTGGTTTGAATTAGAGATCCTACATATTCTCAGGCGTCTGAGCACTTAGTCCCCAGCCGATGGTTCTGGGGGTCTTAGGAGGCGTAGTCTTCTTAGGGGAAGGTATGTCACTGGAGGGTGGCTTTTGAGTTCACTGTCTGCTTGGTCCTCAAGGTGTGAGCTCTCACAGCTGCTCTGCTTGCTGCTGCTCCTGCTGCTTCCTCATTATAGCCATGATCTTTACCCTCTGGAACCCTAAGCCCAAATAAACCCTCCTTTCTATAAGCTGCCTCAGTCATTGTGTTGATCATTGTTTTATTACAGCAAAAGAGAAGTGGCTGCTACAAGCACCAATGCCTTATTCTGAGCTCTGAGGATATTTGCACACATGTGCATACACACACACACACACACACACACACACACACAAAGTCTTTTTCAAGATGTAAAAATAGTGATACATCATGAAGCGATTACCAGATAAATAATTCGCACAGCCCCTATCGCACAGTTATTTATTTTATGTGTGTCTGGGTGATGGCATCTGACTTTTAGCTTCTTCCTTCTAAGATAGGATCTTGCTATGTGGCCATGACTGTTCTCAAACTTGAGTCAATCTGCCTGCTTCCGCAGCCCAAGTGCTAGAGCTGTAAGTACATGTATGCTATCATGCTCAGCCATTTCTTAGAACTCAGTATGCATTACAAGGGGGAATAAATTACCAGCAACGTCATTACTTAAAGATAAGCACTATTCACACTGGATGATGTACATTTCAGACATTTTTATCTACTCAGATATCCGCAGAGAAGATCAGAGTCTCACCTATCACTCCAAGCCCTTTCAGCATCCTGAGAGGCAGGCATTGCCATCCTTCGTGACGCGTGAGGCTCACTGTATAGGAAGTTAGTCTTGCTGGAGAGGCTGTGCTGCTTTTG
The DNA here is from genome assembly GCA_028555095.1 of Dicrostonyx torquatus. Taxonomy (NCBI): domain Eukaryota; kingdom Metazoa; phylum Chordata; class Mammalia; order Rodentia; family Cricetidae; genus Dicrostonyx; species Dicrostonyx torquatus. The sequence continues at coordinate 1,095,427 of JAQHUG010000066.1, forward strand.
ACATTCTTGAACACTAAGAAGCTCAGAAATCAGATGGATATTCAAGAAATTCTGCACAGAGCATCTCAAGACAAAAACTGGGAACAGTACTGTCATGTGGTTATGCAGCTACCCTGATGATAAATTTGAAACCAGAATTCAGACCTTTGATGTACATTTTTCCAGCACTGTTCATCCAATCTGGTTCTGAGTCCATTATTTTGAACTTTTAAGTACATAGATAATTCCAGTTAAAGGGAATCTGTGTTGGTGGAAGTTAGTGGTCCTGCTAAGTTAATAGGCTCTGAAAGGGTGTTACCCAGAGGTGAGCACGGAATGACTAATTAGGGGGTTAAAATTAGCCTGAAGTAAATTGTAATTTCAAGCAACCTGGGCTGGCCTCAGACTTACTAAGTTGCTGATCCCCCCTTTTTTGAGACTGGATCTCATTAAGTAGCTCTGACTGGCATGGGGCTCACTACATCACTCTGTGGACAAGGCTAGCCTTGATCTCACAGAGACCTATAGGCTCTGTCTCCAGAGTCTAGGAATAAAGACACAAGGCACCATGCCTGCAAACATGAGGTTTTTTTCTTTTTTGTTATTATTTTGCTTTCTTTATTTTGGGGAGGAAGGGGGTAGAGAAGTTAAAAAAATATATGCTGTTTCCTGCTTCAAGAAGCCCCCCCCCCACCTTATCAATACTGCTGTCCTCTAGCTTTCTCCAAAGCTCACAGGCCACTTAATCTGGCTAATTCTCCCGCAGGCTTCTTTGCTGTCAGAGTGCCATCCCTTTCTTCCCAGCAGTTATTACAGTGCATAATCACGTTTGGGTGTGGGATGAACGGAATGACATCTGCTTTTGTTACGAAATGGTCCTACGCAGGGACAGTGTGTCTGAGTTATTGATGTCTCAGCACAGTGCCTAGCACATGATGGGTCTCCAAAAAGAACTTGTTGAATCAAGGGATGAAGAAAGGTACCAGGTCTTCCGAGCACATCACCAACTGTGTGGGCAGACTGCATTTGCTGGGTACTTGCAATGTTTACTCTGCTTTGGGGAAGGACAGTCAGGATCGTTTCAGTCAGGTTTTAGTGTCAGTCTTTAGGCTCCTGTTCATACTGGTCCCCAGCTGAGAGAGAGCGGAAGAGAAGCAAAGTTCACGGAATGGCCACCCCATATTACAAGTGCCATGAAGAAACTTTTCAGAGCTTAGTGCACCGCAATCAACTGTTCAAATTTCCAAATTCAGAGAGTTACACAAGAGTGACCCTAGAGTTCCAGCAAATCGGGGGGCAGGGGGGCCTAGGTAATGGAGGGCAGGGGGGCCTAGGTAATGGGGGGCAGGGGGGACTAGGTAATGGGGGACAGGGGGGCCTAGGTAATGGGGGGCAGGGGGGCCTAGGTAATGGAGGGCAGACAGGACTACAGTGTCTGCTTTTGAAGCACAGCCCCTGCTCCATGTTCCTAACTGACCCTGAGGCTGCAGCCCAGAAATACTGCTTGCCCTTTTGTGCTTTGCGCACAGCTAAAGGTGGTTCACAAGAGAGGTGTTTGTTTGTTTGTTCTCAGTGCCCTCCCCTCCCCACATCGGGACTGAACTCTGGACCATCTACCACTGAGTCACACCCCCAAGCCTAGGGTACTTGCTTATGCAATCTCAGAGACACAGCGGCACCGGACTTGTTAGGGCTGTGAACGTGTTTTGCAATGATGATGTGGGAACCGGCGTTAAGTGCGCAACATGCTGGGTGTTGTTTTCTCAGTTGTACAAACAGCCTTGTGTTTACTTCCGGGAGACCTACTCCCACATCCCTTATACTTCCTGGTTAGGATAGAGATAGCGTGGTTGATATCACAATGACTCAAAGGACAGTGAGTAGGTCAAAGTTAAGAGTGATTTGGAGGTGGAGGTGTGTGTGTGTGTGGCTCTTCAGCTGGTCAGAGTGAGTTAACTGGACATCAAAGGCAGTGAAGTACTCAGAGGTTCTAGGCCACTGGGAGACTCTCCAACCTGGAGACTGAATGGATGGGCACTGAGACAAAAGCTGGGAAGGAGACCTGTTGACAGAGGTGCTGGGCAGCTGAAAGTCCAGACTGATTGCTCTTCTAGAGGACTCAGGTTTGGTTCCCAACACTGACATGGCCCTTCACAACAGTCTGTAATTCCAGTTTCAGGGAATTCAACGCCCTCTTCTGGCCTCCATGGGCACTGCACCCACATGGTGCACAGACAAATATGGAGACAAGACACTGGTACACATAAAATAAGATAAAAATGAAAAGCCCAAACAGCGCCTCTTCCTTCTTGCCTTCTGGGAGACAGGCCACAGTGAGGGCCTGGCTCACCTCCATGTTCCTCTGCCTTAATAAACTATCTCTTTTCTTGTAAAAGAAGAAAAATGGCAGACAATGATGATGGAGCAGAAGCTGGAGAAGCAGCAGCAGTTCCTCTGCCACCCAAGCAACTTCTTTGACTTGAGGAGTCAGCCAATCTGCTAAGGTAGGAACACTCTCTTTGGTTTCTGCTCTCCCTGGCACAGTCCTCTCTCATGAGTAATCAATTTGTTCGCTCAAAGTATTTGGGATTCCCTCGAGGAAAGACCAACAAGAGCTGTGTACAACTTCAGATTCCAAGTTCTCCCAAGTTCCTTCAGAATGGTCTCGTTTGCGCATGGCGGGTGCCTGTTACTCCCATTTCACACATGGGGACAGCGACATGCTTAATTAAAGTTAGGTGACTCAGAAGTGGTTGTAGGGGCTGAAGAGATGGCTCAGAGGTTAAGAGTGCTCTCCCAGAGGACCCTGGTTCAATTCCCAGCACCCACACGGCAGCTCGCATCTGTCTGTCACTCCAGTTCCAGGACATCTGGCACTTTCAGACAGACCTACTTGCAGGAAAAACACTAATGTACACAGTAAATAAATAAATTTAATTAAATTACATCTCTGATTAAAAAGTGGTTGTCCGCAGTTATTCTCAGCCCCCAATTTCCTGCTGCATTTACTCGGTGTCTTCTTTCCCCAACGCTCACAAGTTCTATGTGTTTGTTGTAGCTGTGCCAAGCCCTGTGCTGTTCCACCTGCAAACTCCCAGAATCACACAACTTCCAAGACAAGAAGGATTTTAGAAGACAGGCCATTTAACCTAGCTTATTTTGCAGATGTGGAGGGAGTCTGAGACTGATGTTTGGGGCTCAGCCTGGGTGATCCTGCCTTTGCACCAATCGCACACCCAACCTAGTCTGCCCCAAGCTTGCTCCATATGTGCACCGTGGAGGAACCTACCGGCTGCATACTTTTGCCCAAAGCAATTAGCACCATGTCCTGTAGATTCATTGTTCAGCAAATATTTACTAAGTGCCTATGTGCTAGAGTTATGAAAACAGGCAAGACACTGTTCCTGCCCTTCTGAGCACGCGAGAAGTACTTAATAAGGTAATTTTAGAAGCTGGGAAGGCTAGAAAGAAAATAAAATGGAATTAATATGGGAGAGGTGAGGCTTCAGATAGAGTGGTATTGAAAAACCTTACCACTCGGTGTGTGGTCCTTTCCGACAGCTCCGTTCTCCCCCCCCCCGCCCCCATGTTCTTTGCTGACAAGAACACTGAAATTGAGAAGGAGCCAGGGTGGCAGGTCAAGTCGCAGTGGCCCTACTCCCTAAACAGCTGCCCCTGAGCGGCCAGTAGAACCAAATGGCCTGGATGATGAAACTCAAGGCGAAGACTGCATCACCTCGCCGTCCACGTCCCCAAAGGTGTCGCGAGGTGAGGGTGGAGGGAGGCGGGGTCTGAGTCTAGGGAGAAGCAGTCAAGCAGCACAAAACTAAATTCCAAAAGCCTCTGGAAAGGACAGCTGCCGCCGTACAGTCGGGATTCTCTGTCCCTCGAGAACCCGCCCAGACGACCGCTCCCCGCCCCCTGCCCAGCCTGGTCCGGCTTGCGCCAGGCCCTAGAGGACTTGTAGTTTATCCAGCTCGTCACAGCAGCGTTGGTACGGCCCAGACAACTACAAGACCCAGAAGCCAGCGCGCAGCCCGAGGCGGAGTCAGCAGCGGTGGGTGTGCGAATGCAGGGGGCCAGAAGGTGCGGGTGCCAGGCGCCAGGATGCGGTGGCCGGCCACTCAGCTTGGGAGCAGCCCGGACGCTTATTAACCCGACCGGTGCGGGAGGCTCCGCGGCGACAGGCACGTTGCATTCTCACATTGGGTGCAGCCTGGACCACCCAGCCGTGCAGCGTCTTGATGCTGCAGAGGCGCGGTGCGGGGTCCCGGTAACCAGGGAGTGGGAATCCAACCCCAGAACTAGGCTGGCTCTGCTAGCCGAGAGCCTTGGGCTCTTGGGGGACTGGTGTCCACCTGGGCTGTGCACGATGACTTGCTCTTGTTCTTTCTGGGCCAGGGTTATCCTCGGCAGGTTCGCGATGCAGCGGGCGGCGGTGCTGGTGCGGCGGGGCTCCTGCGCCCGCGCCTCGGGCCCCTGGGTCCGTAGTCACAGCAGCGCTGCAGCCGAAGCCTCGGCGGCGCTCAAGGTGCGACCGGAGCGCAGCCCTCGAGACCGCATCCTCACTCTGGAGTCCATGAACCCGCAGGTGAAGGCGGTGGAGTACGCGGTGCGTGGACCCATCGTGCTCAAGGCCGGCGAGATCGAGATGGAGCTGCAGCGGGTGAGCCCGGGGCCTGCGGGGCGCGAGGCCAGGGGGCGCTCATAGCGGGAAGAACCTTGGCAAACCCATCTGGGGTCCTCCAGCAGGACCTCCATCCTCGGCGTTCAGCTTCTTCATTGTACCAGTTTTTGGCTGGAACGAGAGAACGCCCCCTCTTTCTCCCGTTACCCACCAGTGCCCCGCATCTGGCACAAAGTGAGGCCTTCCGATGGTTCACTTGTTGAATTGTACCCAATTATCGAGCGGCCTATGCTGCCAGGCACTGCGTGTTCCCTAAGTGTCCTCGTGGAACCAAGATCCCTTGGAAGGAGGAAAACAAGTGGATATAGAAGTGAGAGTTTCAGATAGTGAACAAATGCTTTGAAGAAAGTAAGACGAAGGGACCTGGGGGTGGTGAGAGAGAAACCCTGTTAGGTAGGAGCCGAGGGAGGAAGGGAGGGAGGTTGTGTGGCTAGTTTGTTCCCGAACCTTTTTTTCAGGGCTGCAGCCTGTTGGGTCTTTGCCAGCCACAGTTGCTTGACAAGAACGGGACTCTGCAGAAGAGACTGGCAGAATTCCTTCTTTTGTACCTCGAGAACTGTGACTGCTATAATCAGAGAGTTGGGTCCTTATGGCCTTAATTAGGCGACCCTGGTGATGCCAGGGATGTTGGCTTAAATCCATAGCTGTTGTAAAAATCCTGGGGTGATTTTTCCCTGCCCCAGCCAGGGTGGCTTGGCTATATGTAAGACATGCCCTTGGGTGAAACCAAGTTCTTTGTTCTGGGGACAAGGTCTGACTGTATAGCCCAGGTTGTCCTTGGACTCCACGTTCTCCTGCCTCCACCTCCCACGTGTTGGAACTTACAGGCATACTCCACAGCCCTGCATCCTAGGATACTGAATTTTAACCTGGGTGGAATTCGGAAGGCAGAGTCAAGAGGGAACATTAGAAGGAAACACTCCTAAGGTTAATAAGAAAATGTTAGCGGGGGGATGATTAGTGCATGCCTTTAGTGGATCTCTAAGTTCAAGGCCAGCCTGGTCTACAGAGTGAGTTCCAGGACAGCCAGAACTCCACAGTAAAACCCTGTATTGAAGAAAAAAAAAAAAGAAAATAAAATGTTAGCAGATAGTTCTGACCCAGAATGTGGGTTTCATGATTTTGTTCAGAGTCACCAGGTCCCAGTGTCTCACTCAGTATCCTTGAATGAGTGAGAGGAACTCTTAGGGTCTCCTCTTTCTGTGGGGAGTTTGATGAGGCCTACTGATACCACCTCAGACACTCAGTTCTACTCAGAACAGTGAGTTAGACAAAAGGGAGCTAGCTCAGTGTCTGTTGCTGACCTTTATGGGAATGGGTTTTGGTGGTTTTTTTTTAAGATTTATTTTTTATTCATTTAAATATGTATATATGTAGCACATATATATGTGGCACACACCTTTAATCACAGCACTTGGGAGGAAGAGGCAGGTGGATCTCTGAGTTCAAGGCCAGCCTGCTCTACAAGAGCTAGTTGCAGGATAGGCTCCAAAGCCACAGAGAAACCCTGTCTTGAAAAACCAAAACAGGCTAGGCGGTGGTGGCGCATGCCTTTAATCACAGCACTTGGGAGGCAGAGGCAGGCGGATCTCTGTGAGTTCGAGGCCAGCCTGGTCTACAAGAGCTAGTTCCAGGACAGGCTCCAAAGCCACAGAGAAACCCTGTCTTGAAAAACCAAAACAGGCTAGGCGGTGGTGGCGCATGCCTTTAATCACAGCACTTGGGAGGCAGAGGCAAGGCGGATCTCTGTGAGTTTGAGGCCAGCCTGGTCTACAAGAGCTAGTTCCAGGACAGGCTCCAAAGCCACAGAGAAACCCTGTCTCGAAAAACCAAAAAAAAAGAAAAAAGAAAAAAAAACCCAAAACAAACAAACAAAAATGTGTACATGTGTAGTTATGTGCACAGGAGTACAGGTGCCCATGGAGGCAAGAAGAGTTGGATCTATGTTGGGCACAGATTTGTGGTGACACACGCCTTTAATCCCAGCATCTGGGAGGCAGAGGCAGGTCTCTGAACTCGAGGCCAGCCTGGTCTACAGAGCAAGTTCCAAACAGCCAGGGCTAAAAGAGAAACCCTGTTTGAAAAAACAAAGCAAAACAAGAGTTGGATTTTCTTGGAAGCTGAAGTTCCAGGCACTTGTCAGCTCCCTGATGTGGGAACTAGAGTCCTCTGCAAGAGCAGAGTGTGGTCCTAACCCCACACTGTCTCTCTACCCCGCGTCTGTTGAAGGCTGGGCCCAGAGAAGACTGGCTCCATTCTGTGCCTGCCTGACACACTGTGGGCATAGAGCATGTGTTTTCTTTTTGGGATCTGGGAGGCTGCAGCTGTCCCTCCTTGAGGCAACAGTCTCCCTGCTAAAACAAAGCTCGGATGAAAGTGTTCTCTGTTTTATCACGTCACAGCTGAGCTGGGAGCGGTTCCAGGAATTCTCTCTACGTTTGCTAAAGAGCAGCTTCCGTATTGGCTCCGTAAAGCAGAGGATGGTGAGGAACAAGAGGTCCCCGACCTTAGGTTCAGGCTACCATATTGTTATCCCAGTTCCGTCTCCCCCAGTTCATTAAGGTTTGGGATGTTTTTCAGCAGGCAGAGAACATGTGAATGTTCCAGGAGCAGGCAGTGCTGTGACCAGTGGCAGGGAAGTTGGGAAGTTCTAGGTTTAGGGGAAGGGGTAGATGTGCTTAGTAGGAGTCTGGGTGGCAGAGGGAGGCAGGGTGGATGAAGTGGAGGAGACTCAGGACTTTACCATGACTCTCGCCTGGACATGGGGAGCCGGGAAGGGTTTCCAGCCGTGGTACAGCTCAAGTAGACACATCTTGGTCATTTGCCCAGAGGCATCCCTACTTCCTAAACAGACATTCCACCCATCCAAGTTTGAGTACCCCTCAGTTAGCTGAGAAGTTCTCTCTGTCCACCTACATTCTCTGATGTTTGTTTTGGTTTTAAGACAGGGTCTCACCATATAGGCTTAACAGACCTGCAACTTCCTAGGTAGATCAGGCTGGCCGGGAACTCCTGGAGGTCCATCCACCTGCCTCTGCTTCCCAGTGCTGGGATTAAGGTGTGCACCACCGTGCCCTCTCTAGCCGTAATGGTCAACTTTGTCAGCCGTAATTGTCAGTTGTTTCTTTCTGTAGGGGAAGGGAAGGGCTGGTGCTGGGGACGTGGATTTAGGGCTTTAGTGCTAGGCAGGCACTCTACATTGACCTGGAGCTCTTCTGAGCCCTGTTATTTTTTATTTATTTTCTGTTTGTGTTGGCTTTGCAAGGTTTGTTTTTTCTGCCTTTGTTTTGAATTTAGCAATCCAAATTGGATGGGTGTTCTAAGGGGTTTTATCTGGTCAAGAGGTTTGTATGAAGACTTGGGCTGGGCGGTGGTGGCGCACACCTTTAATCCCAGCACTCGGGAGGCAGAGGCAGGCGGATCTTTGTGAGTTCAAGACCAGCCTGGTCTACAAGAGCTAGTTCCAGCGCAGGCTCCAAAAGCCACAGAGAAACCCTGTCTCGAAAAACCAAAAGAAAAAAAAAAGACTTGGGGAAGTTTCTGTGTATTCTCTGGGCATTGGTTTTCCTAGTCTGTGAAGGAGGCGAAGAGCTTAGCAGGCCCACTTGCCCCATTCTCTAATGCCTCGTCCTGAGGGACTGAGGTGCCCTCTATGATGGGTCCCAGCATCTTTATTTATTTATTTATTTAAATTTTTGTTTGTTTGTTTGTTTTTCAACACAGGGTTTCTCTGTGGCTTTGGAGCCTGGCCTGGAACTAGCTCTGGTATATCAGGCTGGTCTCGAACTCACAGCGATCTGCCTGCCTCTGCCTCCCAAGTGCTGGGATTAAGGGCGTGCACCACCACCGCCCGGCTTAAATTTTTTGTGTGTGTGCATTTGTGTGAAGGTGTCAGATCCCCTGGAACTGGAGTTACAGACAGTTGTGAGCTGCCATGTGGGTGCTGGGAATTGAACTCAGGACCTTTGTAAGAGTAGCGAGTGATTCGCTTAACCACTGAGCCATCTCTCTAGCCCTGAGTACCAACATCGTATGCTGCCTATGGAATTGTTTCAATGAGTTCTTTGCCAATAGTACTGGCTGGACACGTGACCCTGGTGTTTGTCTTCAAGGTGGCTGGCAGGGCTTAGTCCCCGTGATTTTTGCTCCTCTGATAAGGTAGCCTGAAGGAAGAGAGGAAGAGGCTAAGGGGTAATAGCCAGGGTAAGGGGCCATTTCTCCTTGATAGCAGCTCCACCAAGGGAGAGTCTGTTTTGTGGTTTCGGATCCCATTGTTCATTGGGAGCAGCACTTTTTAATAAGCTGCAATTAAAGGGGGTTTGAGAGGATCTGACAGTTTCTCAACCTACTTTTTTTTTTCTCTTGCTTATTTAAGGGCAGGGATCAGGACTTGGCACAGTAGAGAGAAGGAATGGCTTTACTTTTCCAATTGTAAAAGTAAACACTGGCCAGGTGGAGTATTGGGGGCGCTATAAATCTAGCTACTTGGGAGTCTGAGACAGGGGGATTACTTGAGTCCAGGAATTCAGGGCCAGCCTGAGCAATAAATATAGGAAAGCTCTCCATCAAAACCTACAAATATAAAAGTGCTTGCCATATAATCATAGGGGCCTGAGTTTGGTCCCAGAACTCAAATGAAAAAGCCAGGCCTGGTGGTGTGCACTTGTACCCCAGTTTTGGAGAGGCAGACAGGAGCATCCCTGGGGTTCCCATGGCCAGCTAGTAGCCTATTCCAGCCAATGAGAGACCCTTTCTCAAAACAGGAGGTGGATGGTTCCTGAGGAACCACACCCAAGACTGACCTAATAAAACAGAGAAAGCTCAAAGAGCAGAAGGTTTAGAACTAGAGAAGTCTGATTACTTGTGTTACCTTCAGTGTGTGTTGCGTGTAATGTGGGGCCCTAGCACATGGCTGTCGTTCGCTGGATAGAAGTTAGAGCCCTGGATGTGCTGAGCACAAGTGGTCTCACTGGTCATCTTCAGAGTTGGTATAGAAAATTTCCAGGTGTGATGGCACACTCCTTTAAGCCCAGCACCGGGGAGGCTGAGGCGGTGGATAGCACCTGAGGATTTGAGACCAGCCAGATCTACATAGTGGGTTCCAGGCTAGCCAAGCAGCCAAGGCTGCAAAGTAAAACCCTGTCTCAAGAGAAAGGAAAATTTGAATAATAAAGAAGAAAACTAGAAGATTTCCTTGAATCCTGCACCCATCCACCCTGTGCTGGCCATAGACCCGCTAAGGGCTGTGGCCCTCAGACAATTTGCCCAGACTGTGTTGGCCTGCACTCTCTCTTCTTCACAAACTGGTTTCCGTGTTAGTGACAGTCCTTTAAACAGAAGCCAATTAAAATCATTAGAGTCTTTGTTCTTGGGTCACAGTGGCAGGGCCTGCAGTTCCAACTACTCAGGCAGCAGAGGCAGGAAGATCCTTGAGTCCAGGAGCTCCGAACCAATCGTGAACAGCACAGCAAGACCCTTTATTATTCTGAAACTTTTTTTGTTTTGTTTTTCAATACAGAGTTTCTCTGTGTAGCTTTGGCTGTCCTGGAACTCGTTCTGTAGACCAGGCTGGCCTCGAATTCAGAGATCCACCTGCCTCTACCTCCTGAGTCCTGGGATTAAAGGTGTGTGCCACCACCACCCGGCTACCACCAAACTACTACGAACTGCTTGAGTGTAAGAAGAGGAGATTGCTTCCCACCTCTGAATCTCTCAATGTGGGGTTTCCTGGGTCAACTGCCTCTTCACTGTAATAATGATCCTGAACAGAAATTCTTCAGCTTTCCTTACAAATTTTTTTTAGATTTATTTACTTTTAAATGTTTATTATTTTATGTGTATGTGTGTTTTGTTTGTATGTATATATTATATGTATACCACATGTATGCCTGGTACCTGTGAGGCCAGGAGATGGTGTCAGATCCCCTGGAACTGGAGTTAGAGATAGCTGTGATCAGCTGTGTGGGTGCTGGGAACCAAACCCCGGTCGTTGGTAAGAGCAGCAACGACCCTGCTCCTTGTAAATCTTGACATCTCTGATTGTCTGTGTAGGTCAGAGTTTTGCGCTGTTCTGGGTCTCAGTTTTCTGTGAAATGCATCTGTTTTCAGGACCCGTGGGACCTGGTGGGGTTTTGTCTCCAGGGCTTCTGCCTACTCTAGTCTGGTTAATTGTCCCTTTGAATCTGGGAGCAAGGGGCCTTTCATAAGAGGTTTCTGGGGTTTGGCAAGGCCTCTCTCCCACCCTGTACCCCACTCCTTTCCTGTACCCATTTTGGTAAAGATTTGTGTGTGTTCATGTGTATGTGGGTAGAGGTGCCCACTGAGGTCAGAGGTGTAGAGCTGGAGTCCCAGGCAGTTGTGAGCTGCTCACAAGTGCTGGGAACTGAACTCGGGTCCTCTGCTAGAGCGGGATAACACACACTTACCTGCTGAACCATCTCTGTAACACTGTACCCCTTCTTAGTCTCCTCTTCCAATATTTGCTTTGTTTTTTTCTCATTGGGCCCTGCCTACCGTCTCTCACCCTCCTTATTTGCTGTATTGGGAATATTTGTTGAACAAAGGAGAAACTCTGTGGGCTTCTTGAACATAGGTCTCATGAAGTGACTGGGCCGTCCTTTGAACAAGGAGTTAACTTGCTCTTGTCCCTGCCTCCTCTCCTCCCCAGCTCTGTTGGGGTGTGTGTAACTGGCAGGCACGAGTGTGCATGATTAAGATGTTCAGCATGGGGCTGGAGAGACGGCTCCATGGTTAAGAGCACTTGCTGCTCTTACAGAGGATCCTGATTTGATTCCCAGAACCCATATTGGGAAGCTCATACCATCTGCGACTTGAGCTCCAAGGGATTTGATTTGTCTTCTTCTACCTTCTGAGAATACCTGCACATGCCTCCCAAGCCCTGGGATTAAAGGCATGTGCCACCACACTGGACTAGCTATTTTTTTAAATAGCATTTTTCTCACGCGTGTGTATACACGTGTAGGGTATATGTAGAAGCCACAGAACAACATTGGTGTCATTTTTTGGATGCTGCACACCTTAAATTTTGAGACGGGCTCCCATTTGCCTGGAACTCATTGACTCATCTAGGCTGGTGAACCCTGGGAATTCACTTGTGTTGTGCGAGAGGGCCTGCTTTTCGTCCCGATCACCCAGCTAGCTTACATCTAAATAATTACACAGAAACTGTATTCATTGAAATACTGCCTGGCCCATTAGCTCTAGCTTCTTATTGGCTAACTCTCACATATTTGTTTAACCCATTTCTAATAATCTGTGTGTTACCATAAGTTGTGGCTTACTGGGAAAGGTTCAGCATGTCTGACTCTGGCGATTTCATGGCAGCAGCTCTCTGTCCCTCTCCTTCCCATCATTCTGTTCTGTCTATTCCGCCCACCTAAGGGCTGCCCTATCAAAAGGCCAAGGCAGTCTCTTTATTCAACCAATGAAAGCAACACAAATACCACACTTGTTTTCCCTTCCCAGCACTGAGAGTGCAAACCATACACCATTGCATTTGCAGTTTTTTTGGCTTGTTTTTATATGTGATTCTAGGGCTCGAACTCAGGTCATTGTGCCTGAACCATTTCCTCAGCCTTCCCATTTTGATTACTTTTATTTCGACTTGTCCACCAGTCTGGTGACCTTTAGTGGTGCTGAACTGTGTGCTGGAAGGACAATGATAATTTTTTTTCTTTTTCCCTTGAAGAAATGTTTCGCCACTATTGAGCCGTACATAAGTCAAGTGAGAGGAAGAGAGCACTGCTTTCCCCGGACCCTCTCTCCATGCCGCGGTGGATGCAGTTGTGGTTTGGACATGTGCAAGTGCATTAGACAGAGGAACTCTAGAATGCTGTGAGAGATAACCAAACACTGCATGCTTGTTAGCCCCGCTGCCAAGGAGCTGGACTGGGGTCAGTGACACCCCTGGTGCATGTACCAGGCCTGGATAAGCACTTTCTGGGGTACCTTAATATTCCCAACCCATGTGGACCTTGTCTGCCCAGGATACCCTTCTGAGTGGTTTCTCTTAGCTATGCAGAATGGTCTGCTTGTCTATTCAAGGGAGCCACATCGTGGCCCAAACTCATCCATCATGCAAAGTGTCCATGGTCTGTAGGCACAATGACCCAAGAAAGGGGGTGCTCAGTGTTCCCAGGCTTTGTGTCAGCAAGCCCTGAATTGGCTAAATAGTGCTGGGGGAGGGCACAGGAAAGGGACATCCAGGGCTAGATTCCAGGCGTCATTTTCTTCTGTATTGGGCTGGCCCATGGCCCAGGCCTAGACCTGTATGTTGAGTCTTGGCCGTGACAGATTTATTTCTTACTGAAGAATAGGCTCTGGCCATACCACAGAGTCATCTCTGTTCAGTAGCTGTAGGCTTGAGAGCTACGGTGGTTTAAAGGCTGATGGAGGGCTTCTCAGTTGAGGACCCCAGGCCAGCACTAGGGTGTGTGGGCCTGCCTTTTGTATGCTATGTATGACTTAGGTTGCTACCTCCTAGCCCCCACTATCCTTCTTGGCTCCTACCTGTGGGGTGAGCCTTGCAGCTACGTGCCCTTCTCTCCTGCTCTCACTCCTGACCCAGCCTGGTGCAGCAAGTGCTGCCACCACCTGCCTTGGTCTAGAGATGTTTGACTGCCAGGAAGAAAGCTCCATATTGGCCATCTCCGACTAGCTCTAAAGATGGGGCAAGAGGCACTTGCAGGGTCCCCTGTCTCCCAGACACACCTTTCAGAGACTTGGGCTCTGTTTGTGACACTCTGAGGCCCTTTTCCGGATTCTTTTCTCAGCCTGCTATGCCTTGTGAGGCTCAGAAAAAGAACTTGGTGGGGAAGGGCCAAAGAGATGACTCCGTAAGAGTGCTCATCATGTAGGCGTGAGCCTGAGTTCAAATCCCCAGCGCCCAGGCGAAAAGCCAGGGCTGGCTGGTCGGCAGCCTGGCCAAAACCCAGGGAGCTCCACGGGCAGTGAGACTTCCTGTATCAGAGCAACAAGGGGAGAGCTACGGAGACTAGTCAGAGTCCTCCTCTGGCCTCTGCATGTTTGCCCATGCTCAAGCACACACCTGAGTGTGGCGCACACGTGTGCAGAGACACACATACACTTGTACACATGTCCACACACTCAGGAGAACAAACTTCACCATGTCAAAACCGCAGAACTGTATCTTTGTCTTTGGGAAAGCACAGTTGGAAATGGGGTGGGGACTGCCAGGCCTTCCCACCCCCACCCCTCCTTCCTCCACAGTGACACTAGGGCCTCTTTCCTGGACTAGCTGTGTAAGGCGGAGTTTGCTCCTGATTATCCTTCCAGCCACCCAGGGAGGTGTTTCAACCTGCTAGTCTATTCCTTCAGCAGCTGGTGCTGGATTTATCAGGGTGCTGTGTCGACTCCCTTGCTTCCGTGTCTCCGTGATCTGTTTTACCTTTGTGGCAGCTGAAGTGTCTTTCCCCCACTTCCCAGTGACCTCCAAATCTCTCTTTCAAGGCAGGATTTATGTAGCCTTGGCTGTCCTGAAACTCTCTCTGTAGACCCGACTGGCCTTGAACCCATAGAGATCCACCTGCCTCTGCCTCCAGCGTGTTGGGATTAAAGGTGTGCGTCACCACCGCCTGGCTCAAATCCCTCTGAGTTAGTCCCTTCTGTGATCCCTGTTCAGCGCTCACTTCATTGTCTCTTATCCTTCCTGCTAAAAAGAAAGGAAAGGAAACTAGCCATTCTGCAAAAACTGGCTTATGAGAGAACAAGGCCAGGACCTAATTCCCATGGATGGATGTCTTCTGGAGGGGGCCATGAACTCCATGTTTCTAGCCCTTTGAGGTTTCAAAGTGAAACTCTGGGCACAGGAGTATGGACATCTAGGCTTTCCGTCCCTGACTCTGGCACTGGAGACAGGGACATCTAGGCTGTCCGTCCCTGACTCTGGGCACAGGAGTAGGGACATCTAGGCTGTCCGTCCCTGACTCTGGGCACTGGAGACAGGGACGTCTAGGCTGTCCGTCCCTGACTCTGGGCACTGGAGACAGGGAC
>JAQHUG010000066.1:1110334-1128890 GCA_028555095.1 Dicrostonyx torquatus
GCTGTCCGTCCCTGACTCTGGGCACTGGAGACAGGGACGTCTAGGCTGTCCGTCCCTGACTCTGGGCACTGGAGACAGGGACGTCTAGGCTGTCCCTCCCTGACTCTGGGCATATTTTGCTCCTGGCCTCTGCTGTTCCTCTACTACCACTTTGGTCCCAGTGCCTTTTAGACATCCCGGTGAAGTGACAGGCTGTGGAGCTGTGTCACGATGCCTCAGCCACCTAACAGCTCTTCTGGTTTGTCCAGAAAGTGGGGGTGACAGAGCACACTGGGGGTCTGCCTTCCAGAGTTCAAATCCTAATGCTTGTGTTTATCAATCGCGTGACACCAAGTGAGTTCGTTAGTCTTTTGAAACCTCAGTTTCCTTATTTGTGAAATGGGGTTCTTCCTCATGGAAATGGTTGTGAAGATTAAATGGGACCAGGCTTAGTTAGCACTGCTTGACATTTGGTGAGGCTCAAAATAGGATTGCTTATTAATATCTTGTGGTAATTCTACAACGTGGCCTCAGGAATGTAGAGTCTAAGAGTCCTTAAATAACCACCTGCCACCTTCTCTCTGCAGGGCATCAAAAAACCATTCACTGAGGTTATCCGAGCCAACATTGGGGATGCCCATGCTATGGGCCAGCAGCCAATCACCTTCCTCCGTCAGGTGAGCCCGCCCTCCTGGAATAGGCCTCCTGGAGCCCTGAACTAGAACTTGGGAGGGGCCGGTACATTAATCACTAGAATCCCTGAGGGATGTGCCACCAAAGTAGCAGCCCTTTCGGGTACCTAATGTCCCCTGCTTTTCTCTCTCTCAGCAATCCCCTTCTAAGGGTATCAAAAATGCCTTAACCCATTTGTGGTGTCCAGGGTAGGACACTTCCGGGAAGGCTCTTCTTCTGTGATAGATCTGGGGTCCCGACAGAGAGCTTCTGTGAGGGTGTTCGTGCGTGTAAGTGGGACAGAGAGGTGCAAGCGCAGAGGGCCTGGAGGAAGTATGCCCGGGTGAAAACACAGCCCAAAGGGAGCCCCTGTGCTGGAGTGCTGGCTGGCGTTGTGCATTTGCACAAGTGGAGCTCCCTTGGGTGGCAGATGGAGGTCTCCCTGCAGCCCAGCAAAATCTCAGGTTAGAGCAGTGACTGCCTCTGCTCTCAGTTGCCTCCAACATAACCCACCCCCCTCGTAAGGGCTCTAAGTGGTGGGGGGTTCAGTGTTTATGTCTGAACATCAATGACAAAATGTTGTGTGAGCTAACATTGAAGGACCAGCAGCCAGAAGGAGGGAAAACATGGTAGGAAAATGCCTCCGGGCAGCCTGGTCGGGGTAGGAGACCTAGTTATGGAAAGCCTTTTCCTGGAGAGGACTGGGCCTGTTCTGGAGTGCCGTGTGTGGCTATGGTTCTCATGCAGGGCAGGAAATGAACTTTCAAAATGGTAGCCTTATTCCTTTTCTCTCCCTTGTCACCACCTTCAGAAGTGGCACACCACGGGGGTCCCCTCACCTTGTCCTTTGGGGCCCCAGCCCCTGTGTGACAGAGGAGAGCATACAGCTGGTCCTGTCTGAGGGATGCCCTGCAGCCATTACTGCTGACCTGCAGAGGACTGTGGAGCTGAGTGGATTAGGGCCCGGGATGCAGAAGTAGGGGCCAAACAGTAGCTCCGTCAGAGAAGCAGAGGCAGGAGGAAGGCCGAGGTCCTTGATTGTCAGTAGAGGCTCCAGATGTGGACCCGGTCTCAGGTCATGAGTAGGTTCCCAACAGTGCTTATCTTTACAAAAGGCTGTCAAACTCATCCCCAAAGCCAACCCAGCCCTGGACCCCAGCTGTCCTAACTTGTCTCAGATGGTGTCAGCTACCTGTAGCCTTCATCTGTCTCCTGTGTTCTTCATAATGCCCTTGGGAGAAGGGTAGGCTAGGTTATTGCTCTTTATCCAGAGGAAGAAAAAACAAGCAGGGGGTTAGTCCTGTGACTGTTATCAGCACTATGACCTGTTCTCCCCTCCCCGCAGTGAGCCTGGCGTGGTTCCTCAGCTGCCAGCTTTAGACAGGTGCGTGAGTTTTACTGGCACCTTGTCACACACGGCCTTGGTTAATCCTCTCAGTCTGTGTGTTAAGGTGATTTTGTTGAAGAGAAGCCTTTCCGGCTTTCAAGTCTGAAGTTTAGTCTCACAGAAAACAGGCTGAGAAGGGCTTCAGGCTGTGTGTCTTCAGGACCTCACAGCCTTCTTTTGTCAGCCAGATTCTGCTGCCCACTGAGGCCTGGCCCCTTACCCAGAAGACCCTCTAGTTCTTAAGATCCTGGGTGTTTGGGTCCAGTGTTCTTCATGGATGGGTGGAGGCTGAGGCTGAGTAGCACCCTCACACTCCGCCATGGCACCCTTCTTGGCACCTCATTCTTGCACCGAGCCTTGGAAGTCAGAATCTCTCCTGCTGCAGAGTCACTGTCTCCCTCTTTGCTACCTCAGCTCTCATGGAGGGGCATGCTGCGACGTGATGTTTGGAGCTGGCATCTTCTCCCTGGACCTTGCCCAGTGTCCGGTGGTCTTGGTGTACCACCTTATAAGCTCGACTGTATGCTCTTTCTTTAGGTGATGGCACTCTGCACCTACCCAAACCTGCTAAGCAGCCCTAGCTTCCCAGAAGATGCTAAGAAGCGAGCTCGGCGGATCCTGCAGGCTTGTGGTGGAAACAGCTTGGGTGAGGCCCAACTTGCAAAGTCCTCAAGGATGTGAAACCAATGTGGGCTCCAGGATAGGTCTGGGCCCATTAGCACGCAAAGAGCTATGAGGTGGCTGCCCTAGAAGTGTGGACAGTGGCTCATGTGTCGAGTGTGTGCAGATGCACCTATGCTCTTTCTCCCCCAGGTTACTAAGTCAGTGCTTTCCATGCTGTCCTGTGGGGGGGGGGG
The DNA here is from genome assembly GCA_028555095.1 of Dicrostonyx torquatus. Classification (NCBI taxonomy): domain Eukaryota; kingdom Metazoa; phylum Chordata; class Mammalia; order Rodentia; family Cricetidae; genus Dicrostonyx; species Dicrostonyx torquatus. Next base: position 1,113,230 of record JAQHUG010000066.1, read on the forward strand.
GGTCGGATACTCAAGGGCAGATATCTCTAGTCTCTGATTTGGGTTTGTTCTATGACCAGCTGGAGGCTAAGTAAAAGGGTAGTTCCCAGCCTAGCTCAAGCTCCTTGTGTCTGTGGCACTGTCTGAAGAATGGCTACTATTTGCCAGGGATAGGGAGCATCCATGTCCCCTCTGCCCCGCTTTGTTTGGCTTTCTTCAGTAGAATTTTCCCTATTACCCCTTCCACTCTGTTGCAACCCTTCCATCCTACCCCTGTTCCTCTTTGTGGAGAGCCCAGGCCCAGGCCCAGGCCCAGCAGTCTGCCTCCTAGTAGAGGCAGGTGCCCTCTGGCTCCGAACAAGGAGGTCCTGAATTTGACCTCTGTGGATGCGACAGTGATATTCTCCCTCCCTACCCTTCTTAGAATCCAACTCTTGGCTCTGGCTCTTTGTTCTCATCTCATTTTCTTTCTTGTTTATTTCCCCTTTTCCCCAGTGCCTGAACAGCAGATCTCAGTCAAAAAAAAAAAAAGTTGTTCTTTTTTTGTTGTCTGTTTTTTTGTTTGTTTGTTTGGTTGGTTGGTTTTGTTTTTTTTGGAGACAAGGTTTCACTTGTGGCTTTGGAGTCTGTCCTAGAACTAACTCTTGTAGACCAGGTTGGCCTCAAACTCACAGAAATCCACCTGCTCCGCCTCCTGAGTGCTGGGATTAAAGGCGTGCGCCACCACTGCTCAGCAAAATGGTTTTTCTTAAAGTGTTCTTAGAATATGTGCCCTAATGTTCTGAGACCTAGAGCCAAGAGTGAAACAGATATTTTTCTAAATTGCTCAGTCAGGTCAGAGAACAGCTAAACCGCCCCTTGGTTCCTGCCTCCCTCTCTGCTCCCCTCTCTCCTTTTGTGCTCTGTCTCTTGTGGGCTCTGTGCTTACCTGCTGGGCATGGTGACCCTGTCAACACCCTTGATATGGGTGCTGTGGTGTCTCTCTTAGGAACAGGCCAGTGCCCCTGCATCCCTGCCTGCCAGCCTGGGAGCTAAATCTTCTGGTGCAGTGGTACTGCTTTTCCTTTACCTTCCTCCCAGCCCAGAGGACAAATTTATTTCCCAGAACCCTGATGGCCCTGAGGTCTCCAGAAGTTCCACTGGAGAGGCAGGCGAAGAGGAGGGGAGTTTGCTTTGTGTGTGTCCAATGTGAGGGGGTAGGGAGAGGACCTTTGTTCCACCCACTAACCCTCATTTATTGACTTTTGTTCCTCTTTGTCAGCTAGAGCTGGGGGTAGGAAGAGGCTGTGTCTGTGGAAGGGCTGCCTTGGGCTGTTATATGAGGAAACCAGTAGACCATAAGGGTTTTGTGGCTTATACTGGGCTCTGTCTCAGGAGCTCGTGAATACAGATGAGGGAAACACATTCTGAGCCTTTCTTTCTCGTCTTTAAACTAGGAACTATTTTGTCTTCTCCTCCTGGACTTGTGAGAAACGCTGATATGTCAGCTAGAGCCTCCTGGTAGATGTTGAGACGCAGCCAGGCTCTGCCCCCTGTAAGGAGGGGTTAGTGTGCTCCTTCTAACGGTGATGTTGAGGGGCCAGTGTCAGCAGAGCCTTCGGCAGCCCAAACTGTTTCCTGCCATAGAAGTAAAAGGAAGTGGAATGTGTCTGTGTTCTAGGAGATGCTGACCAGAGTACCAATTGCTGAATATTATATGAAGGGGTTTTTTTTGTTTATTTTAAACATTTCTATTTTATGTCTATGGGCATTTCTGCCTCATGTATGTCTGTGTACCACTTGTAAGCCTTGTGTCTGTGGAGGTGAGGAGAGGGCATTGGATCTCCTGGAACTTGGAATTCGAGATGGTTGTGAGGCACCATCCACCATGTGGATGTTGAGAGTTGAACCCAGGTCCCCTGGAAGAGCAGTCAGTGTCCTTAGCCACAAAACCATCTCCATGGTCCATTTTTATCTGTTTTAATGTATGTGTATGTTTATGCCTGCTTCTCTGTATGTGCCCCAGGTGTGTGCATTGCCCGTGGGCCAGAAGAGGGGGTTGACTCCCCTGGAACTGCAGTTCCAGGCAGCAGTGAACCACCACATGGGTGCTGAGGATTGAACCTGGGTCCTCTGCAAGGACAGCCAGTCTTCTTCCCTGCTGAGCTGTCTTTCTAGGCCCCATGTGTGAAGCCTTAGAGTTCAGCCATGCTTTTCTCATGACTCTTAAAATTGTGTTTTACTTGGCAGGGTGTGGTGACATGCCCTTTAACCCCAGTAGTCATCAGGCAGAGGTAGGCAGGTGATTTTTATTTTGTTTTGTTTTGTTTTTGAGACAGGGTTTCACTGTGTAACAGTCCTAGCTGTCCTGGAACTAGCTCTTGTAGACTAGGTTGGCCTTGAACTCACAGAGATCCACCTACCTCTGCTTCCCAAGTGCTGGGGTTAAAGATGTGTGCCACCACCGCCTGGTGAGGTAGACAGATCTTGTAAACTGGAGGCCAGCTAGAGCTACATGGAGACCCTGTCCTTAAAAAAAAAAATGCAAGTGTGTTTCTTACTAGTGCTTTCTTGTCCATCTGACAAGCAGTTCAGTCCTTAGGTTGAGCCCTGGCTACTAAATATCCAGAGGCAGTGGGAGCTGTGAGCTTTGTCTGACCTGACTCTGGGCACATGGCATGTCCCAGGTGCTGTTCCCCACACGGAGGGACACAAGCCATTGAGGTGAATAGTTTCTGTGCTCGTGGAGTGTACTGCCACTTTTGAGAGAAGCAAACGCTAACAGTAGTCAGGGGCTGGAGAGATGGCTCAGCCGCTAAGAGCAGGTACTGCTTTTGCAGAGGACTGGGGTTCTGTTCCCAACACCCATGTTAGGCTGCTCACAACTGCCTTTAACTCTTGCTCCGGGGTAGGGGGTGAGGTGTCCTGCTGGCTTCTTCAGACGCCTGTATTCACGTGCATATTTCCACACATAGATACATACATGTTCATGTGATTCTGCAGGTGCATGGCAGACAGAGGGAGCACGAGGGTAAAGACCTTGAGGTGCAGCGTGATGTGACCCAGTGGAAGGGACTGGGTTATTCAGGGTAGCAAGGCAATCTGGCAGTGGTGGTGTGCCAGTTTGTAAGCTGGAACATGGATGAGCACTCGCTCAGGGAAGTGACTTCTAATCAGAGGGGCCAGTGGTGGCTAGATACTCCAGGGTCAGTCTCTGGGATCTGCGTCGGATCCACTTAGAGCACTGAGCTACTTTGGAGGACTAGTATCAACCCATTCTCCAAAGTTCTGTAGACCCATGAGTAAGCACCTAACTAAAGCATAGAAACCCCAGATCTAATGGGTACTGTTGTCATAAAGCATGTCTGTATCACAGGTATGGGCACGGCTTGACACAGTAGAAGCCAGGGCTTACTGTGTAATAGATGCTCAGTAAACATTGGATGGAAAGATGGGTGGGTGGAAGAGCCCAAATAAGTAGGTAAGCAGCTTGCTATAGTTCCAGAGCCCAGAGCAGTGGGAAAGAGGCCCTACTTTAGTGTCCATAGCCATCTTTACCCCCAGATAATTATATGGGTGCCACACTCATTTTGATGAACTAGACGTCTTGCCTCTAATCATTATCTTGCTTGTTGTTTCACAGGATCTTACAGTGCCAGCCAGGGTGTTAACTGCATCCGTGAAGATGTGGCAGCCTTTATCACCAGGAGAGATGGTGTGCCTGCAGACCCGGACAACATTTACCTGACCACTGGAGCTAGCGACGGTATCTCTGTATGTACAAAGATGGCCCATTCTTATCCCAGTGTTCATTCGTGAGACGAACAGCCTTGCAAGCTAGGGCCAGGGGTTTGAACTAACTAACTGGCCAGGAGACAGGCTCGGTGGGCAGAGTGAGTCACCCTCTGGTATTCCTGTCCCAGTAACTTCTAGTCCCTGATAGTCTCATGACCCTGGATATAACCACAGCTTCAATTTTCCTTCAGAGGATCCACCAGCAGGCCAACAGGTGGGGAGCTATAGGGTGCTTGAGGGTGCCCCTTGGCCTCTGTTGTCAGCACATATTGATGTTCCTTCTCTGCTGGGTGTTGTGCTAGGTGCTGGGAGACCTTAGGGAACCAGGTTCACTACTTGGCCTTTGCCTGCACACTGGTGTTATGACAGTCTACATGAATCATAAAGGTCACCTCATGAGTTTTCAGTTTCTGTTCTACAGTGAAGCTGCCATGGTCGCAGCAGGAACTGTAGAAGGCTCCACTGAAAAAGACTAAAAGATGCAGGAATGGACTGGGGAAGGTGGGAGAGGGAGAGTTTTCTTAGCTGAAGATCGGTGTATGGAAAGAACTTGGTCCGGAAAGAGGCTTAGTGTTGTGGGAATGAACTCAAGGTAGGTGAGCTCACACAGTGAAGGATAGTGACCAGACAGGAAAGCAAGTAATGGCTAATTCTGTAGGATCCTAGAGACCATGCTGAGGATTCAGGTCAGCCTAAGAAGACTAGAGAACCATTGGCACTTCAGTAACGGGAGGGAGGCCCCACGACTCAGTCAATATTCAGTTCAACTTGGGCCTGGCCAGAAAGAGCCAAGTAACAGGAAGTGAAGGAGCACGTAGGAGGTGAGAGAAGAGCTGGCTCAGACTGGGATGAGCCAGGATGGCATCGGTGGTTACACGGCTGAAGTCTGAAATTCTAGGCTTGGGGAAAGGGCTCGTGGCCTCCTGGGCTTTGTTTGTCGGCTTGTTTTGTTTCCTCTTTAGTGCCCAGGATCAAATCTGGCGCTCAGTATGCTAGGCAAGTGCTGGACCACTTAACTGCACACACCCTGGTCCTCCATTCGCTTTTGGTGTGTTTCTCCGTGGCTCCCGTTCTGTGCTAAGTACCATTAACTCATGTGTTCTTCCTACTTGAGTGGCTGTTATTATCCTTAAGGGGGCTTTTGTCTCCTGACCTCACAGGCTCTTGTTTTGATGTTGAGTGCTTGTTTCCCAAAGCCTTTCAAATAGATACATTGATCTCCTACCTACTGGAACCCCTGAGGAAGCAGGCGCAGCCGTGCTTCCCATTCTGGTGGGATTCTTGCAGCAAGGAATTGAACCTGCTCGCTGGTGGTGCCATTTCAACAGTCTTCTATTTAGAAGTCCATCCAGCCATGTGTGGGCAACTGATGGTTATTGATAACATAGATTTTAAATGAGATTATCAGGGTGAGGCAGAATAATTCTAGGGCAGGACCAGCCGGGGTACTGGTTTAGAAAGAGATTGCTTGGTTGGTTGGGCTTTTGGAGTCAGGATCTCACAATGTAGCCCAGGCTGGCCACTGCTGTTATTAAACATGTGTTGCTCCATACCTGTCACGTGGCCAGTCCTTTACTACATGTCATACATAGCTCAGGAGCTTTAACACATGTGTTTTGTACTGCCTACTTCACCTCTTGTGTTCCAGCTAAGGAAACGGAAGTGAAGCGAACTTGGTGGGGTTACAGGCAGCGGGGCCCCTGGTGGTGAGAGAGCTGGGGCTAGGCCTCCTCAGGCTTGTCTGCTCATTGCCTCTGGAAGGGTGAGAAGCAGCAGGGACCCTGTAGGTGTTACCTTTTGTTGCAGACGATCCTGAAGCTCCTGGTCTCTGGGGGTGGCAAGTCACGGACAGGTGTGATGATCCCCATCCCCCAGTACCCTCTGTACTCCGCGGTCATCTCCGAGCTTGATGCCATCCAGGTGAACTACTACCTAGACGAGGAGAACTGCTGGGCCTTGAACGTGGATGAGCTCCGACGGGCGGTGCGGCAAGCCAAAGACCACTGTGACCCCAAAGTTCTCTGCATTATCAACCCCGGGAACCCCACAGGTCTGCGAGTCACTCTCTTAGCGCTTTCTCAGGGGCTCGGAGGAGCTGGTGTGTGGACGCTTGGCCACTAAAGAACTGAGGGACACAGGTCCTCTCTGTCCCAGTTTCCTGATTCATTCCACTTTTGCTAACAGCTCTGGAACTCGCCTCAGGCCACCTCAGGAGATAAGAAGCAGGCAGCTTTTTGTTTTCTTTTCTTTCTTTCTTTCTTTCTTTTTTCTTTTTTTTTTTTTTTTTTAGGGTTGTGTTACCAACAGAAGCTGCTCTTTTTCGTAGTTTACCTCCATTTGTAAAGTCTCATCTCCTTGAGGTTCAGCACACAAATGTCACCATCCAGCCGGGGGCACAGCACATTTACTTCCTCTTGTTCTTCTCAGCTGGGTTTCCGAATGCTCATGTGTAGAGTTTGTTGTTCCTTTGAGAAGAAAATGCCATATTAAAAACAAACAAACAAACAAAAGCCTGTTTCTAGAAGTTGAAAAATGCTCCAAATTTTGCGTGTTTTTCTTAGAAAAAAAGTATCCAGTCCTGCCTGTTTTGACCCCCCAAGCTGCTGGTTCATGTGGCTCCAGGGTTATTTGGATGAGAGAACAGGAACTCCCTTCTCTTTCTTTGTTGAGTTAAGTTGGAGTGGGGCCAAAATACATCAGAGTTGATTGTGGAATCTGCTTCTCTGAAACGTGAACTGATGCTTCAATAAGTTGAAAACAACCACTTTAATTCCTGAATGCAACCGAGGTGCACCTGGTGCAAACACTGGTGCTGGTGCTCCAGTGCCTTGTAGGAGGGATGAAGATTCTAGTCTGCCCATCATGTAGTTCAGGGAAACGACACAGGACTCTGTTCTCAATTGGGCTGTAGATCATTATCATGAGCTTGGAAAACCTCCCAGGCCAGTCCAAACGTCAGTGTTCTTAAGTTCCTGAGGAGAACTGCTTCTTTAGGATGGGTTCCTAAACTTTGAGCTCGTTAAAGTCCAGAAGGTGAACTCCGCTCACCCATATTTTAATGACTGGGGTAGGGTAGGGCTGCAGAACTGGCAGGTCCACCCAGTCCAAGATGACACTTCTGCTGATCCCAGGGCCACACTGGGAACAGCAAGTCCAGCAGCATTTGTATGCTGAGTCGGCTCTTGAGTCAGTTCCTTTCTGTCTGTTTCTTGGGAGACAGTGAATTCCTAGCTGGCCTGTACTGGCTGTGTCATCCAGGCAGACCTCAGACTCCCAGCAGCCCCACTCCTCAGCCTCTGAGTGCTGCTGAGATTACAGGCTCATGCCACTCGCGTCTTCTGAGTCAGGATTTTCTGCCCCGTGAATCTTTTTACCTCCCTGTCTGGGAGGACATACCTCCACCAAAGACTTGCCTGTTGTAAGTAAAGGGATCCTGTGAATGTGTATTGTTATAAGTAATTCTCTTAGAAACCTTTCTCTTGTTTGTTTGAGGTAGGGTCTCCCTCTATGTAGTCTTGCCTGTCCTGGAACTAGCTCTTGTAGACCAGGGTGCTCTCAAACTCGCAGAGATCCGCCTGCCTCTGCCTCCCGAGTGCTGGGTTAATACACCACCACCGCCCAGCCTTATAACTTAGGAAGAGTGATCTATGAGTAAACACCACCCGCCCTTCTTCTCTGAGGCCTTACTGTTTGGAAATCAGTCAGCTGCTAGGGGAGGAGTGGTAAGAAATGGAAACTTCCCAACTACATACCATAGCCAGCTCGGCTAAAAGATGTCAACGTAGCTTTGGGTTTCAAGAGAGAAACTTGGCTCTAAACTGAAAGGCCGTATGGTGGAACCTGATGTCCGGTCATAAAGCAGACATCTGACTCCACCCTCGTGTGAGAAGTTCCTCAGTTCATATCTCAGCTCTGCTGTCCTCTGAGTTGTATTCCTTCTTAGAATCTGTCCTTGGGGGCCTTCAGCAACTCCATCCCTCGCTCATCAGATGAAACCTTGAGTCCATCTTTTCCTGTGATTTTACTGAGAGTCCCAGCGTAGGTACTTACTGGCCCGTCTCCGAACCAATCAAATCACTAGGACTTTGATGAGACAGATCTTTCGTTTATTCACTCAGAAGTCCTTCTTGGGCTGGCCTCGAACTTGTATCCCTCCTGCTTCAGCATACAGTGCTTGGATTAGAGGTGTGGATCTAGGCCAGGACTGTTTCTCTTATGTCCTGCTAAGCGGTCTTCACGAGACAGCTGTGGTATGCTGCGGGAGGGAAGAGGTAAAGTCACAGATGATCCTACAGTTTGTAGGGAATTGCTTAGGCCCATTCTTCTGGTGTGCTGCTCTTAGGGACCTGTAGTAAAGTTGCGTCTTATGTCTCCCTCAGCTGGACGTAGAGTAGCCCCTGTAGAGCCATGTATCTTGATCTCATAACTTTTCATGTTTGTCTCTTCAGTGTCTTCATGCCTGTGCCCTAGTGATTGCTGGATTCCGGGCCCGGGGTACACATAAGCTTGTCTTTTATCTTTAAGTGTGCATTGTGTTTATCAGTGGAATCTTTGTATCCCTTCAATCTCATTTCCCCCCACAAGGCTGAGGCCCTTTCAAGGCTCTGGTCCTTCAGTTTCTCTTTATGTTCCCCTTAGCATTCTGCGGACATGTGTTTGCACATTCTGATGCTCACATCTCTGCTTGCATCCCAGTGGGATGAGGTTAGGAGATCACAAGACCCACAGAGGGTTTGTCGGTAGGCTCTTTCCGCAAAGAGACCAACCCCTGTCTGCAGCCCCTGTCTGCGACAGCAGTGCTGGTTCCATATAGAAACCAGGGCCTGGCACTCTGCTGGAGTCCCAGAGCCCTGAGCTCCCTGCTTATGAAGCCTGGTTGGCAAGATGGCCAAAGAAAAGTCAGTCTCTTACTAAAGAAATTTCTTACTTAAGAAATTGGCTCATTGCTTAAGTAGTGGAAGGTAGAAATCCTGGCTGAATCATTATAAGATACATTTCTGTTTTTGTAGATATTCTCATATATCTCATATATCATTCCATAGATAAGTATATAGACATTTTTTTTTCTTTTTAACCAAAAGGTAACAGTCTACATGATTTTCTGCTTTAGGATGTCTATACATGCAGGGATAATGCATGTATATATGTTTATATTTGTGATATATGCATCACACAGCATAGATATGTTGTACATACAGTAAAGAAATCAGCAAGCCCGATTGAGCACACTGGAAATCCCTGGTGTCCCACTCAAAACAAGGAGAAACTACAGGGGAAAGCTCCACTTCCACCTTCTTCCCCTTTGCCCTCTGCTCTTGTGGTGTGCCCGCAGGCTGCTGACTTAACCATCCTGCCTCTTGCACCCATTCTGACATGCGTGGTGGGTGTCTTCCCTGCCAGTGTTGAGGCATGTCCTGAAGGAAGCCAAGGAGAACCGCAGGGTGCTCTCTCAGCATCCCTTACGGGGCCAGTTCTCTCTGCAGTAGCTGTTGACAGGGGACACCAGCCTGGCTCGTTCATTTGGCATTCTGCAAGTGTTGCTTTGAACGCTTGCCAGCTCTGAGGGTCGAGGATGAGCTGGGATGAGCCTGTCGTTTCCTTGTGGGCGTGTGCTCCTGCCTTTCTGGGAAGACACCCACAGTTCTTCAGTAACTGCAGCTCAGTTACCATGTCAACCAATGCAGTTTTCTGCATTGCTTGCTGGTGGTGCGTAGTAGAGGAGTGGGGGGTGGTGGTGGGGGGGTGGAGCTGATGTAGTTAACTCCTTCGTTTTATTTTCCTGCTCACCATGGCATGTTTGTGCCTTTCTGTCCTCCAGAAAAGACAAACAGATGTGCACACCTCAGTCGTAAGACTAACGAAAAAGTTAGGTGTGGAATACTTTTCCTTGCCCGTGCCTGACTTCATTAAATTAGGCCGGAGTGGAGCCTGTAGGCAGGACTGGGGCTTGGTTTCACTGCTCTGCAGAGCAACTAGGAGGGTGGGCTCCTGGGATCTCTAGGGAACTTAGGACACCCAAGTGATTTGGGTGGGAGTATTACCCGGGGACAACTTTGGTAGCAATACAACCTACATTTTGGTTTTTTTGGGGATTTTGTAGGCCAGGTACAAAGCAGAAAGTGCATAGAAGATGTGATTCACTTTGCCTGGGAAGAGAAGCTTTTCCTACTGGCTGATGAGGTAAGAGCAGTCCCAGAGATGGTGGGCAAGCTCAGAGAGGGAGGGGGCAAGCCTGCTCTTCTAGGGGAGGGATCCAGATCTGATTATTCTATAGCCAGAGAGAACTTTCTGGGCAAGCAAAGATGAGGATGTACATTCTTAACCTGTGAATTTGGGACACAAATTATCTCTCTGTTGACTTGGACTCTGGCTATAGTATACACACACACACACACACACACACACACACACACACACACACGTTCTCCATGTATACGGAGATAGGGAGAGGGAGACTGAGACTTTCTTTGCTACGTAACCCAGGCTACCCTAGAACTCACTGTATAGCCCAAGCTCTCAGCAACCGTGCTCCTTCAGTCTCCCAGTGCTGAGATCACAGGTAGTCAGCTTTAAAGTTGCTTTCATCTCGGAGAATGATGGTGATGATGATGATGATGATGGGGGTCACAGGTCACAGGCTGGACCCTGGACTCAAATTATGTCTTCCAAGTCCTTTTTTCATCTCTGTATGTCGGCCTCATACATAAGTATTATCTTTCCAGCCCAGACAGCAGCTTTGCATCCTTATAGTTCCAGTAAAGTTTACACCTGATTGATTCAACTGGAGCCATGATTATTAAAGCAATCACTGTCGTCTGGGGTTGTAATATGCAGATTGGCCAGACCCAGGCAAGGTGCAGGACATCTGCCCTGCTCTTCCCCAGCATCCACCTGGAAAGCCAGGGAGGGCCTTCCCGGAGGGAACTCCATGGGCTCCTACCTAAGAGCAGGGTGTAGCTGCCCTGTGGCAGAAATGGCCGATGCCACTCCCAGTGGCCTCTTGGTAATTCTCATCTTCTGTCTCATTTACTCTCCAACCTCCAGCGAGCCTGTGAGGATCTCGGGTCTGTAACTGTAATTTCTTGAACCCCAGTCATGACTCCTAGGCTCGCCCATTCTTTGTCCGCTTGGGAAGAAGGAAACTGAGGACCCACCATGTTCCATTGTCAGTTTCTCATCGTTGCTGCATGTTTTCTGGTTAGCCGTAGTTTCTAGATACTATTTTCTTTCCTCCTTAAGCACTCTGCTTTATTAACACATTTAAATGGTCGTAATTAACCATGGACCTAAAAGCCTTAATTTCTAAAAGAAAAAAAAAAGGCAACAGAGAGACATCGAGATTATGACAATGTACTAACCACCCCCTGGTCTGGGAGGAGGGCAGGGCCTCCGCCGTTGAAGGTGGAAGCTTGCCTGATTTTCCCACTGGTCTAGAAAGCCAGTTTCCCTGGTTGTGGAAGAGGCAGGGTGGTACTTGTAGGCTGTGAGTGCTAGATCTAGGCACAGGGAAGAACAGCACGTGGGCTCCGCTCTGGCAGAGAGAGCAGAGGCGAAGACAGATGGTTCCAAACCCGGTAAGTGGCGTAAAGGACACCTGTCGGAGTGTACCCCGAAACAGAGAAAGCAGAGGACAGGAGACGGCTGGCACTTTGCGTCACTAGACAAGTGAACAATGCTTAGGAGAAGAATCTGCTTGGGAGGATGGGAGTCTCTGGTGCCATCACGTCAGACAGGCAGGCTGGAGATTGGGTATGGGAAGCATAAGGAATGTCAGGGAAGCTCCTACGCTCTTAAACTGAAGCATCCAGCCTGAGGGTTTTCCCTTGCTTGATCTGGAAGGTTCCTTCAGGTACACTGTGGCTTTTCTGTGGAAATAGCCTTGAAAGCTGGACTGGTTGGCTTGTTCAAGGCTGGACTTTGGGACCTACATCTGACCGACAGGTTCACACCGTGCCTGTGCACCCCTCTTGGGTGTGGACCCTTGGCTACTCTCAGCCACAGCCTATGTTTGTCCAGGCCTTCCAGGAGAACTCACTGCCCTGTCATGTTCCCCCCCGCAGGTATATCAGGACAACGTGTACTCTGCCGACTGTCGGTTCCACTCCTTTAAGAAAGTGCTTTACCAGATGGGGCACGAGTACTCCAGCAACGTGGAGCTCGCCTCCTTCCACTCCACCTCCAAGGGCTACATGGGCGAGTACGTTGACCTCCCCTCCTCTTCCGCCACTGGCGGGCCTGCTGTCCCAGCTCTGCTCCTTCCTTTCTGCCTGCTCCTCTGCTTGACCCTGAGAGTCAGGAGACAGACCTCCCTGGCAGATCTAGTGGTGAAAGAGCCGTCCTTGGGCAGGGGCTCAAGTGATCTGCAGCCGTGTTCAGACCAGACTCTAGGTAAGGGACAGAAATAAAAACCGTTTCCCGTAGCAGCTCTGAGTCTGGAATCTTCTGCACTGACCCTGACTGAAGTCTGAGGGCCCATGAAGAGAGGAGCTGGGTGGACAGGTACCAAGCTCCGTGTCCAAGGCTGCCTTAGCACAGAATTATAAGGCCGAAGGACCAGTCTGGGGCCCATCTTTGTTTATTTGACTAGTATTTACCGAGCACCCCAAGTTTGTAGCACTGTAACATACATGGCCAATATGTTATTGAGGAGTGAAGAGCAAAGAGGAAGGTCATGTGGCAGGTGGAGAACTGAGGTCACAGAGGAGGTAGAAATGCTAGAAGTTGGGACTGGAGTTGGAGGAAGGGAGACATTTGGGCGAAGAATGTTCTAGGCAGAGGGAATGGCATAGGGAATCTGAAGAAATATTTTGCCTAGGTCAAGGGATCTGTCTCCTTAGACTGTTCTTGACTTAATTTGATGTAGACTAGTATATGGGTTAAGGTTCAGGTAGGCAGCTATAACAAAATGGCCCTACAATACAGAGGCTCCAAAAGAGTGAAAATCTATTTCTGACATAATGCTTCAAAGAATCCAGGAAAACAAGACTGTGCTCCTTGAGGTCATTCGAGGACCGTGGCTTCCATCTTTAGGGTGAGGACTGTCTATAGTCTCTATCTCCTCAAGCTCCCCGGAAGCAGGAAGGGAAGACAGGAAGGCGAGCGCTTGCTTTTCATCCTATTACCTGTGTACCTACCCCTGGCAAGAGCTCAGCCACAGCTGCCTGCCTGGTTCTCAGGGTGTGGCGTTACAGAATCTGCCGTCCAAGCTGCATTTGCGAGGCCTTCCTATAACTGGTGCTCCCTCTCGCCAATTTTGCAGGTGCGGCTACCGAGGGGGCTACATGGAGGTGATTAATTTGCACCCTGAGATCAAAGGCCAGCTGGTAAAGCTACTGTCGGTTCGCCTCTGCCCGCCAGTGTCTGGACAAGCCGCCATGGACATTGTTGTGAATCCCCCTGTCCCAGGCGAGGAGTCCTTTGAGCAGTTCATCAGGGTGAGTCCACGTGACCTAGCTGCATCACTGCTGGTGTCAGGGTCATGGTTCCTGAACAGCCACCTCTCCGGGCGGCCGTATTTGATGGTATGTCTGTGGGTGTCGGTCTGCATCCATCCCTCAAGGGTCACCCATGATGTCTCTTGGTGGCTGAATCACTCTCATGAGTTAAGTCCAAAGGTGCAACAGAGTGTGTTTAGAAGTGAGAAGCATGTTCTCTTCTTTCTCATCTGTGTGCATTGTAAGGATCCCAGGAGAGCCCTGCGAGATCCCAGGAGAGCCCCGCGAGATCCCAGGAGAGCCCCGCGTCTGGCAGACATTTTTGTTAGTAACCTGAAAAGAAGGGGAAGTAGATAGGCACAGAGTATCAGTTTAAAAAGCAACAACAAAACCATTTTAGACTGTACAATATAAACGGTATAAATTCATCTCTCTCTGGAGGTTATAAGGGGGAGATTTGCTTGTTTGTTTTTTCGAACACAGGGTTTAATAGCCCTAACTGCTTTTGAGTTCACAACCTCCTAAAGTCTAGGATTCCAGGCATACACTACCACACACCCCTTCCCCCTTACTCCTCTTTCTTATAGTAAAATACACAGAACTAAAACTTTTACTCTTTTTAAATATATGGTTCTAGCCTACTGTAGTGAATGCCTTTAATCCCAGCACTCAGGAGACAGAAGCAGAAGGGCCTTGTGAGTTTGAGGCCAGCCTGGTCTACATGGTGAGTTCCAGGACAGCCAGAGCCACAGTGAGACCCTGTCTAAACAAACAGTTCAGTTTCATTAAGGAAAGACATTCAGATTGTTGTGCATCTGTCTCTTCCATCCATCTTAAGAACTTTTCCATCATCCCCTGTTGAAATTTCAGATCCAGTAAATACATAGCTTCCTGGAAGCCAGCATTCTACTAGGTCTCCGTGAGCCCCCCAACACATATATGCAGAGGTGGAATTATACAATGTTTGCTCCTCTGTGCCTGGCTTATTCCACTTGGCGTGGTGTCTCAGAAGAGCAGACGTCTCTGGGATTGAGGACTGGGTCATATGTCATTGCACGGATGTGCCAGCTTTGTTTATCTGCTCATCTTCAGGACCTACCTTTTGCACAATAGTACTTGCAGAAAGTCTGATTGATTCTATTCCGGCTGCGGACGCTTTCCCAGCTCTGCTGACTCTGTTCTCTTTGGGTCTGTGTCCATGGACACCACACTGACAGAATGCAAAGGGATTGTCCCTGGATGACGTGATGGGGCTGGGCTAGTCTCTCTTAGAAGTGTTTCTAGGATGTTCCTTCCAGGGTCAGGTCCATTCAGATTGATTAAAAAAAAAAAAAAAAAAGCCTGGGGACTGGAGAGATGACTCAACAGTTAAGAGCACTGGCTGCTCTTCCAGAGGTCCTGAGTTCAATACCCAGAAACCACAACCATCTGTAATGAGATCTGGCTCCCTCTTCTGACCTGCAAGCTTACATGCAGGCAGAACACTTATACATAATAAATAAATAAAGCTTTAAAAAAAAGAAAGGAAGGAAGAAAGAAAAAGGAAAAAGAAAAAAAAAATCCCAGCCAGGCGGTGGTGGCTCACGCCTTTAATCTCAGTACTCGGGAGACAGGAACAGGCGTATCTCTGTGAGTTCGAGGCCAGCCTGGTCTACAAGAGCTAGTTCCAGGAGGCTCAAGCTGCAGAGAAACCCTGTCTCAAGAAACCAAAAAAAAAAAAAAAAAAAAAAAGAATCCCTGCAGAAAGCCCTGTCTATCTGTCCATGTTTACTTCCTTCCCCTTGCCCTATTTACAGTGCTGTGCACACACAGTTCGTTTTCTGTCAATGTGTTCTGTTACCTATGTGTTGAAAGTACAGCCTTCTGGAGCCTTACCTAGGATTATTGATATTTGTGTTTTCTGTCCATCATCAGGAAAAAGAATTCGTTCTTGGTAATCTGGCCAAGAAAGCAAAGCTGACAGAAGATCTGTTTAACCAAGTCCCAGGGATTCAGTGCAACCCCTTGCAAGGAGCTATGTATGCTTTCCCCCGGATTCTCATTCCTGTCAAGGCTGTGGAGGCAGCTCAGGTCAGTGGAGGGTTGGCTGTCTTCCTGGCTCCACTTGAGCTGTCTGGGTCATGGTTGGCGTTTGCTTTGGTGAGCAGTGCCGCTGGCCTTAGGGGTTCTGAACTCTGTGGGCCTCTTGGACAGATGCAGCTTACCGTGTGTCCTCGAATATCTGGACCCCAGAACCATCTTCCTGACCGTGACCTGATATCCTGCCTTATTTTGCAGGCAGGAATGGGGGAAGGAAGGGCTCAGGCACAGAAAAGAAGGCCTGGCATTCTGCATTCTGGTTCTATCTGGCTTTGATTGCCACCTCATGGGGTCTTGCTTGCCCAGGTGGGACCCCACTATGTAGCTCACGTTCGCACTGAATTCAAGTCATTCTTGTTTAAGATTCTCAAGTGCAGCTGGGCGGTGGTGGCGCA
>JAQHUG010000066.1:1128915-1142964 GCA_028555095.1 Dicrostonyx torquatus
GAGTTCGAGACCAGCCTGGTCTACAAGAGCTAGTTCCAGGACAGGCTCCCAAAGCCACAGAGAAACCCTGTCTTGAAAAACCAAAAAAAAAAAAAAAAAAAAAATTCTCAAGTGCTGGGATTATAGGTGTGAACCAAAACCAGCTCTGGCTCCGTTTTTGGTTTTATTGTGTGCAGGTCTAGTGTAGACCCAGAAAACCTCAAGTTCTGTCCTCCTCCTGCAGGCCCATAAGATGGCCCCAGACATGTTTTACTGCATGAAGCTCCTGGAGGAGACTGGCATCTGTGTCGTGCCTGGCAGTGGCTTTGGGCAGCGAGAAGGCACCTACCACTTCAGGTAAAATATTTTCTGTGGAGGTGGGAGGTGGTGGTCCCTGCTTGTCCAGGGCAACTTGGGTTCCTGCTTTAGAGACTGAGGGGTTTGAACCTCTGTTCTCCTTGAGCAATCCCACCATGGCAAGCTGAGACCCTGTCAGAGAGAAGGAAACCGGGGACACTGCACAGCCGTCTCCTGAGTGTTCCTGGACTGTGCTCTCTGCTGCCTCCTGTCATACTCCCTGCTTCTGGGTGCGCGGGGCAAAGCCTGTACGTTAGTTAGGTTTTGTTAGTATTGTCAGCCCCATGATGAAAAGCAACTCGGGAAGAAGGTGTTTATTTGGCGTACAGGTTACAGTCCACGGTCAGGGAAAGCCAGTGCTGGAACCTGGAGGCGGGACCTGAAACTGAGACCACAGAGGAGCCCTGCTCACTGGCTTGCTTTCCATGGCTCGCTCTGCCTGCTTTCTTATATAATCCAGGACGTCTGCCCGGGGATGGCACTGCCTGTGCCTGGCTGGACTCGGCCAGTCCGATAGAGTTATTTTCTCAAGTGAAGTTCTTCCCAAATAGCACCAGCTTGTGTCAAGTTGGCAGAAAAAGCAATCAGGACAGCCTGGCGCAGGGCAGGTCCTCTAGCCCCTTGGCTGCACTATGGGCGTGGCCCTACCCTAGGCCCCAAAGGCTGCTAAGGCACTTCACTGACAGAAGTAGCTCCACACCCTGAGCGGCTGTTCACAGCCATGCCTTGTCCAGCCCCGGATAGACATGAACACGGATTCCCAGAGCTGTTCGGCAAGTGTTCCTCCCCAAGGCCAGCTCTGTTCAGAATCCGATCATTTCTTCACCGCTCCTGTGGTGCTGTATCTTGTAGCAGATGCTAAAAAAAGAAATGTCAGGAGTGGCTGGCATCTGGAGCCAAGTCTTTGCTTAGTCAGAGGACTCGGGTTGTGTCCTAAGAGGGACAACCTGCCTGCCTACCTGACCCTTTTACCTTGGGTCAGGGTCTCTGCTGTGATTTAAGATCCATCCGAGCCGGGCGGTGGTGGCGCACGCCTTTAATCCCAGCACTCGGGAGGCAGAGGCAGGTGGATCTTTGTGAGTTCGAGACCAGCCTGGTCTACAAGAGCTAGTTCCAGCGCAGGCTCCAAAGCTACCGAGAAACCTGTCTCAAAAAAAAACAAACAAACAAACAAACAAAAAAGATCCGTCTGAAATGTAGAGCTGAGATTGCAGTGTAGCTCGGTGGTCGATCATACGACGAGTGTGAGTCCTGGGTTCCATGCCCCGTGTGCCACCCGAAGTGTTGTTGAGCTGGGAAGCCTATTGTCAGGACCAGAGGGAGAGCTGGGTTACTGTGGCAACTGGAGATGTCTGTGAAGTGAAAGCCGAGATTTGAGGTTGGCTTCCTGTCAGAAGATAGATCCTGGAATACACATGCACACCCAAAGAGTCAAATGTTTAATTCCTGAAGAAGGAAAAAATAAAGAGTAATATTCATGCTCTAGGATTAGAATAGAGTTTGGCCATTTGCCTAGCATCCATGAAACCCTGAATCTAATCCCTAGCACCATAAAATGGGGGAGGGGGGAGGTCATATTCTAGAAAGTTCTATACTAGTCAGAATGTGGTGCCCTAGCCGGATGTGGTGGTGCATGCCTGTAATACAAGCACTTTAGGATGCTGAGGCAGAAGAATTACTGCAACCTCAAGGCCAGCTTGAGCAGCAGAGTGAATTGCAGAACATCCAGTCCCATATGAGACCTTGTTTTATAAAGGAGGAAGAAAAGGTGGCGGGGAGAGGCCGAGGCAGGTAGAGCTCTGAGTTCAAAGCCTGTCTGGCCTACATAGCAAGGTCTAAGGACAGCCAGGGCTACATACAGAGACCCAGTCTTAACAACAAGCAAAACAATGGTGCTGGCCTTCTGCAGTATGGAAGATGCATTTTGGTGAGTTGATCCAGTTTATTGCTTTAGTAGGACAGGTCTCACCATAGTACAAGCCACTATGGAGGTATGTGTCTATATTCCCAGCTTCCTGGAGGCTGAGGCAAGAGGGTTGCCAGGCTCAGGGCTTCATGGCTCGTCTGGACAGCATGTGAGAACGGGAAGAAGGACTAGGGAGACAATAGTTTCACAAATGAGAGGCTCCCTCTAAATCAGACAAGGTGGGGCCGTGGTCCGCACAGGGACCTCCCGACCTCGTCACCCTCCTGACCTTGTCTTCACTCAGCAATGCAAGGAGTGTTGTTGGAGTCATCCTATGAACAGCCCGGCTGATGTTGCTCTCTTTCCTGACAGAATGACAATTCTCCCTCCCGTGGAGAAACTGAAGACAGTGCTCCATAAGGTGAAAGATTTTCACCTCAAGTTCCTGGAGAAATACGCATAAGGATGCCTCAGGCGCCAGAGGGTCTCGGTCCCTATCCCACCCAGGTCTTCCTCCTGGACTCTGCCGCAGACCTCGTGCAGGCCGTCAGCCCGGTTCATCATCACTTTTCCCAGGAGACTTTGTGCCTTGAGCAAACAGTGATTTTGCAATGTCTCGCAGGCCCTGTTGTTTTTTTTTTTTTTTTAAATGCAGCCAAAGTAGAGTCAACTTGCTCGGCAGATGTGGCTGGGATTCTCTGAATCACCTGTTCTTGTGTTCGGAAAGTTCCTTTGGGTTTTGAACAGCCAGGGTACATTGACATGAGAGCATTCTTATCTACAGAAACAAGCAGGTGTTGGGAATGTGTGACTTTACATGGTGAGGACCGGAAGCCCAGAAATCAACAGTGACATCCCTTAGCAGCGTGGAAACGTACGTTTTGAACAGTAAACCTGCAAGTCCGGCAAGCACCCAGAGAAAACTTGTCATTCTGGTCTGGATATAGACAGCTCATCACAGACCAGAATACTGAAGTCAGTAGTGGCACAGGGTCACATCAGATACCAGGCTAGATCGCACTGAACACAGCAGGGGCCATGACCTAGGTCAGAGGTCCTGAGGGGAAGTGGGGGAAAACAGGCAGCAAGTTGAGCTGGGTCTTCTGATCCGCACGGCAGGTGCAGGATGACTCAGCACACTGAGCTCTGCGGATGCCTTTGGTATAAAAGGTCTCCCAGGCTGCAGGGACACCAGGGAGAACCCTGAAATATCTTGGTGACGGGAGGATTCTCTGCCTGTGGTGGATCCATCCCACTGGTTACCTAGGGACAGTTTTCTCCCAAGGGCTTGCCTGAGCCTTTGTACCGATTGCCCTCTGCTGGTGGCAGCAGAAATAAGCAAAGGCTGAAAAGTGCTCTCCATTTAGAGGAGGTAGGTGACCTTTTAAAAAAAATCTGACAGTTCAGCCCCTGCAGGTCTTTTAACTGTTTCAAACTAAATTTGGCTCATTTTGTGACTGAAGTTGATCACAGCGCCCGCTACACTCACTGCCAGGAAGGGGTGTGCAGTCTGAGTCAGCAAACTTCTCCTGCAGCAGTTTCCTGCCTCCCTCTCCATTGTGGACAGTGTCCCACACGTCACAGAGTAGCAGCCACCAAGCAGGCATATTCCTTAAATTACCGCACCTGGGTGGAGCCAGGTGCATGCCGAGGAGGCAGGTGCTACAGGGAGCAGCAGGCCGGGTTTTCCACCCCAACATCCCTTGACCGTCTACTTTCTTCATGAGAAGTGAGGGAAGCCATGACCAGCTCAGGGGCCCGTGTACCCAGTGAGTCTGGGGGAACGCAAGGATCTAGAGAGAGCCATGCTCAGGGCTCCACAGTGGGGTCCTGCTGTGATTCCACACTGGGTCTGTGCAGTTTTTAAAAGAACTTCAAGCTGCTAACACTCATGAGATTACATTTCTGTGAAGGAAGCAGCCACGGTTTTATCAAAATGAAATGTTCTGGAACTTTCCTTAAAAAGTTGAAAAGATAGTGTGTGTGCTTTCTAGGCATATAAACGTTCTGAGATATCTCAATGAAAGGTTAACTAGAAGCTAGTATATTTTTTATATTTTTGTAACAATTGCTTTTTTCATGGGGGGGGATGGAAGGGTTAGTATTTATAGTCCTAACAAGTCCAATAATTTTTATAAGTCTCTTCAGATTATAAATAATCCTCCAAATTTTGCAATGTTTACATGTTTTTTTAAAAAGATGATAAATATGCTAAGTTTGCTTTTTAAACAAAAGCTTAGGTGTTCAAAGAGATTAATAACGTCAGGTGGGAATACTGGTTGTGTCAGTTTGGGTTTTCTAAAGATTCTGTTCCCACGCCTTTTCTCTCCCAGTGTCACTAAAGACAGTCGTTTGTCGTTTGGGGTTTCCCTTGGGAGTCTGCACCTGTGAGGCTGCTGTTCCTTCAGAGATGCGGGTGGGTGGTGCTGTGGAAGCCTGGGCCAGGCTGGACCTGGGTCAGTGACACCCCAAAGACATTGTTTGCGTTGGGTGCAAGGGCAGGGGCAGACCTGCCTGTTCTCGGCTGTTTCCCGTCTCGGTTCTTCAGGCCTCCCTGACAGAGGTCCTTGGTAATAGCTGTGCTGGGAAGTTCTGAACAATAAACTATGTGCCCAGAATGGTGACTGTTTAGCTCTGTGAATTAATTCTAAAAGTTGAATGGGGATGGGTGTGATTCAAGTGAGATGCTTTACTGCCAGCACTGGGGGCAGAGGCAGGCTGGGTTCTGTGAGTTTCACTCCTTTCTGACCCTGTCTCAAAACAAAATGGAAAGCAAATAGTAAGTGAATAGGTGAGTGAATGTCACTAGTTTACATTTGTTCTTGAACAGCAGATCTGTCTAAACTTCAACCAACAGCTTCTGGTTAGGGTTCGGCCCCAAAGGCAGAAGTGGCCGAGCCAGGGAAGCTTCAGGCCTCTTTGTTCGTGTTTTTGCTTTGGACCAGTGTCTGGCTCTCTGGCTGCCTAGCATAATACTACTGCTGTGTACCCTCGGCTGACTTCAGACTCACTGTGCGCGACGATGACCTTGAGTTCTTTGTGTCCCCTCCACTTTCTAAGTGAAGGCCTGCACCACCATCCCCTGCTCTAACAAGACATTAAAAAGAACATGGACTTGGGCTTCTGCTGGCAGTGAAGTGAGAAGTGACAGAGCCCAGTAGTGGTGGTGCCTGCCTTTAATCCTGGGGGTGGGGGGTGGGGCAGAGGCAGGCAGATTTCCGAGTTTGAGGCCAGCCTGGTCTGCAGAGCAAGTTCAAGGACAGCCAGAGCCACACAGAGAAACCCTTTGCTGAAAACACACACACACACACACACACACACACGTCACCTCATAGCTCTCTCATGCCTGGTTTTAACAAGTTATTTTTTTTCTTCTTCCAAATTACTTAAAAGTAAGTTTTAGACATTATTGACTATTATCCCTAGATAACTGAATGTGTATGTTTTTCTCCTACCCTCCCCCCCAGGTTTTTTAGAGGTAGTGTGTAAGGCTGGACTGAATTCACCGTGTATCCTCCTGCTTCAAGGTCACTGGGATTATTGCCATGGACCATGACATTAATAAGTTCATTGTGCATCCTTAAAAGGACATTGCTTATTTGTTTGAGAAGGGCCTTGTTATGTAGCCCTGGCTGGATTGGAACACACTATATAGGTAGTGATCTGCCTCCCAATTATTAAGATTAATGGTGTTCACCACCTCACCCTGTGCTTATGTGTGGGATTCTTTTCTTGTGGTGGTTGGTTTGTTTGTTTGTTTGAGACAGAGTCTCACTATGTAGTCCTGGCTGTCCTGGAACTTTAATGTCATTATCACATCTAACAAAATTAACAAACTAGATTGTGCGTAACCCAGGTAGATTTTCATGAGTGATTTTTTTTTCACTTTTTTAGTGTGTACATACATGTATGTGCATATGTCACAGTACACATGGGAAGGTTAAGAACAATTTTTGGGAGTGGGTTCTCTCCTTTTTCCATGTGGGTTCCAGGGACCGAGCTCAGATTATCGGACTTGGCAGCAAGGACCTTTGTCCAATGAGCCATCGTGCTGGCCCCTCACAGCCTACTACTAAACAACCAGGGCCGGCCCCAGCTTTGTTACTGCTCTGACAAAAGGACAGGTGCAACTGCAGACACACGGCCACCTCCCAGTTCTCTAACATTTCCAGAGCACTTTTTCCACATGTACGGTAAGGCTGTTTGTCTGAAAACAATGGAAGCTTAACTGATAGAAAGAACCACAAAGACTTCATTGGCTCTTAAGATCAAGAAACCAAGAGCATACCTGGTGGCACAGGCCTGTATGCAGGAAGGTGAGGCAGGAGGATTGACATGAGCTCAGTGACGGTCTGCACTAGAGTGAATCCCGTCTCAGTATTTTTAAAATAGCAAAGAGGGACAAGAGAGATAGCAGAAAACGGCATGCGCTGCTCTTCCAGACAACCTGATTCAGTTCCTAGCACCCATGCAGCTAGCTCACAACTGCTGCAACTCCAGCTTCGAGGCCTGCGTGTCACGTGTCGTCCTCTGTGGGCGCCTGCACTGTTGTGCACATGTCCATGCAGATACACACATACTCATAGTTTTTAAAACTGAACTTTAAAAAGTCATATTGGGCCGGGCAGTGGTGGCGCACGCCTTTAATCCCAGCACTCGGGAGGCAGAGGCAGGCGGATCTTTGTGAGTTCGAGACCAGCCTGGTCTACAAGAGCTAGTTTCAGGACAGGCTCCAAAAAAAAGCCACAGAGAAACCCTGTCTCGAAAAACAAAACAAAAAACAAACAAACAAAAAGTCATATTGGATGCATTAATAAACTATTCCATCACTAACATCATGTCATAGAACAGTACGTTCTCTAGTAATCTGCTGTGTCTTGATGGGTAGGGATTGCTTGTAATGTAGTAATTCTATTCTCAACTTTGCATGGCCCAAACGCAGAGCACTCACGACAGGTTCTTAGCACCACTTGGCTCCCCCTCCCTACACACATTCTTTACTATGGAAAATTGGTACTTCTTCATGTCCCAATCTTTCTAGTTAACTACCCCGCTTGCCCTGGTGTAGTACTGAGCACTGGATCCAGAGCCTTGCGCATGCTCCCTAAGCCTTTGCTCTCTGGACATATTGGCAATGCTACTGTCAAGTCCTGCCCTTTAGGAGAAAATGGCTCTCCCTCAAGAATCCTAGTCCTGGCTAATCAATGTACCTTGGCACACTGACCACAGTGATTAGCTCAGGATGACATGTAATGCACACCAGATAAGTAAGAGCCCCAGTCAAGATTTATCTTGGAAGTATAGAGAGTTGCTGTTCTCCTGGGTTGCTGGCATGGCTCTTTGGATGATGTTGAAATACAGGGCCTTTGGAATTCGGACTTGAACTGGAGTTTCCTCTTCACCATTGATCAAGTAACCTTTCTTTTTCCCTTTTATGTTTTTAATTTTTTGTATTTTTTTATTATTATTTATTTATTTATTGTTGGTTTTTCGAGACAGGGTTTCTCTGACTTTTGGAGCCTGAAACTAGCTCTTGTAGACCAGGCTGGCCTTTGAACTCACGGAGATCCACCTGCCTCTACCTCCCAAGTGCTGGGATTAAAGGTGTGTGCCACCACCGCCTGGCTCTTTTTCCCTTTTAAACATTATCAAATATTATCAGATCTCCTGGACCTGGAGGTACAGATGTTGGCGAGCCACCATGTGTGTGCTGGGAACTGAACCCAGGTCCTCTACAAAAGTAGCAAGTGCTCTTAACTTCTGAGCCATCTTTCCAGCCTCCTTTTGAAAATTTCTTAATCTCTGAGATGTGGCTTCCTTGCTTATAAACAAAATCAAAGCCCTTACTTTATAGGTTGTTGTCAGTTTCCAACGAAAGAACATGTATAAGCATCAAATGCTGAGCTTGGTGTGTGTGAATCATTCTGTACATGTTGCCTGCTAGACGTGGTTCACACCAGCCTATCGTAGTTCACACCAGCCTACCAGCCCACAGCACTATTGTGCGCTTATGAGTTTACCTTTTCACTGTCTGTGCGCGTACAAATGAAATATCTCTGCGGGGGAGGGGCATAGCCTGGGGTTTGATGAGAAAAACTTTTTCAGACATTTGGTCCTACCGACAGGAAATATACTGCAGCTTCTGGCCAGTGGGGCATAGTCCCTACCTATCTCTGGTGCAGAAAGGCCTGAGCTGTTGGGCAAGCATGCATGGGAGGTGATTTGTGCTAGGCCTGCCTCTGTCAGGCAGGACGACATTGTTTGTCAAGGGATGGAAAACCTAGCCAGTCACTTACAGGATAGCGCTAATTCTCTGGACTGAGAATTTATAAGGCTGTGGTCTCTTTTAACAGAAGTAGGCAACCTTTTTCCCGAATGGATCAAGATAGTAAAAGGTCTACAGAGCATAGGGTGATAGATGATTTGGATCTTAAATGTCCTCCGAAATGCCATGCATTCAAGCTTGGTCAGCAGCCTGTGGACCTTGTTGGAGGTGGGATCTAATGGAAGAATGTGTGACTGACATGGAGGCGCACCCAGGACGCGATGTTGGCTTCCCAGTACTCTTCTCGCTGTGTGCTCCCACCATCATGAGCTGTGTAAGCAGAGCCCAGAAGGAGATACTGAACCTTTAAATCCCACAGATTCGGGCTCTGAAGACATGGGCAGGACAGGAGCAGAATATTTACCAGAATGTGACATGAACAGCTCCATCCTCGATCTTCACTGGATCCTGCTCCCCTCTGGAGCCCCATGAACCAGGCCTCTGTTGTCCTCCTTTCATTCAGTCTCCAGACTCCCACAGGTGTGACCCGTTAAACTCTGCTTGCAGGATTCAGAGGGTTTTCTAGGCCTGCATGCCAAACACTTCCGCATTTCTCCATCAAACCAGTTCCAGTGAACGACACAGTTGTGTTTGTCACGGCAATAGCCCCACTTCTCAATATATTTTGAACTATTTTCCCAATTGCCATGATAAAGCACCTCCAAAAAAAGGTATCTTAAGGAAGAAGGGGTTTATTTAGGCTCACAATTTGAGGACACAGCCCATGGGAGCAGGGAGTCATGGAAGCAAGCTCTTGAGGCACCTGGCCATACTGGTGAATGTGTGTGGAGCCTGCTTTCTCCTTTTTACTCATTATGGGACCACAGGCCAGGGGAATGTATTGCCCATGTTTAGGGTGGGTCTCCCCCTCAGTTGATACACACAGGTGTGACCAAATCCGTGTTTCCATGGTGAAGTCTCACCGAAGTGTCAGACAAGATTAACTACAGCACTGAGCGTGAGAGGTGTGAGCATGCATTGATTCTTCTGCCTCTCCCTCCCTCATGCTGGGTGACAGGGTGCACATTATACCCAGATCCAGATCCTTGGATTTTCAATGACTCAAGATAATGTGCATGGATTACTTGATCTTCAGTTGGCTTTCCATGGTGTTGTTACATATGAAGTGTTTTTAGCCACTGGGCTTATAAGATGCCCGAGATACAAGTGTATACAGATTAATGTCAACAAAATACTAATTGCTGTAGCACAATGCCTGTTCTATGCACTACACGCTACGGTATGGCTCGCAAGTTGGGCAAGGGTCTGGAGATTGAAACACAGAGACACACACAACCCCAAGAATGTCCCTTTATTGTGTTCCAGGGCAGCTTATATAGGGTCTCCTTGACTAATGGCCACACCCTAACTCTCAGATGCAAGCCCACCAGAAACCACTCCCCTGCCATCAGGAGCTCCTGAGGGTCTTGTGCTCAGAGCAGCTGCAAAACAAGTTGTTCGCTCAGAGCAGCTGCAAGCACAGGAAAACAAGTTGTTTACTCCGGCAGGCAGGGGGGTCACAGGAAATTCAAGATCTGGGGGTTCGCAGTCCCCAACAAATTGCCTGTTCATGATATACTCATTCTTTAGAATATCTTAGATAAAAATATGTAACACTGGGAGCTGTCCAGATGACTTAGCCAGTGAAGGTGGTTGCTGTCAAGCCTGACATGTGGGTTTGGTTCCTGGAACCTATATGGTAGAAAAAAATAACAAAAGAATAAAAACAAAAACTGACTCCTACAAGTTACCTTCTGAGTTCCACATGCACACCATGACCCCACGTATGCACGTGTACACACACACACACACACACACACAAATGTAGGGCCATGTGGTGGTGTACACCTTTAATCTCAGTGCTTAGGAGGCAGAGGCAGAGAAATCTCTGAATTAGAAGCTAACCTCGTCTGCATAGTGAGTTCCAGGTCAGTCAGTGCTATGGAGTAAAACCCTGTTTCAAAAATAACAATAACTGGGCCGTGGTGGTGCACACCTTTAACCCCAGCACTTGGGAGGCAGAACTCTAAATTTAGGGTCAGTGTGGTCTACAAAGCAAGTTCCAGGATAGCCAGGGCTGTACAGAGAAACGCTGTCTCAAAAACAAAACCAAGCAAACAAGTAATACAAAACCTTTTAGAAGCACACAACCATCACAGGGAACTGGGAAAATGGCTCAGCAGGTAGGAGGACTTGTTGTTCTTGCAGAGGACCCAGGTTTGTTTGCAGCACCCACATGGCCGCTCACAACCATCCATAAGTCTAGTTCCATGTGATCAGATGACCCTCTTGATCTTCCAGTGGGTCACAGACGAGCTCAACTCCTGGTGGTAGCAGGATTGGCACAGGGTTGGTTCTGGGCTTTGGGTGGCTATCTCACTAGATAAGTACCTAGCTTTTCTCAGCTACCTACACAGCATTCTATCTACTTGGCTGAATTCTGTACCCACCCCACCCTGCACTGCCCAGTCTCAATTTATTGTACTAATTGAGTATCACATAATGGGTTGACATCAGCTTCTTCAGGCATGTGACAACAGATGAGGTCTGATATTTTAGAATCTGTTTACGTTGCTTTCAGCTTAGAGTGTAAAATCAACAAAGCAGTGTCTCTCTCTGTGCAGCCATTACACAATTCAGTCTATCCATGAGAAAGAAAGTAGAAGAGTCGAAATGTTTTTTTAATACCGGTGATGTGGAATTGGCCATTAGTTTCTGGACCTTCCATGACTTACTTCAATCTTTATTCAAGTCACACATTCTGCAGTGTTCTTGTGTATCCTCTGAGGTAGACATCATTACAGATCCCCATTTTATGGGTTTGATTGTATTATAAGTTATGTCACAGTTTTCTATATTTAAAATTGTACATAAGTACAAAAGCGAATAATCACTACTTGTTTGAGAAGTCAAGTATTTCAGCATGAGAGCCTTGATGGTTAAAAACAAAAGTTTATAAAAAATTGCTGGTGTCCAGTACGGCAGGATGACATTCATTTTAAAAGTATTTGAGAGCCAGGCATGATGACACAGGAGATTAGTCCCAGGATGAAGTGATGAAGTGGAGGAATTACTTAAATCCAGGGGTTGGGGATGAGCCTGAGCAACAGGGGATCAGCAAAACCCCATCTGGTAAAAAAAAAATTTAAGTCTAGAATCCATAATCCCAGCACTAGGAAAGCAAAGGCAGGGGGATCTTCTTAAGTTCAAAACCAGCATGGGCTACCTCTATAATTCCAAGGCGGCCACAGGACACAAAAAGAAACATGGTTTGTTCTTTCTGAAATCCTCCTATAGTGAAGGGCTGTATTGTTCTAGAATTTGCTTTCAGGTTATTATTTCAGATCATTTCTAAAATTTAGTTTAAAAAGAGCATGAAGTACTTCCATCTGTAAATATTTATTTACATTCTACTTTGTACCAAAATTCTGTGCTGTAGCCAGTGCAGCCTGGATGCCTAGACTGGCGGGGGGTGCCAGATTGAGACACGGAGGCTTCTTTTCAGGTGGAAAAACAGCAACCTTTATTTTGTCCCCTAAAGCCTTTTACACTCTACTGCTTCTGTGGAAAGCCACCGGCCAGAAAGAACACAAACATCCTTGTCAGTTACAGACGGCAAGGACGTTCCGCTGATGGTCAGGGGGAGTGAGGGCAGCTGGATCACAATTCTGTGCACTAGGAATTTCTGTGTTTGGTTCTGCAGACTCAATCCAGTGCTTTACTGATACAAGGCCAAGTGCTCTGCCACTGAGTTCCATGCCCAGGCCTAGAAACTTTACAGTCTGGTTCACAACCATTTATACCTCCATCCAGGGGAACTGACACCCTCTTCTGGTTTCTGCACAGACACCAGCCACATAGAACACAGTAGATGTGCAGCAGAAACATACACATACACACAAAATAAAACAATGGTTTAAAAAATAAAGAAGAGCTAGTTTAGTTCTCTTTCCCATCTTGTAAGAAGGCAAGTGAGAAAGCCGGGAAGCTACACACAGGGGACTAGAAACTTGGAGCCATAGCTGGTGTTCACGGTGTGGTTCAACAGAATAACCCTACAGTGTAGAAGCCAACGAACAGTCTCCATCAACATTCTCTACAGGAAAAGAGCTGATAGCATGAAAATAATTGTGGATTGGCTTGCATGATAGAAATTGAAGAGGTCAATGAGGGCCAACAACATGCTAAAGAGGGAGAAGAACACAGTAGCTCCGCAGTCCAGAAAGACGGTTCCTTCAGCAGTCTCGGTCTGGCACTGAAAGCCTGCAGGATTGATTCCTGCACATCTGAGTTCAGATGTCACGTAAGGATGGCAGCAGCCAGGTCAGCAATGGGACAGACACACCCACTTAGCAAGAGCCAATGCAGGTAGACAAGCAACAATGGTTTTCTTCTGGCCACTTTACATCTGGGCCAGCTGCCAGAGGGTGCTGCCTGCTCTGGGGAAGGGCTTCTTCCCTTATTCCTTCCAAAAATGCCCACACAGACATGCCCTGCCCTAAAACATACTTTTTAGTTACTTAAGATACCATCATGTGGACAATCTGGATTCACCAACACAATGGGAAGTTCCCTGAGGGGCACTGTTTTGGTGACATTAATTAATGAAATGGGCAGATAGTCCCCATCTGCCATGCATTCGAGAGGCTCTGCACCAGAGGAAGTACTCAGCTGCTAACTTCAAAGTTGGAATTAACTTGTTTTTGCTATGGTCACAAAACCAGTTGGTGATAACAATGGCGGTGCCTAGGGTTAAGTCTTGCAAAATGTTATCCTAAGATGTGCCAAGGAAGCAAGTGTTGAGTTATGGGAAAAATCCCTTTAGTCAGAGTGAGGAAGCAGAATTTTGGCATTGTTACTGAACCTGGTGGTTACAACTTGTGCCCCAAATCTGGCCACTCTTTCTCAATAAACCAATAAAAAGAGCCAAATTAACAGTGGAAAGCAGAAAAAGATCTATTTATTCAACGTGGCCACATTGGGAAGTGGGGCTGTTAATTTCACTGGTTGAGAATAAGACAAATACCACAGTCTAAAGTCAAAAAGCAAGCTTTAAATGCTGACCAGATTGATGAACTCTCTGGCCAGGTCCATCTCTGGTTTTCCAAAAAATGGTATCAAGTCACATCTTGCAGGGGCTTAAAAAGCCCAAACCCTTAGTTCACTGCATTTTCCATGAGGTCCAATCAGAGGCAAGCAGACAGCCCGATGCACTTCCTGCTTGCCAGGATACCTACCACCTATGTTCAGTCAAGGGAAAGTGATCAAGCCCACACCCAGTGCAGATAGGGGTCAAACTAACTTATTTAGGGGAGTTGTTGTAAATAAGTGGAGAGGTGCGTGTTGTGTTCCCCAGCCGCCAGCTGCTGGCCCGCTCAGCCGCTGGTTGCTTGCCCGAAATAACCACATGAGACTGTATTCATTTAAATATTGCCTTGTCCATTATCACTTGCCTTTTCTTGGCTAGCTCTCACATCTAAAC
>JAQHUG010000066.1:1144670-1175638 GCA_028555095.1 Dicrostonyx torquatus
CTGCTTCTGCCTCCCAAGTGCTGGGATTAAAGGCGTGTGCTACCACACCTTGAAGTCAACAGAGGTCAGTCTGCCTTTGCCTCCCAGGCGTTGGGATTAAAGGCGTGTGCCACCACTGCCTAGTTACCTTTTTTTTTTTTTAAGGCATTGTTTATTACTTTCTTTCTACATTTTTCTTTTTCTCTCCTAAGTCTACGTACATCCATATGTGACCTATTTATAGGTCTTTTATGTCTGAATCTGTAATTTTATGAATCTGTAATTCTTCACTATCAAGGAGTACTTTTGCTTTGTGCTTTTAAAATGCTAAGCTCTTAAGAGTCTAAGCTGCAACAGTCACAGATCAAATACGAGTACTTTCTGCTTGCTCCACCCAGTCCAACATGGCGGAGCCACTTGTGTCTCCAAGCCGTGCACATTGCACCGCCAGCAAGGCGGGGCTGTGGGTGCCTCTGAGTCACAGTGTGCAATGCCCTCCTTTCAGGCAGGAGCCAAACTCAGCACTCCAACCCAGAGAATGAGCTTTTTATCTGAGTTACAGCTGAATCTGCTACGTAGCTTCCGGCTTCCATGCTGACTGCTAGACTCGGTTTCCTGTTTGTGACCAGAGGAACGTGGTTTGGGACATTGATCTGTAAGTTTTATCCCCTCCAATAAAATACCCCCTTTTTAATCAAATTGTCCTGCGAAAATAGGGGAGTGAAAACCGGCAGCTTGTTACCTCCCATAAACAACAGCCTCCAGCATTTAAGGAAGTATCTGTCCTTGGACAAAGAAGATTTGCTTCATGGATCTCTTAGGCATAGTGATGAAAACTTAGTTTAACTTTGGCCAAGAGATTCCGCAAACTCAAGTCCATCTTCAGTGCCCTCAAGTGAAATCCAAGTTTATTAAATAGAAGCAAAAGATTCAGCAAACCCCTCAAGTCCATCTTTAGGGTCCTCAAGTGAAATCCAAGTTTATTAAATTGAGAGCCAAGGATATTATACACCTATCAGCCAAGGTGTGGTCCCACCCACTATGGACCCAAGGTTGTCTGGGCTTCAGTCTCGTCACAAATCCCTATGGATACACTGATTATTACTTCACAAATGAGCTGTGGAAACCATGACAGGAAGGTGAACTCCTTTACATAAAGATCACAAAGGTAAAGCAGTGCAAGGTTAATCAGGTCAGGGACTCAAGATTTTATCCAAATCTTATCTGTTCCTCAGTTCCAGGGCTACTTATTATTGACTCACTTGGTTCTAACAAATGATACTTACCTTCACAAGTTGGTCTACATTTCTCACCAAGAATTTGTTATCTTTTTGTGCACTATTAGATTTTTCTTTGGTATATTTTTTATTGTGAATCAACAAAATTCTTGAGACACGAGCTGCCCAGTCTGCAGGAGGGTTTCCTGGTTCTTCACAGCCAGGGAGCAGCTATGCACAAAACCTACCCTCCTGAGCTGGCACAATCCACAGACCTATAGCACACACACAACAATCGAACTTAAGGGAGTAGGGGAAAGTGCAGGCCCAAAATTCAAAAGGAATTGTTAAAATGAAGGATAAGAAACTGGACTCTGGGCTGGAGAGATGGCTCAGTGGTTAAGAGCATTGGCTGCTCTTTCAGAGGTCATGAAATCAATTCCCAGCAACCACATGGTGGCTCACAGCCATCTGTAATGAGATCTGGTGCCCTCTTCTGGCATGTGGGCATACATGAAGGCAGAATGTTGTATACATAAAAAATAAATCTAAAAAAAAAAAAAGAAAAAAGAAACTGAACTCAGGCCAGGAGTGGTGGTGCATATCTTTAATCCCAGTTCTTGGGAGGCTGAGGCAGAACTGCCCTGAATTCTTCAAGGGCAGGCAAAGAAGCAATATCAAAACCCCAAACTCAAAACAAATACCCCTCCAAAGTGTCTAGAGCCCTCAAAACCAAGGTATGTTATACCAGTCGGAGCCAACAGGAGCCTATGCAGAGGATACGGAATTCTGAAACACAAAAAGGGGCAGCAGGTAAAATACTTCAGATACATAACAGCAAATTAAAGCACATGGGAATTAAGGCACATTTATTCGTCGGCAGTGAAATAAATTCAAACTGCTTTATATCCGCTAGGATGACTTTAACCAAAGTTCTCTGCTGCCAAGGCTCTGGGGATGTGGGTCACACTGCACTCCCTGCACTGCTGGTAGGATAGGAACAGCCACCCTGGTTTAGTAGTTTCTCAGATCATTAGTTACCTTGACCAAATTCCACTCCTGGGTGTGCATCTAAATGAATTTATCCCCCATAAAACTTCCATGTTTCCATAGTTGCAGTCTGGATAGTATACTCCAAATGTCCACTAGGGAGTGAATAAAATGCATGGCATACTCTATATGCTGGATAAGAATAAAACTCAAAAACACATTTCAGTACAATATTTAGAAACAATTAGTAATTGCATAAAGGGATGGAAGAAAATTTCTTAAAAGATAAAACTTTATGGTATGAAAACCATAAAGTGATGCAGTTAGAGGCACTTACAGGTCAAACAGTTTCCATGCTTGCAAATTCTGTTCTAGTAAAAAAGGTGAGCAGCTGGAGGTTGCTAAGCTGGGAAAGCAGCTGCTTGGCATTTACATGGTCCTGAGTTCAGTCCCCAGCACCACACGCGCGCGCGTGCACACATACACACACACACACACACACAAGAACTGAAGACTGCTGAGCAACTGTTTTATAAACCTTTATTGGAAAGGCTACAAAGTTTATATTATCACTGCATTGCTTAGGCTTAAAGTGTTGTGGGGAAGTAACCTCAAATACAAAACTATTATGCCACTGAACCTTGCCCAGGCTTGTTGCAAAGTGTTTTTGTACAATGGAGGTAGAGCGAATAGGGCAGTAATTTAACCTTCACAGGTCTTGATTAGTTTTGGGACAATTTTTTCATCCAGGTTCTAATATCTCTAGAAATGTACCCAAGCACTACTAGGCTCAGAGATGGCATAATAACACTGAAAAAAATATGAATTTCCATTTTTGTCCTGTTGTTCCTTTGACAAGTGTAAAATGTGTCTACCTGGTGTTGCTTGGACCTCAAATGAACATATTTAAAAAAAAAAAAAAAAAAGAAAGAAAAACTCCAGAGAGAAAAAAAGTCATCACCAGAAGATGGAGACCCATCCTTTCATTTCATTAGGATGGTTGTAATTAAAACTAGGTGCTGACCAGGACATCAAACTGAACCCTCCTCACCGCTGGCTCAGCCACTTGGTGAATGTTTGCTGACGTAAGAGTCTTAGTTTTCTACACAGATTATCAGTCAATGCTTTCCTCAATTCAGATATTCAACTTAATGAGAGAGCAATTTTTCATAATAGTTAATAAAAACCCCATTTTAACCGGTCTGTGTATACATGGTTCTACTATTCATCTGCCATTACCTTATTTTCAAAAAGTGGGGTGCAAGAAGGTAAGAGGCCTGGGCTTGTCCCAATGTTCAGGGTAACCTGGGAGTTAGATGATTTGGATGTTCTTGACGCTACAGAGTATCAACTGAAATCAATAAAGCCTGTTTCAACCAACTTTAGTGTTTGCAAACTATAAAACCGGCAGGTCCCTGAAGCCTAAGCTTCAGGCCAATGGATGTTTAAAACCAGAACCAGAGTCAATCCTCAGTGTAAGGATACTTGTTTACAGTTCAAAATAGGTTCTTTCTAAAAATGTGACACAGAATAATTTACACCAACTGCTTTTTATTATCAAGTTTCAGAAACCTTTCACAAAATGGTTTTTTAAAAAAAAGCCAAAAAACTTTACAACCATGGCTAATGTAATTTTTTCTACTGTTCCCAGTCAGCTTCAAACCCATTGTGTGCAAAGCCCATTTTTCCATGCATCTAAATGATAGATACAGGCTATGAATTCTTTATTCTATTTGTAGCAGCTTATGCAGGTGCAGCCAAACACAAAGCTTCAGGACAAATTGTACAAACTTTACAACGCTGGATTTGAGTTTAAAATATGAAACATAAAGTCTACACAAAACTGATAAAAATCAAGCAGATACCAGGACTGAAACTTATAACCCACATGTGAAAGGGAGTCTTATTTCAAGTGCTTTACTCTGCTACAGAACAGTCGGAATGAAGATGTAAAGCTTCGTGGTTAGTTTAAATTATACACTCTGTGGATACTATACCAATTTTAGAAGTTACACATAGATCAACAGATGTCTGTCAGTTCATCTGGACTCATCAGGTACTCCAGCAGCTGGCTTATCCGGAAAATGTGGAAAGAAAATCCACCTGTGCAGCCACCTGCAGTTTACTGATGGGCACACTGCACTCCAGGTCCATGGTGGCTGCTGCTTTCTTCATCAGAGCTATCGTTATAGGCTTCACGCCTCTGACCACCTCCAGAGCCTCGAGTACTATCAAATTCCTGAAGCTCCACTTCTTCTGTCTCTCCAATTACATTAGGAACTTCTGGTCTAGATGGCAGTAGATCTTCTAATTCCTTCAGGAAACAAAGAACAGGAGATGTGTTTCATTATGTAGCTGACATTCACACAAAATAAGCATCCATATTTAAACACTAGATAGAAAACTATACTGCAGAAATGTTCCATGGTACTTCTAAACAGAATGCTATCTGAAAGATCTACTCTCCAGAGAGTTCAAAGACTCTCACCAGCCTCATTGGCCCCATAAACATTTCTATCAGCCAACTTCATCTTCAGAATGACCAGAAAAAAAACCATCAACCATGCAAACATTAAAAAAAGCCAGCATGAAGACAATGTCTCAAAAAAGCTGGGCATGGTTGGTCACATCTCTAACAATCAAAAGGCCGAAACAGAGGAACTGCCATGAGTTCTAGGTCAGCCTAGGGTGCAGACAGAAACCCTATAATAAAACAAAGAGAAAGAGAAAAACACACAGGATGCAAGGAAGAGTGAGAAGCAGCAGAAGGAACATCCACATTAGTTGTGTGAGGAACTGCAAAAACAGCTTACAGAAAGCTTGTCTGGGTTGATCCAGTTGTTTTCAGGAAACTGCACATCAAACTTTATGTAAAGATCGCCCTTTTCAAAGGGATTACGGTACTGCGGCATCCCTTCACCTCGAACAACACGAACACATCCTATTATTTAAGAAAATCAAATTAGATAAGAATATTACCCAAGAAAGGTATTCAATAATATTCTTTTTTACCCACTATAAATAAAAATTTTAACAATACACGAACAGCCTGATCAGATGAAGTCATTTACCTGGTTCAATTACTTTGCCAGGAGGGTATTTTACAACAATCTGACGAGCATCAAGATGCTTAAATGTGAACTGAAATCCACATAAAGCTTCAACAAGTCCTATCTTATACGTCATATGCAAATCATTCCCATCTCTCTGGAACACCTATAGAAAAAGCACACACAAAACATATTTTTAAAAAAGATTATGAACCCGTACCA
This sequence comes from Dicrostonyx torquatus, assembly GCA_028555095.1. Classification (NCBI taxonomy): domain Eukaryota; kingdom Metazoa; phylum Chordata; class Mammalia; order Rodentia; family Cricetidae; genus Dicrostonyx; species Dicrostonyx torquatus. The sequence continues at coordinate 1,150,129 of JAQHUG010000066.1, forward strand.
TCCTATTGCACATTTCTTAAGTCAGTATCAGAATCTTGGAAGAACCAAAATGCCATTGTCCCTAATTTCCAAAATTATCATTACCAAAACTAGCCATTCTCAAGGGGTATGCCAGAAACTTCTATTAGAAAAGCCAACTATTAAGAAAAATGCTGAAGCTCCAATAGTGCTTTTGCTGCTGCCATTGTATTCCATTTCCTAACACCAAATAGGTCCTATGGGCTTCAAAAGAACAGATTCAACCTGGAATGTCCTCTAGACATGATCCCAGTGAGGCAAGAAGGAAGTACAAGTTCAGTGTTCAAAAACCTCAGCCAGTAAAGCCCAGTTATGAAAGCTGTGGCTTCAATTCTGCACTTTACACGTGTACAATGGAGTTCTATCACACTTAAAATTCAAACTTGGGCATGGAGATTGTCAGTGGCAAAGACTACTTGCTGTTCTTGCAGAGGTTTGGCTCCCAGTACCCACAAGATGGCTCACTACTATCCACAATACCAGTTTCAGAGGATCCAAGGGCCTCTTCTGACCTTCACTGGGCACCAGGGCACACATATGGTACACTTTCATACATGCAGAGAAAACATGTATACGCATAACTAAAAAAAACAAAACAAAAAAACTAGTGCAGGTATAGTGCCTGGCGCATGCCTTTAATCCCAGCTCTCAGGAAGCAGAGGCAGGCTGATCTCTGTGAGTTCAAAGCCAGCCTGAAAGAGTTAGTTCCAGGTCAGTGAGTACTGTTACACAGAAAAGCCAGATCTCAGAAAACAAAAACAACAAACACCTTTAAAAAATTCAAACTAGCTTAATGTAAATTATACAGCAAATGCTAAAGTTGGCTTATTCCATCTTACAGTATGACTATAGATGCTGGTGTGACTCTTACAACCAGGTTCAAAGCCTGATGACAGTTTACTTTAGGCTATCTTTAGTCCCCCAAATTAGCCAATTGCCCACTGCTGTCAGACCTAACATCCTTTGACTTTACAGATAAAACCTTTTGGAATTTATTAACAACAAAACTGTAGTTTCTATCAACCCAAGGCTAGGAGTCATCAGAGAAGACTCCAAGGCCTATCGCTGAGGTTTGTGTACTTTGCTGTAATTGTCTACTTTCTCCAATGCATTTGGATAGCACCTTGATTTATAATTTTCTCTGTTCTATTACTGCTCCGATGTTATAGAACATGGATTTTGCTGTAACCGCAATTCATATTACAGGTTATGGTCATTCATTTAGCTCCAGAATAGTCTCTTCTTCCCTTGGAGTCAAGTTGTGTTTCTGCACCAGTGTTTCAAATGTTACTGAATAAGTGCTGAGAATGTCCTGAGCTTTGATGTGGGGGAAAAGAAAATCAATTTAAAAATATTCAATTTGCAATTTTTACTTAAACTCGCCAAATCTATACTTAAATTTTGAAATTTAAGTTGAAATAAAATTAACTGTAGTGAAAAGGTAACCGAGATTTGTCCAATAGAAAGTGTGCTGGAGCCAGAGTGGTAGCACACATCTTTAATAGCAGCTCTTGAGAGACAGGACAATCTCTGAGCCATGCTGGTCCACAGAGACTCTGTCTCAAAAACAAAACAAAAGTCTTGGTCATCCTGAGTAATAAGTGAGCCAGCTTATTTCTACCCAAGCTAATCTTTGATGTCTGGGCAATAAATAGGCTAAAAGAAACTGGTTAGACCAAAGACAGCCATCAAAATCACTGCCAGACCATCTTTTAATCCCATTTGTATGCTAACTGATCCTGCAATGCCAGAAGAAGAGACATGGCAACCATTAGAAAGAAGCACAAAAAGAATTAACACCTAAATTTCTGGGAAATCTGTTCCCATTCCTAGAAAACACATGACTATTCTTCCACGTACTAGCCTCCCCCATCTCTTCTGTGAATGTGACATATGTGAGAGGCCAGAGGATGACTCTGGGGCTCTAGCACTCTCACTAAACCATTAGGACCCAGCAATCCTGTCTCTGTCATACACATATCAGAGCGGTGCTTTATCCACCGAGTCAGCCCTCCAGGATGGTCTCCCACTTCTTGTATTAGCCTTCACTTGCAAGTTCATTTCATACTTCTATTTCGGCAAAGAGTAAAAATGTCCTCTGTTAGTCAATTGCTATTCTCTCTTACTAGTTCCACAAATCTGAGATGCAACGTAATGACTCTGAAGAAAAATCTTGGCTGCCTAAAAAATTTGTTCTTTTCCAAGTGATTCTAAATCTACCCATGAAATAAATTATCCTAAGCATGGCTTTAGAACATCAGCTTCAACAGTACTAGAAGCATGTTAGAAATAACACTTTGGCCCAGCAACCCAGTAGACTTAGTAAGCCTTAAGGGATTCTAATCACAGCTTAACTTTGAGAACCAAAGAATGTAGACACATTTACTCAGGATTCCTCATAACAGGGTCATCAGACTTAAAAAAGCAGACTGCATCCATGCTACTAAAAAAATGCTAGCCAAAATGTGGTGGTGCACACCTTTAATCCCAGCACTCAAAGGCAAGCAGATCTCTGTGAATTCAAGGCCAGCCTGGTCTGCAGAGAGAGAGTTCCAGGACAGACAGGGTTACACCGAGGAAACCCTGTCTCAAAACAACAAATCACAAAAACAAAAGAAAAAAAGACACTTATATATACTACAAAATGCCAATGCTTCAGGATACCAATAGTTCAAGAATAATTTTTACCAAATACCTATAGAATTCTTTTTTTTTTTTTTTGAGACCAGGTTGGTCTTGAATTCACAGAGATCAACCTACCTCTGTCTCCCAAGAGGCAGGTGGATCTCAATGAGCTCAAGGCCAGCCTGGTCTACAGAGCAAGTTCCAGAACAAAGAAACCCTGTCTTGAAAAACCAAACCAAACCAAACCCCTACCCCTAAAAAGCATTCAAAGTAACTACAGCTAAAAAATACCATGGTGTTGCTGTCATTTGGAGGATGGGGGGGATGAATGACTTGATAATTTAACACTAACATTTAAACAAATAAATGCCTAAGCTCTCCCCTGTTCTGTTGCCAAAGATTTATGAAAAGATTAATGAAGGACTACCAAGCACAACATAGCAAAACATTCAACAGTTATTGAGGAACACAATTAAAACCCTGCACTTGCGCTGTACAGACACCAGACTCACAGAAGAGCAGCACAGCAGGATGAATGTACATGACACAACACTCAAAAGTTTTTAACCACATGTGTAGATTCAGCCCTGCACCCACCCAACCTAAATATGGCCTCAACTTCTTCAGATAGCTATTTGGAGTGAAGAGAGAAGGCCCAAAACTTAACCAATGCTTTTCTTGAACATTTAACAAGTCCTATGTTCTAGTTTAAACTATAGTAGGTTTGTTTGTGTTTTTTTTTCTTCCAGGTAAGATGAATTAAGCTGTCTAAACCTCACCGTTGGCTTACACTGACTGCTTTGGTCACAATACAACCAGAAACAACACTCTTAACTTCTGCCCTTTACTACTTTCTAGCCTAGGCAATCAATCCCATCTCTCCAGCCCTGCACATGGGGTCTATATACAAGAAAAACAAAGTGATTCAAGTCTGTCTAAAATAAAAAGACATCTCTGAAAGATTGCGCTTAAGTCTCCAGTACAAACCAGAACCCTGTCAAGTGTTCACATGTAAGTACTGTGTGTTTATAAACAAAGAGCCACCGACACATCCTTTAGGACCGGACCGAAGTAGATAAGATACTATGTAGGCCATTAATTTTGAAGAGTCTCCTTCTGGTTGACCTCAATCTTGCTCTCTCCTGTCTTGGCCTCCTAAATTCTGGGATTATAGAAATGGACTGCCACCAGGTATTACAAATTATAGGTGAGCTAAGCATGGTGGTACAGGACAGAGAAAGGGAGTATGATCAGAATAAAAACAGCACACAATGACCCTCACTGCTAGACAGGTTCATTTTGCCTCAATCATAATAGATATAACCAATACACATTTAATCAGGAACTAATTAAAAGATGTTTTAAATCTCTAGAACTTGGGTCAGTTAGAAAGCTCGGAAGATAAAAGTGCTTGCCACAAAAGACTGACAACATGTTTGACCCCCAGAACCCACTGTGGGAGTAGTGACTCCAGAAAGTTTTTCTGATACAGACTGTGACATGAGTAAGACCCGTGTTTCCATCACACCAATAAAACATTACTTTAAAAAACAAAACAAAAAGATGGACCTCAGCAAGCGTAGCAAGTACAGTAAAATTAATGGAGAAGTGCTGAGGGTGAAGCCTCTACCCCTCCACCGTGCATCCAAGGAGCTCTAACACTACCTAGTCCAATGGATTTATTTTACATAAAGGAAAATGAGGTGCAGAGACAACAGGATCATTTAAGGGCAGAGTGCTGAGTTATAGCTATGACAGGGCACAGACTAACAGACGGCATTTCTGTAAGTAAGCCACGCTCTCTGTGAGCTAAAAATGAACTCAGTCACACTCCCCTAACAACTTCATTTGTTTTCAGTTTCACTCCAAGGCATTTATCCTATTTTTCACAAGCAAGATCAATTCTGAATAAAACAAAAACAGGAAAAAAAAATGAGTAAATCAAAAGTAAATTACCTCATGTTCTTTTTCCTGTAGCAAAAGAACAATATCTCCAGGTTCCACTCCTGGGGCCTGGTCTGCTTCCCCAGTGAATGTAATTCTCTGTCCATGTTTCATGCCTTTGTCTACATGAACTTCAAGAATCTTGACTTCTTTAATCACCTTCTTCCCTTCACATTTTTTACAGCGGTCTTTTTCATTAATGACCTCTCCTGCAAAGAGAGGTCATTCAAGCTTTCAGTAAGAAAGAATACCCCAATTTTAAACTGAGTCTTGACAGTGCCCTTAATTCAAAAAGATACATTTAGGGCACCAATGGTTACAGTTATTGCAATGACAAAACCTTTTACTAAAAGTCATCCGAAGGGTTCAGCTACCTAAGATTACAGAGTAAAACACCCTGACATTTTCTTAGTTCCTGGCTCTATTCCCTAAAACTAATGAACAAGGAAAAGTTTGGGCAGTCAGGTGCTGGAACTTCTACAAACACTTCTGCAAAAGCTTTCAGTTCTAGCTCCAAGTAGGTTACCATCAGACAGAGACAGCCCAAGTCAATCTTTAATTGCTCACTAACCCCTACAGGTTGGTGAACCTAAACATTTGCTACTGATCTATATTCAATCCTCAAATATCCTTGATGACTTATTACTGAATTGTAAAGTTGGTACTCGAATTTATTTCAAAGACTAAATCTTGCTCAGATATTAGCTGGGGATTGGCCCAGGCCTTTGCACAGGTTCTACCACTGGCCTGTTTCACTATAATTGAAAATCCTCCAAACCAACTAGAGATATCTGAGTACTTAGCTGGCACTGAACACTTCTGTACCAAAGGTAGGGTAACAGTTTTTTTTTGTTGTTGTTGAAGATATTTCCTCTAATATTTGCTTATGGCATACTAAATTAAAACTCCAGATGTATATAACAACGTACAGGAAAAAGGCAAGGTTACCTAATCACTGAGCACTGGTGCTCTTGTTTTTAAAAAGGAGTCTTTTTATGTTGCACTGACAAGCCTGAAACTCACTGTCCTCTGCTCTGCTTCTCGCTGTTAGGTGTCAACTGACTTTGGCTTCTTGATAGTCAAGCTAGAAATTTTAGCAAAATACAATGCAGAGATGCCTCAGAGGAATATAACTTGCAGTCGAGGAGGGTTGACAACCTCAAGTATCATTCCTCAGCTGTCCACCACTCCACTTTATGACAGAATCTTTCACTGACCTAGAGGTTAGCAGGTTAGGCTGGCCAGTTGGTGAGCACTTGGGATCAACTTCTCTCCTGAACATGGGGATCTTAAGGGTGCACTACTTGCTTTTCTAACATGGGTTAGCCATGTACCATGCCTGGGTCCTCATGCTAGTGAGGCAGCGCTTTATCAACTAAGTTATTACCTCAGCCCAATATATACCTTCTGAAAATTATCACTTCCAAGAATTTGGGAAAGAGAGTTCTACAACTATACTAACAATTAACCAAGGGAAAGGCTGGGAGTGTGACTCAATGGTAAGAACCCTTGGTTTAATACCTGGAACAGGGCTTGGGTAAGCATAGTAATGTAATTAGTCAGAATAAGGGCTGGTGTTCAATACTTGCCAAGCACACTCATGGACTTGAGTTTACTTTCCAATGATGGTAAGGAAAAATTCTACCACATAAATTAATCTAATTAAAAATTTAATTTCTTGGTTACACTAGACATGTTTCTCCTTTCCTTATTAAAGCAACTTTATTTAAAAATCAAACTATTTAAAATAGATTTAGAACTTGATTTAGGACTTTTTAGATTGCCCCCGAAGTTCTACAAGTTAGGTAATAAAGATTAATTTCTAGTTGGGTTGGTACAATACCTCAACACTTCAGAGGTAGAGGCAGATTAAGAATTCAAGATCATCCTTGAATACACAGTTTAAGGTCAGCCTAGGTTAGAGACACTATGCTCAAACAGTAATGGTATAATAACTGCCAATCTTCTGTTAGATATCATTTTTAGAATAAAATAAATATAAGCATACTTAGAAAAATTGTAAACGTTTCCAACTTCTATGTTCCCAACATATTCTATTATAAAAGTAATGAAAATACTGGTACATTTACCTTCTCCATTGCAATCAGAGCACACAGACTGCATCTGCTGCACCATTCCTGGAGCCAGCTGTCTGATCATAATGCGCACACCTCGACCCCGACAAGCACTGCATTTCTGAACAGCTCCAGACTTTCCACCTTGGCTAAAGCAAAAGTATAAATTACACTTTTGTCTACAAGCCACTAGTCATTAAAACATAACAAACTGTGCTTCTCACTCTCCAGTGTAACTACTTTAACTGGTCTTTAGAGGTAACAGAAAATGCCTGGCTGCTTATTAAGCTTTAAATGAAGAAAATATTTTACCTGGTATAGATTTTGAGCATGCCACTCAAAAAGCAGACAGAGATACCGTCTAAGCAGCAACACACTTACCCACTGCATGCACTACAGAGCACATTCTTGCTAAGTTGTAGTTTGGTTGTCTTGCCATTATACAAGTCTTCTAAAGAAACTCTGCAGAAAAAAATAGTAAGGTTCAACCAAATTTTGCCAATATTTTTTAAAGCTATATATAGCTTACAGACCAAATTTCACTCTGACTTTTTAACATAGAACCCAAGAAAATCTTTATGAATTTGCACAATACACGTGGTGTTAACACTGCTCTTAATAGATATCCATGCCTCTACTTCCCAAGTGCTAGATTACAGGCACATATCATCTTGCACAGTTTTATATGGTACAAAGGAAGCCTAGGGACTCATTTGTATCAGACAAGCAGTAAAGCAATTAAGCTACATCCCTAGCTACTAATTGTAACTATTATCCAATTTTATGTGATATAACTGAAGCAAGGAGAAGTTAACTAACTTGACCAAGGCAAGAGCTTTATTGTTAGGGTGTAGGGAGCAAGCTATAGATAATTAGATTACAATGTATAGTTATATTACAATTAAATGTATATTATAGCTTAAGATAGGCACTTAAGGAGCTGAAGAGATGGCTCAGTGGCTAAGAGCACTGCTGCTCTTCCAGAGAACCTGGGTTCAATTAGAGACTCACAACTGTCTGTAACTCAAGTTCCAGGACACTTGACTCTCTGCTGACCTCCACAGGCACAAGATACATGTGGTACACAGACATGTATGCAAACAAATACTCATAAACAGAATTTCTTAAAAATTAAAAAAGGCACTTAATTGTGTATGTTTAAAAAGCTACTCGCTATTGCAGAGAGGGAAAGAACATAGCTTCAACAGAGAAAATTTTTTCAGTTTCTAAAGACACTGCCAAATCATAATAAATACTGTATATCTGAATAACTTTTATTTGTTTATTTTTTCAAGACAGGGTTTTTCTGAATAATAGTACTAGCTGTCCTGGAACTAACTCTTGTACACTAGGTTGGCCTTGAACTCACAGAGATTCGCTTGCCTCTGCCTTCCCAAGTGTGCCATCACCACCCAGCTGATAACAAAAGAGTTACTTTAAGCTCAAACTTTCCTATATTGTAGGCAGTATAAAGAAACAATTATAGGAGGGCAAGATGGCTCAGCACTTGCTGATGACCTAAGTTCCATCATGGTGGGAGAGAACTAACTCTCACAAGTTGTCCTGACTTTCACACCCTCTCCCTGGTTTGTGTGCACACAGTAAAAATGTTAAAACCCACTTATGAATGAAAAATTATCAACACACCATCACACCCAATTTAATGATATACTGACCTACATCTTGAGTCTTACAAAACAAGGAGAGAGAAACAGTAAGTAACTGTTGGGGAATATTATTTTCAGGTGTGTTACTTTTGTTTATGCTGCATTTGTGATTGTAGCCTGTCTAAAACACCTAATGGTCCTAATTAAAAGATGTATGGCCAATAGCAATACAGAAGCAAGGACAGGTGGGGCTAGCAGACAGAGACTAAAAAGACAGAAAAAAGAGAAGGACATCAGGGGCCAGCCAACCAGCTCCACAGTAAGCCATGAAGAAAGAAATACAGTAAGGTATACAGAAATAAAGATAAAAGCCCAGAGGCAAAAAGTAGTTGGGATAATTTAAGATAAAAAAAGCTGGCAAGAAGCAAGCCATGCTAAGGCCAGGTATTCTTAAGCAATAATAAGCCCCCATGTGATTTATTTGGGTGTTGGGTCCCTCAAAAAGCCAAAAGAGTAAAATAGCCTACAACGTTTTGGCATTCTATCATGGGGCTCAAAAATCCATCTAGAGCCTAAGAAAGCTCAAGGAAAAAAAAAGTGGTTCCTTTTAAGAGTTTGTGCCTGCTGGCGAGTCCTTCAGCAACCAGTATGGAAAGTAACAAAAAACAAAGTAAAAATGCCTGCCACAGCACACTTATCAGCGTTCTAGAGCTCTAGGAAGGTTGAGTGCAGTTCCTGGTCATGCACCTACTATCTGGCTGCAAGTTTTGAGCTTGGCTTTCACAACCCAACCCAGAGTAGGCGGAGCCAGTTACTGGAGCACACAGGTGTAGTTCAACACTCTACAGTTTGCTCCTGCGGTCAAAAAGAAAGGCTAAAAGATATGCAGTAAAAGAGGCCCAGAAAAAAAACCGCTAAAACAGGTTTCAGTGTATTTTATGTAGAATTAAAAAAGAAAGAAAATGGGTACAGACACTTATAGAAAGTAAGTTTTTAGGGGCTGGAGAGATAGCTCAGTGGTCAAGAGCACTGGCTACTCTTCCAGAGGTCCTGAGTTCAATTCCCAGCAACCACATGGTGGCTCACAACCATCTGTAATGAGATCTGATGCCTTCCCTCTGGCATGAGGGCACACACATGGAGGCAGAATGTTGTATACATAAAAAATAAATAAATCTTAAAAAAAGTTTTTAAAAAGTAAAAACACAGAGGGAGTCTGGATCCTGTGTAGTATTGTGTTGATTTTGAACTTTTTGATTGCTGAAAAGCAAAGGACAGCTGCTAAGAGACTTGGAATTGAAAGAGGGAGAGAGGGACTATAGAAATAAATGAGCCTCGATACTTTAAAAATGTCAAAAAAACTTTTAAAAAGTCAAGAAATGTACTTCTCAAATGGAAATCAAAAATGCTTTGGAGAAGGTTTTGCTTTTGTTTCTACAGGAAACAAGAGTCTGTGGATTCATTCCATGTTGATATGGATCTGGTTTGATCAAGGGAGACCTCCTGAAACTTGACAGGTGATATCTATCAACAAAGATTATAACTTGCTCTTTCCAAAACTTGGCCATTATCCCAAATTTTCTCTCTGGGACCTTAAAAAAAACTTCACCCACATTCAACAGGAAGCAGACTAGAAAAAAACAATCACATTTCCAAGAGTGGGATGTGGGAAGCTTTTGGCTATTTTGTGGGTCATATGTTTGTTATAATTTAGGGGAATATAGGAAAAAAAAGAAAAAGAAAAACCAAGTGCTCTCAGATATTTTGTCTTGTTATATGGTATATGGATACAAATTCAAAGTCAAACTTGTTACACTGTGTATATGTTTTTACTCTTGTTTAAAGGATTTTTGTGTATTGTTACCAATTTAAGGTTATTTTTGTTACAACACTGTATATATGTTTCTGCTCTTGTTTTTGTACCTATGCAGTTCATTTAAAAATGTAAGGTAAAATTCTAGTTTTTGAAAACTATTATGAATTATTTAGAATAATCAAAAAACATAGGTCAGTAGTTAATCATCTATAACAATCAAATTTGTAGATATGTTAGGTATGTTTTCCATATCATATAGAGATATATTTCAGATAGATCATCTTCAAACATTTCAAAGACCTACAGGATACAGCATTTAAAATGTTTGTTAATTTAGGGCTTTTCATGAAGAGAAATATCTGCTCCTGGCAGCACCAATGTATTTCAGAGATGCTGGGCATCGAAGAAACTCCTTATGGATTTTGCTTTTACTGTGGCAAGGCTAGCCTTTTGGGCAAGAAGCTGCTCTTGCCTGGACTGCTTCACTGTCTGTATAAACTGGATATGCAGGACCCACAGGGAAGTGACTGCCTGCAAACTTTGCCAAAACAAGGCAGGATGGTCATGCAGGGTTCCTGATTCACAGAAGAAACTGCCAGACATTCTGCAGGGCACAGAGGAAAAGTGACTGACAAATCGACAATACACGCAGGACAGTCTTTCAAATTTCCTGCTTTACTGAAAAGTCTGCCAGAGTATGGCCTGTAGGCTGAAATGGATGACCCTATGTTGCAAAGGAACTTTAGGTTGACTATCCAAGCAATCAGATGTCTCTTTTACTTTTGCAGTTTTTGGAAGTAATTTGCAATGCACTTTTTGTTTATTTAAATACTATTATATCCTTCTGTTGTCTTTGATGGAGTTGAAGACTAGACAGTGATAGATGTAGTTTTTCTTAGATATGATAGCAAGTAAGTTATGTATAAAATTTTGGATTTATTAAGATAGGATAGATAACAAAGTACTTTTCTTTAAATTTACTAGACAACAAATGAATTGAAATTTAGTACATTATGAATGTAATCTTTACTTGATAATTGTTCTTACTGTGTACAGTTTTACTATGTTGAAGTTAAAACTTCATTTTTTTAGAAAGAAAAAAAGGAAGCATTGGGGAATATTAATTTCTGGCATGTTACTTTTGTTTAGGCTGCATTTGATTAAGTGTAAAGCTGTGATTCCTTGCCTAAAACACCTGATGGTCCTAATAAAGAGATAAATGGCCAATAGCGAGGCAGAGAGTATAGAAAAAGAGGAACAAGAGGAAAAGGAGAGAAGGACATAAGGGACCAGCCGACCAGATATACAGCAAACCACGGAAAAAGAAGTAAGGTATATACAGAAATGAAGATTAAAAAGCCCAGAGGCAAAAGGTAGTTGGCATTATTTAAGAAAAGCTGGCAAGAAACAAAACACGCTAAGGCCAGGCATTCATAAGTAATAATAAGCCTCCATGTGATTTATTTGGGTGTTGAGTCCCTCAAAAAGCCAGAAGAGTAAAATATCCTACAAGTAATAATCTGACAGCATTGGCACTCTCCAGTGAAGCTTAAACTTCCTCTATAAAGCAAACTAACTGTTTGGTTTTTAGTTGTTGTTTGTGTTTTAAAATCAGCTTCAAAACATGGATGTTAACTCAGGAATGTTACCTGTGAAGTCAAGGACAACCCTGGCCAGTATGATACTCTATCTCAAAAAAGAAGTAAAGCCATGGATGCTTGGCTGGGAATCTGCCAAAGAGAGATAAAACTGTATACAAAGAAATGCACAGGGCTGGAGAGATGGCTCAGTGGTTAAGAGCACTGCCTGCTCTTGGAAAGGTCCTGAGTTCAATTCCCAGCAACCACATGGTGGCTCACAACCATCTGTAATTAGATCTGGTGCCTGCAAGCATACATGCAGGCAGAACACTATATAAATAAATAAATAAATAAATCTTTAAAAAAAAAAAAAAGGAAAGAAATGCACAGCAACAATATTATAGGCCCCCTGCGCAGCACATAAAAGACAAGTGATTAATCATCATGAAATGAAAGGACTCAGAAGAACATTAGCAGGCAGGTAGAGAGAGAATCATTGTTTGCTGGAGGTCAGCTTGGATTACTCCAGCGGGGGGGTGGGGGGGATGGGGGGCTTTGAAGCTGATCAGTTCGTAATGTATCTACACAGCACAGGCATTAGTACCTGGGTTCAATCCCCAGCACTTGTATAAAAAAGACAGACATGGTGGGGCTGGATAGCTTATTCTTACCGAGGACCTGGGTTCAATTTCTAGCACCCACCTGTCGTCACTCTAGCTCTAGGGGACCTGACAACTCTCTTCTCAACTCCCTGGACACCAGGCACTCATGTAGTGCACAGACATACAGACAGGCAAGCAAAACACTTCAAAATCAAACAGATAAATCTAAACAAACAAAAACTTAAGACTGGTGAGACGCTATGGATAAAGGTACTATCACCAAACCTGCCTCCCTGAGTTCAATCCCTGAAACCCACACGGTGAAGAAAAGAACCAACTCAATCAATTTGTCCTCTGACCTTCATGTGTGCACTATAGTGCAACTACAGCAAGCACATGACCCCCATAACGAAAACCATAATTGAAATATTTTAAATAAACAACCGAGAATCAGGCATGATCATACACCCCAGTAATCCCAACACTTTGGAGGTAGAAGCAGATACCAGAAACAATCTCATAATCAGCCTGGGCTATGAGACCTTGTAAGCACGCCACGCAGCAAGCGCATGCGCTCTCTCAATTCAGCCTCTAGCATTTGTCACTAAAACCATTGTTCATTAAAAACTTTACAAACTGAAATGGTTATTATTTATTTTATTTTTCTTTACAAAAGTGAAATGGTTATTTTCAGTTTGTAGCAAGACCTTGGAGTCTTAGTTCACAATCAAGGTCCACACTATTTGTACGTTGGCAGGTTAATGCCAGGCTGGCAGCCAGTAGGCTCCATGGAAACCAACTTAGAGTTAGCACTGAGGATCAAGTAATGAGGGACTTTACCATGTAAATAATCTAAGCAAACAACCATTCTTTTTAAAGCTTGGATTTAAATACTTCAAAGAATATAATCGGGCTGGAGAGATGGCTCAGCCGTTAAAGGCTAGGCTCACAACCAAAAATATAAGAATATAATCTTCACACTTGAAATTTTAAATCCTATAGTTACAATCAACCTCAACAACGTGAAAAACAAATCTCAGTAAACATCAACTGTTCTTTAAGATCCTGGCTGTTCTGTTGTGACAGGCTTCCATGTATCCTCAGCTGAGCATATGACCTGGAATCTCTTGCCTCCACCTCCCCAGTGCTGTAATTAGGTAAAGACCACACCTGGTTTATTACACACTACCCAGAATCAAATCCAGAATTGTGTGTGAGTTAAGCACTTTACCAACTGACCTACATTTCTAGAGCACCTCCTCCATCCTGTAAGCTCTGAAGCAAAATACATTCAATTAACGATTTTAGTCACTTAATGAGAACACAGTAAAAATTTTAAAATAAATGAACTATTCTATAGCAACTGTGCCATGTATCACCACTTGGAAAAGCACCTCATTTAAAAACAAGACTCACTTCAGTGGATGCATCATGTCCTCGCCTCTTCTTCTGCCATTTCGACTTCTACTCTGATTGCCCATGAAGCCAAACAATCCTCCACCAAAAATATGTGAGAAAATATCATCCATTCCACCGCCTCCGCCGCTACCTTCCCGCAGACCTTGTTCTCCATATCTGTCATATAGCTCCCGCTTCTCTGGATTTGACAATACTTCATATGCAAAACTTATTTCTTTAAACTATAAGGGAAAAGTAAGAATGAAAACAATTGGATTTTTAAGCACAAGAAAGTAAAAAAGACTTCAGAAACTCAGAATCCACTTAATTCTAATAAAAAGCTTCAAGTTACCTTTGATTTCATTTTGGTTCTCTTTATCATTTATTGCTCAAAACCTTAATATTCCCACTGTAAAACTGAAATATTCCTCCAAAAGTTATCATCATTATTTTATGTAAACTGTGCGAGTGTTGGAGCATGTGTGGAGGTGGAAAGACAACTTCCCATCTTCTGTGGATCAAGCTCAAGCTGTACGCGATCTCTCCCTCTCCCCCCACCCTCTCAGAGAAAGGGGTTTCTCTATACAGCTCCTAGCTGTCCTGGAACTTGCTCAGACCAGGATGGCCTTGAACTCAGAGATCCACCTGCCTCTGCATCCAGAGTACTGGGATTAAAAGCATGGGCTACCACCATCACCATCATCACTGGCTAATTTTTCTTATTTCTAAAGAATATTATAAGCATCAGGTTTCATTATGGTATTTTCAAATAAGTTAAAATAATAATACAAAAGTTTTGCTCTGTAGGCATAAATGGATTTTTTCCCCTACCACATTTCTTGTTTCTGAGAGGGCGATTTATTTTAAATTCAGTTTAAAACTAAAACCCCAGGAATAAAACTTCAATTCAAATAACTCACTTTGTCTCCAGCATTCGGGTTCTTATCAGGATGGTATTCTTTGGCTAACTTCCTGTATGCCTTCAAAAAGAGATTTTAAAAAGTTATACACAGACAACAATTTAAGAAACTCACTTCACGCAATGTTCTAACGTTACAGCCTTCCAAAAATGCCACTTACTTGTCAGAACTATTCGACATTTTCCATCTCAATACTACTTACTTGCTAATAATATACCAAAACAAAGTAAGTTATTGTTGGAAAAAAAGATTATACTGAAGAAAAACATAAATAAAACAAAACTACAAAGAAAGATGCTGAAACATTATTCCTTGTTTGTTCACTATTATCAAATATCCTCGATGGTCATAACCAGACCAAGAAGACCACAATAACCTAACAAATTCCAGATTAAGTGACTACATTTTACAGAAACCCAAGCACTTACACAAATTAAGCAAGGGTAGAAGCACTCCTGCCTGTGCTGGCTCTTGCCTGCCCTCTAACAGGAAGAAAAAAAAAACCCAGATGGTCCTAGGTGATGTTTTATTAGCACATGGTGGGCTGATTGAGGTCCTAGGTGGTAGTGAAACTACATACTCTCAATTAAGTGATTTGAGCATGCACCATTCAAGTCCTCACACAGACTCATGAATTATATAACACAGCCTATCATTTCCGGTAGGGTAACAGGAAGTCTATTTTACTTCGGACTTTACCAGTCTCACTGCTTACGGGACAGTCTCATTTTTCTAGGTTTACAAATTCAGATTCGATACCGACAGCCAGAGAAGATGCTGCGGGACTAAAGACGTTCAATGCTCTGAAGTCCAGAGATGATTCTGGACCACTACAAAGGACAACAATGAGATGTGTCTTATTTTTAGTGAGTGCACACTCAGGTGTTTGGCTGGGACACACGACTCGTCCCCGAAGCTGCCACCGGGTATTTAGATCACCTGCCCACGCCCACAGAACAATGCTCCCAAACAGACCCACGCCGCTCCGGCTGCCGGGCGAGCGAGGCGGAGGGAGGAGCTTCGGCGCCGGCGACTGCGGCCCTCAGCCCCACACCGGCGCCGGTCAGCTCCTCGCCGGCCGGGCGGCGCGGGCACCGCGGTCCGACCTGTTTTTCCGGGTGGCCCGGGGCGCCGGGCTGGCGGGCCGCGTCGGCGCAGGGAGGGCGGACGGGCGGAGGCCCAAGGTCAGCCGATCCGACTGCGCCCCTGCCGCCGCCACCGCGCCTCAGCCCGGCTCAGGCCGCCCCGACCGCGCAGGCCCCGCGCCCTCGCCCCGCCCGCCGGCTCGCTCCAGTACCTTCTTCAGCTCGTTCTCGCTGGCGCCGGGAGGGACGCCCAGGATGTCGTACAGCTTCGTGTCGGCCACGTTCGCCATGGCGGCCTGCCGGGCAGCACTCGCGAGCAGGCGGCGGAGCGGAAGGAGCGCGACCCGGACCACGAGCGGCGGCGGCGCAGGCCGAGGAGACGGCGAGGGGACGCGGGCGGGGCTGAACTTTGACCCGGCGCAGCGCCATGACGTAGGCGCACAGGCCCGCCCCCGGGGCCAGGCGGGGCGGTTGGGCGGTGGGCGCCGGTGAGCGGCTGGTGGGGTCCCTTTCCTGAAGCCTCTGGGCGAAGCGCGAGGCACGGCTCCGTGGAGGAGAGCTCTGTTCGGCGTTCGGAAGGAACTCTCGTTGCAGCCGAGGCCCGAGGGAAGAAGCCGGCCTGGAATCCTCCTGGGGTGGTACTCCCGGGGCCGCGGTGAAAAACAGCACGTGGGTGTGAGTGTGTGAGGCTCCCAAATAACGTGTGACACCCCAATGTGATTTTATCAGCACGTTCACCAATTCATTTCATCTCCTTAACTTCCCCCAGCATCTCCGCATAGGGAAACAATTTCATTCATAAATACTCATATATGCATACATACATACATAGCTAGCAGACGGATTTTAAAGGCATAGCCACACTGTCACAGAAGAAAGGACAATTCTTTACACAGTATCAATAGCGCCCTTTTACGATTGGTTTGGACTGTCCAGATAAACCAAGGTCACCCTGTCCCACCGGGATCATGTGTTAAAGTGTCTCACTTGACAGCTTTAAAATTAGCTAACAACAAAGGTTTGGTTGGCAAAAGGCAGTATGGCCGCGTGCCGTCGTTTTGTTGCTTTAGCTCAGAGGATGCTGTGCTTCTGCCACGTGCCAAGATGTACAGCTTGCCTTCCAATTATTTTTCCGAGAGTGAAACATTCCTGGTCTGTTGAAACCTGAGCTGGTAAACAAATGCTTGACTATAAGTCTGTCCATCGAGGTAATGTTCCTTTCTTGTCAATGGTTCCTGACCTAGTTGTGGAGGGCCTTTACTGCCATGCCAAGGACTTCTGAAATTTAGCCTGAGAACTTAAGGAGTGTGATGAGAAATTAAGATGCTCCTTCTGCCATTCAAAATGCTCCTTTACCTGTGACATTTTCCTTGATTCATAACCTGGGGAAACTTTGTCTTATTTGAGGCCCCAATATCCTTGTTTTTATAGACATCTCTGCTGCATGACATGAAGCTGGTCTCAAATGCAGTCTAAATTCTTTAATAGTCTAGAGACTGGCTGGCTGGCTCTGGGAACTTATTTGGAGCGTCTAACAGGGGATCACAGCTACAAATATCCAGTTTCAGGAGGGCACATACATGGAGCAATGAAGAGGAAAGGGAACACCCACCTAGACCCTCAGAGCAACTCGATCAATCCTACTGACAGATGTCTAAGCCACATTCACTGACGGCTTTGGCTGTTACAAAAACCCCCAGTAATTCAAGAGCAAAGTCCTATTACGGTCACTTAAAGGTTGGCCAGGGATTTTCCCTCGTGTAATACTCTGAAATGTGTATCTCCACTTTTCACCAATTTGAGAGGTTCCTATGAGACAGTATAAAACTGTGAAGTTAGACTATATAAGGTGGTAGCCGGGTTTTGCCTTCTTTTAAGAGTGAGCTGTAGCATTTTTCTTTTCTGCGGTTATTTCCTTAGTGTAAGATGGTATTTATCCATAGTATCTATAGGTCCGGGGGATGTGGCTTAGTTGGGACAGTGCCTGTGTAGAATGCACAAAGGAGGTCCTGGATTCAGTCTCTGGGAAAGAAAAGGGTAGAAAAACAACGGCAACTTTTCATGCGACTTCTCTAATTTTCTCAAGTAGGCTGTGGCTTTGTGATAAGTTAGTGAATAAATCGGCGTTTTGAGGTCCCGAGTTCTGTCCCCAGAAGCACAGAAATGCAGTGTTAACCTCAGTTTGGGCCCACCTTCCTCCTGGCTGAGCCTGCCGTCTTTATTCATTGGCATGCCTGGCTTGCCATGCTTCCTGAACTCCTCCTTCTGTGATTCATGCCCTTCTGTCCCTTCTCATGTTCTAACATTCCCAGGTCTCCTGCTTGCTGATTCTTCTCATTTCTTTCTCCTTTTCAGTCAGTTTTTGCTGCACACGGCAGGAAGTACCTATGTGTAGTTACTATTTTTATCTTATTTCTGTCCATGAACAGTTTGAATAGAGCAGGATTTTCCCCTTGGTTTCACTTTTAGTTTAGTTTATCTTTTTTCTCTTTGCTGTGTTGTAAGGGGAAAAAAATCTTCATTTGATTCAATTTTAGCTTATGATGCTCTGGTGACCAGTGTCAGGAAATTCCCTCAGCTCTGTTATTTTATTTGTTTATTTATTACTTGCCTCTAAACTGTTTTTTTAAATTTATTAATAATATTTTGTTCATCTTTCAGTTGTAATTGTAGTCAGCATTTTATCTGCTAATTTTGTAGGGCCACAAGTTATTTCAGAATAGTTGTGTGCGTCATCTGACAGACGTTGTCATTCCTGTCATCGTGAGCCTGAGTTAAGCCTGTGTCAGTGTGAGCGTTGTAACACTTCAGACATTTTCTGAGTTTTCCAGATGCTTCTTTAGTTTAGCTCTGTTATTTAGCTAATGCCAGGAAGGAGGCAATACCTTCATCTCATTTCATGTCTCAGGACCAGAAAGTGCCGAGTCACAGTGCGTACCGAGGGCTGTTCGCATTACGCAAATAATTTAGTTTAAGGCTAAAGTGATTTCTGATTTCTGCCAAGCTTCCACTGTTGTTCAGTTCTTTTATTTTGAGTCAGTATGCTTGTGTTTGGGTTGAGATAAAGAGATGGATAGGGACTAGGGGAATGTATGCATTACATATTATGCTTTGAAGGCCATTCCTGTTTATAGGTAATTGAATGTGGAAGTGTGCAGTTGACTGTTTCGACAGCCCTGTGGATCAGTCAGGCTACTCAGAAATGAGTTCGCTAGTGCTTTGCTTTATTCTGCTTTCACTTTAAAACTTTGTTTCTCCAAGCCTGACCACTCGGTATTGGGTGACCAATTGGCTTTCTCTTCCCTAGAAAGACTACTTCTCCCACCCTCAGCCCTTCCTTAGTTGCTGTAGTTGAGGTTGAGGCCTCATGGGCTTTCCGCTGCCCATTTCAGCATGTCTCTTGCTGTCCCTGTTGAGCTCATGTTTATGCAGTCATGTTGGTGAGACTTTATGGGTAGCGCTTCTGACCTTACAGGGAGACACAGTCTCATAGGAAACTCCTTGATTCTCTGCCTCTTGCAATCTTTGCATACCCTCTTTCTCAATGTTCCCTGAGCCTTAGGTTCAAAAGTTGTTTGCAGGTGTATTCATTGGGACTGGGCTCCAAACTCTGTGCTTTGATTGATTGTGGTTTTCTTAATGGTCCATGTGTAAAGAGAGGTTTTGTTGATGAGGAGCTAGGACCACACTTGTCTGTGAGTATAAGGACAAATGATTAGAATGTAGTTACGGATTATGCTGACTTAGTAAACTCGTAGTTGTCGGTTCTCCTCCAATACCAATGACATCACTAGGACTACAGAGACTAATTTTTCATTACCAGGCATGATTTCTCTGTTGTTGAGCAGATCTTGAGTCTAATTAGAGAGTTGTTGGTTAGCACCAAGGTGTGTGTGCCACTGCTGTACCCCTAGGACTATTGTGCCTTGCTGGTTGTTGTAATTCATAGACATCGTAGCTGGGTATGACTCTTTGTTGGTTGCTTCTCTCCTTTGAAAATTTGCATGTCAATCATCTGGTACCATGAAAGCTAGTTCTCAGGGAAGCTTGCTTTCTTTTTTAAAAATGGGGGTCATTTTTTAATTATTCGAGAATTTTATACATGCATATATTTTAATCAAATCCATTCCCCATTTCTTTCCTTCCAATTTCTCCCTTATCCTCCCTACCACTTTTTCCTTCTAACTTCATTTACTCTTTTTTTCTTTTTTTTTTAAATTTAATTTATTTGCATTAGTGTTTTGCCTGCGCACATATTTGTGTGAGGGTATCAGGTCTTGGAGTTACAGACAGTTGTCAATTGCCATGTGGATGCTGGGAATTGAACTCGGGTCCTCTGGGAGAAGAGTCAGCGCTCTTAACCTCAGAGCCATCTCTCCAGCCCCTCATTTACTGTTTTTTTTAAATATTTATTTATTATGTATACAATATTCTATCTGTGTGTATGCCTGCAGGCCAGAAGAGGGCACCAGACCCCATTACAGATGGTTGTGAGCCACCATGTGGTTGCTGGGAATTGAACTCAGGACCTTTGGAAGAGCAGGCAATGTTCTTAACCTCTGAGCCATCTCTCCAGCCCCTCATTTACTCTTTTTAAAAAGAAATTTATTTTGTGTGTATATGGGTGTTTTGTCTGCATGAATGTCAATGTACCATTTGTATGCCTTGTGCCCACAAAGGTCTGTAAAGTATTTCAGGTCCCCTAGAGTAGGAAGGAGTTACAGATGGTCATGAACTACCATGTAGGTGCTGGTACCCCAACCCAGGTCCTCTGCAAGAGCAGCCGTGTTCTTAGTCACTGAGGCACTTCTCCAGCACCTCATGTGCTCTTTTTAAAAACCCACAGAATTCTCTGAGTGCTGTCTATATGTACATAGGTGTAGGGCCATCTGCTGCATGGGTAACTGCTAAGGGACTGCATCCCTGAGAAAACTGACACCCCCTCCCCCAGTAGTCATCAGTTGCCAATTCTACAGCTATGGATGGGACATCTTGGTGTCTTCTCCTATCCATGCTGGAACTGTGGCTGACTTGATCTTGTACATGCAGTCCCAGCTGCTATGAGTTCATGTGTTCAGTGTCCCTGTCACAGAAAGTCCTGTTTTATAGAAGTTATCCACTACCTTTGATTTTTACAATCTTTCTGCAGTCTCTCTTCTGTGACGATCCCTGAGCCTTGGTGAAGGTAGGGAATATAGAGATGTTAAAAAGTTGAACTCTTCGTGGTCTCTTATTCTCTGCATGTTGACCAACTGTGCATTTTTGTGTTAGTTGCCATTTACTAGAAAAAGAAGCGTCTCTGATAGAGATTGAGAGATGTAATAATCTACAGGTGTAAAGATAAAAACTTAGTAGGCAGTTTTATTGTTATGTCCACTTAGTAGATAGCAGTGTTAAGCTCTTCCTTAGGGCATATGTATGACTTAGTCAACCACAGGATTTTTACCCAGGTAAAGGTATCAAGCATGAGTTCCATTTTGTAGAGCAGGTCTTATACCCAATTAAAAAAAAATAGTTGGCTACTCCCATAACATTCATGCCACTATTGCACCAATGGGCATATCTTACAGTAGGATAATTGTTATACTTTGCAGGGCTCACAGCTGAGTAACATGGTTGATTATTACCCAGATGCCATCCATAGCACCTTCCAACATTATGAAAGCTAGCCAGCATAGATCAAGCTTCCATGCAAGACAGGGTCTTATGTAGTTCAGGTTGGTCTCAGTCTTGCCATGTTGCTAAGGATGACTCTGATCCTTCTGTTTTCACCTTTTGAGAGCTGAAATTATAGGCTTGTGCCACCATGCCTGATTTATTTTGTGCTGGGGATTGTACCCAGAGCTTCTGCATACTACTAGGATTTAGTTCTAGAAATTGAGCTAAATAAATTTAATCCCAAACTAGCTTTTAATATATAAAAGGTGGTAAAATTAAACTACTTTCAGGGATATAGAAGAAGATATTAATGGTTCTTGTTATGAGGGTGTCAGACCATGTTAAGATTTGCTAGGTACTGAAGAAATACACATGATATTTACAATCTTTGTATAATCTCTAAGTATCTTGCAGTGCTTAAATAAGATTATTCATCAAGGTGACAGCAAGGTAATATGTTATATTTAAGCCCTACTTTTCTTTCTTTTTTTTTCTTTCTTTCTTTTTCTTTTGGAGGGTACTGAAACTATGATTTAATCAAAAACATGTTTATTTATACTGACTTGTGGTTTATTGTTTTGTTGAGCCCTAGTTTTCAAACTCTGCTGAGGATGGCCTCAAGCTTCTGATTGTACTGACTGTACCTCCAGTACACACCAAGTTTTTCATTTTTTTCTATCTTTCATTCTTCCTTTTAAGCAGAATCTCAGGTGGGCGTCTAACTCACAGTCTCCTGCCTCAGTCTCATAAGTGCATGCCGTCACTCTGAGCTCAAATATTTTAATTGGAGTCATTCATTATTCTCTGGGTGATATATGGGCATGGAAACACATGGAGGTCGAGAACAGCTTTGTGGAGTTAGTTCTTTTCTTGAGGGCATCAGGCTTGCACAGCAAGCACTTTTACCCACTAAGCCATCTTGCTGGCCCTTAGGTGATAAGTTATTGCAGTGGTATAGGAAACAAGTTGATTGGTAAGTTTAGCTATCTAAATATCTGAAAATGATAGGAAAGAGGAAAATGTAAGGATCTGAGTTTGGTCCCCAGTACTCATTTATGGTGGTACACACTTGTAATCTGAGTGCTGAGGAGTCAGGGGAAGGTAGATTTCTTGAGCTTGCTGGCTAGCCGGCTTGCTTAGCTTCATCAGTGAGCTTCAGGCTAGAGAGTAATCCTGTCTCAGGAACCAAGTGTATTGGGGAGGTAGTGGGGAGGGAATGAGCACCTCATGGGGAAAACAAGCCTGGTCTTCATAAAGAATTCTAGGCCAGCCAAGGCTCTGTAGTGAGAGCCTGTCTCAAAACAAACAACAAAAAGTGGGCCATTCCTGAACAATGACATCCAAAGTTAACCTCTGGTCTCCAAGGTCACTTAGATACATGTGTGCACACCACACACATATATGCACAAAATTATAGAGAAGCTATGTCTATATTCCTTCAGCCATATATATATATACACACACATATACATACATATATATATATATATATATATATATATTGGCCCTACTATGTGCCAAGTACTGTTCAGTGATATAGATAACACCATAAAAGAATATTCATTCTCTTTTCAGAAATTACATCCTAGTAGGGAAGGCATACAGAAAATACGTAACCCCATAATGTATTGAATGGTAATATGCCTCCTAGAGAAAAAGGAAGGTGATAACTTGAAATTTAAACTGATCTAACAAAGTGAGGCAGTTAGCTGCGAGGACATCTGAGAAAAGAAATCCCTAAGGCAGAATATGCTTGGCTTATTCCAGGAAAGAGGCCAGTATGGCTGGGAAACAATTAGGAAGGTCTTGGAAGAGGTAATGTCGGAAAAGTTGTGGGGATTTGGATCCATTATAAATACGACTAAGTCTGAGTGAGATGGGAAGGTCATTTGAAGGTTCTGGTTAAAGAGAAAAGTCGTAAGAGTTTTTGTTTTTTCTTTTTCAGTACATGGGATTAGACTCAGGACCTTTGCCCATATTAGGAAATTATAATGTCTCTGAGCTAAATCTTAAGCTACAAGTTGCATCTTGAAACTAGCTCAGCTTTATTGAAAAGCTGTTGTAAGGAAACCCAGTCTTATGAGTCAGGAAATGGTACCACAGATCTGAATCCTGACACCCAGGAAACGTGAGCAGCAGGATCCCAAGTTCCAGCCCAGGCTGGACTGTACAGCAAGACCCTGTCATAAAAATGCCTAAATAGGGGCTGGATTGATAGTTCAGAACTTAGTGCTCTTCCAGAGGACCTGAGTTCAGATCCCAGCATTCATATCAAGCAACTCACAACCATCTGTAATCCTAACTTCAGGGACTCCAATATCTTTGGCCTCTATGGGCACTAGCACTCATCCATAAACCCATGTGCATATATCCACATCATTTGGAAAATAATAAAAATGCGTAAACTATATTATATACAGTCATATATAATATATAATCATACACACACACAAAATAATCAGGAGTCAAGGAAATGGCTCAGAGGATAAAGGTATTTGATTCCAGGCCTGATGACCTGCGTTCAATCCCTGGGACCCACATGGTAGGAGGAAAAACAGATTCTTCTTTTTAAAAATATTTAGTGTGTGTGTGGTACACTTGGAGGCTAGAAGAAACCATCAGCTCCCCTAGAGCTAGTGGAGCAGATAATTATGATCCACCATGTGGGTGCTGGGAACTGAACTTGGATCTGCTGGAAGAGCAGCACTGCTCTTAACCGATGCGCCATCTCTCCAGCCCCAGAGAACTGATTCTTAAAAATTGTTCTCTGACCTGCATGTGCACACTATGGTTTGTAGCTGTTCAGGTGTGCACACATACATAAATGTAATAAACTCTTTTTTAAAACCCCATGTAATAAAAAGATCAGGTTATGTAGAAATGATAGAGTTGGTGAAGAATGTTTAATATTCTGGATATATTTTGAGCTTAAAGTAGAAATGTGGGCGGGGCAAAAATAAACATTCACCTAACTACTAAAAGAGCCCATTGGTGGCTGAGGCCTATAATTCAGTAATGAGGGTTGTTATTAGTTTGAGGCGATTCTGTCTCAAAAAACAAAAACAAAAACAAAATCCCCACTATTAACAAACAAATTGTGTTAATTCTCGTTTCTGTGATAAAATACAATACAAAAGCAGTTTAAGGGAGAAAGGGCTTATTTTGATTCATAATTTGAGACTATAGTTCATTGTGACAGAGAAGTCAATGCTACAGGAGCTTGAGTTGATCATATTGCATCCATAGTCAAACAGATCACTGGTGGTGGCACACACCTTTAACACCAGCGCTTGGGAGGCAGAGGCAGAAGGAATGCTGCTGACTGACTTACTCCTCATTGCTTATTCAGCCTGCTTTTTATAGAAACCAGAACCACCAGCCCAGGCATGGTCCCACCCACAATGGGTTGGGCACTCCCCCATCAGTCACTAATTAGGAAGAAGACACCTTTCAGTTGGTTCTTATGGAGGGAGTTTCTCAATTGACATTCCCTGCTCTCAGATAACTTTAGCTTCTGTCAAGCTGACTAGCAAGAAGGATAATGCATTATTTTACTTCTTTGTCTTTTGCTATTTTGAGATAGGATCTCGCTGTGCAGTCTTGGATGGCCTGAAACTTTCTCTGAGTAGCCCAAACTTTGGACCATTTTTGCCTCAGCATATTGAGTCTGGAGTGACTCCAAGGGAAACAGTGTTTTACTTCATCCTCTGTTGTGAACCAAGTGATGACGGCACTTCAATTCAGGACTGAATTTCTCTAAAAAGTTTAAAAAGCAGCATTGTTTCTGAGGAGCAGTCAGGGAGTCTGGGCCTCTTTGATCTGGACTGTGGTGTTTAAGACACTAGGCCTGTTTTTTGCTGCTGCAGGTAGAAACTGCAACGCTGAATTGAGCCAAGGTCATTTCTTACATCTGAGCAATATTTTTCCCCTGAGAATCATTAGTGAGTGATACATTGATATCTGAGGAGTGCAGTCCCTTGGACTGTTAAAGAAATGTGCTGACCATTTTAATTCTGACACACTCTTCTGCTGGTGTAAAGAAATGTGCTGATCATTTTAATTCTGACACACTCTTCTGCTGGGTGTAAAGAAATGTGCTGATCATTTTAATTCTGACACACTCTTCTGCTGGGTGTAAAGGAATGTGCTGACCATTTTAATTCTGACACACTCTTCTGCTGG
>JAQHUG010000066.1:1177380-1202777 GCA_028555095.1 Dicrostonyx torquatus
ATCCCACTGCTAAGGGCTCTACAAACAGACCAAGCTACACAACTGTCACCCGCTTGCAGAGAGCCTAGGTCCTCCCTTCCCCCGCCCTCCAGTTTACCCAGGAGAGTCCTCCTTGTTACCTAGGGACAGCCTCCTTTCAATCACACATGTAAACTGGGTTTAAGTCCCTTTAATCTAGAGAATACTAAACACAGAAAGAAGTATCTAAGAACTCAGAAGGTGATGCATTTTAAATCTTTTTCTGTTGCTGTAACTGACAAGTGAAGGGAAAAACAAGGGTATCCTGGGCATGTGGGGCAGAGAGCACCTGGCAGTTTGTCCTTTGGGTCCCTGTTGGAATCTTGCTTTACCAGTATTCAGCCCTTGGTGCCTGCAAATTTCAGTGTGTTGGCTCCCTCTGTTAGGAGGCCAGTGTTGGAGGCATGTGGTGGGAAAACTCTTAAGTTCTTTGTAGAAGCCAGTAAACAATACCATTTAAAAACAGTATTACAATTAAAACAAAACACTGAAAAATTTTTAAAAAATCTTGAATGTCTGGTGTTGCCTCCTTATTATAATTAAAAAGAAATAAAAATGGGGAGGATGTTGTGGTGATCCCCTGAGGGTACAGTGGGATGGAAAAGTTTTATGGGTGACACCATTTGGTTTATGCCATGTGGTTATAGTAACCAAGATGGTGGTGAAGTTACATAGCATTTGTCTTCTCTATGATGTCATTAGCCAAGATGGTGTCAAACCACAAGTTGTTTCTGCTTATGAACTCAGCTCCATGATGAAGGAAGCCTATCCCTCACTATGGCATGACTCTGTGGGATCCCCACATCTCAGATTAACTCTGGACAGAATTTTTTTCATTGGAGTAAGGATCCAGTGACCCTCCTTTCTTCCTGCTTCTACAAAGGAAGGTCAACATTTAGCAAGCCACCCATCATGATCTTTTATAAGCCTCCACAGATGCTCTTATGAAAATGGTCGTTGTTTGACCTACAAGATACGTGTTGTATAATACCATCTTTAAAAGATGATTTGAATTTTGAATAAAATTTGAATCCTAACTAAATATGCAGGTGTAGTGGTTTGAATGGAAACGGTTTAGGTTCAAATATTTGGATGCCCTCAGTGCCTCCTCCCCTGCAGTTAGTGGAAGATAAGGAGCTGTGGGCTTGTTGGAAGCTATGTGTTACTGAGGGTGAACTTGGAATTTTAAAAAGCCCATGTCAGTCCTAGAGAGTCATCCCTGCCACCTTCTGCTTCGCTACTTCTCCAGTGCCATGCCTGCCTTCCTGCTTCTCTGCTCCCCACCGTGAGGGTAATGGACTCCTCTCTGAAACTGTAAGCAAGCCCCCAGTTAAAAGCTTTCTTTTGTTAGTAAGTTGTCTTGGTCATGGTATTTTGTCACAGCAATAGAAAAATAAGATGATAGGATAATGTAATAAATTAACATTTACGTATGTACATACTATTAAACTATGAGGCTCTGTAAATTTCCAGGTAAACTTTACAGAAAGCACAAGATAGTATTTCTATAATACATGGTGTCATTTATAGTAACCACGCTTTTGACTTTGAATGAATCTATGTAGCAGAGATATAGTAAAACATTTACAACCTCTTGTAGAAATCAACCAAGGAAGCCCTGTCAAAACCATTACATTTGGAATTGTTGCTTAAGAGACTTTTAAGTAGAAAGTCCTTTCTGTTTTTTTCTATGGATGAGCATCCCATTAACTGTTTTTATTATAGACATCTCTGTATTGAGATAAAGAGTAACCTATGCTGGACATAGTTAACCTATTAGCTCACCTTAAAGGAACAGTGCCTTTACCCTTGGATTGTTTTTATTGTTCTTTTTCTTGCCATAGACTTGGGACCAGCCTGACCCAGGACAGAGGACTTTGAAACTCATGTTTGAGTCTGAAATGGGCCAAATCATATATCCAGAGCCAGCTTCTCAGTAATCTTAAATAGTATATGATAATTTGCCAATATGATATATAGATAAAAGGCATTTGCTTTTGTATAAAATGAACTCAATAGTTTAAAATCCAAACACCTTTAAGAATCCAGAAATTGATGTCAAGGCCAAGGAGAAAGAGCAGGTGTTGGGACCCTGTATAGTGTACACAGTCTGTCCTGCTAAGGGGCTGGAGTTGAACTAAAAACTAGCTGGGCTACTTCACTTTGCAGTGGGGCTCCTGATCTCCCGGCTGGCAAGGCTGCCAAGACTCCTTGGGTCTTCATCACAGAAATGAGGCTGGGGTCTGTGAGAGGACAGGGCCGTTGCACTCTTGGCTGCCATGGCTTTTACTCCAGCAGCTCCTGGTTAGTGTCATAGCACAAAAGAAATTTTACTGTGGCACACCTGGGATAATTAAAAACCATCAGCAACCACGTGGCCCAGAACTGCCCAGATCCTTGCTCTGGGCAGGATCTAGGGAGTCCTCCAAGAGGAAGAGATCACAGATCTCAATTGGATCTTTTGTGTCAAAGAAAAAGAGATCTATGGACCAGCAGTTCAGTCCTCAAGAACAGTGAGGGCAAATTTAAGAAGCTAAGGACATTGGAGTGGTGGTTGGATTGTGGAGATGGTGTGGGAGAGGGATGGTGTGTGTGTGCAGAGAGGCAGAGTGGGATGAACCCCGATGAAGTCTGCAAGAGAGGGGCCTCATCTGTCACAGTAAGGATCTGCAAGAGGATCCCAGGAATCGGGTTTAGCAGTGTAAGCTTAAAAGGAGGCTTGAAGATGGGGAACCTCTCATCCTTTATTTTGTTTTGGACCCACAAGGTCGCAGGCTTGAACATGCCAAACTTAGTAGAGCAGTTTTGGTTGTTGAGGGCATATTGGGGGCAGGCAGATCAATCCACACGAGGCACAAATGTTTGAATGTTTTTTGAGACAGACCAGAGGGCTTTGGGAATAGGGGGCTGCTGCACATGTTACAGGCTGAAATGGGCTAGGACTAGTTTCCTATACTGAGGAAGCTGGAAGCTTCATCAGAATGAAGTTTCTGAGAGTTTCTTAGGGATCCTGGAGGAACTATTGGGAAGAACAAGAGACACCTCCCCACCCCCAGAATCTGAAAAGAAGTAAAAGTCCCAGGGTCCTACTAGGGACAGACGGGGCCTCTAACCTTTATGTGTCTGGGAAGACACGGGTACAGCAGCAGCAGCAGCAGCAGGTGTAGGCATCTGTGCCCAGCAGAGTCCTGAGAGCAGCTTCTGCAGCTGAGAGTGAGAGGGTTTGAGCGTGGCCTTGCACACTCAGACTGTTGCCTCCAGGGCCCTTGGTGGGGTTAGCTGCTCTTTGAAATTCCATGGCCTGGAGCTTCATGGCCATGTCTTCTGGGTAGATTTTATTAACTTTACCCTTGTACTGACAATGTATAAGTCTTCCCTTTCCTCCCACATGAGCACTGGCTGTTATTGGTTTTCGTCATTATAACTGTTCTGACTAGCATGAGATGGAATCCTGAGTCATTTTAATTTGCATTTCCCTAATGGCTAAAGATGTAGAACATTTTCCTAAATATTTATTGCTCATTTGTATTTGTTTTAAATACTTACTGTATGTTCAATTTATTGACCCATTTATAGTCTTTTTGGGTAGCTAATTTTTACAAATCTTTGCTTTCTATAGTCTATATTTTGACCTTTTGTTTGACGTATAGCTGGCAAAGATATTTTTCCTATAGACTGTTCACTCTGCTGCTGAAGTTTCCTCTGACTTACAGAAGCTATGTATTGTGTGTGCACGTGTGCCCTGACATACTTAGAGAAGTCAGGGAACAACTTTGTTGGTACTCTCCTTCCACTTTTATGTGGGTCACAGGTTTGCACACCAAGCACCTGTACCCACAAGCCATCGCCCTGACCCCTTCAGAAGCTTTGTAGTTTAATGTAACCTCATTTTTCAGTTCTTAGGGCTATTTCCTGCTTTATTGGGGTTCTTATAAGAAAGTCTCTGCCTATACCTATATCTGGAATTGTTTTCTCTATCAGTTTCTGCATTCCAGGTTTTACTTTTTTGTGTGTACTGGTTGGGAAATAGGGTTCTAATTCTATTCTTTTGTAGGTTTTGCTAGCACTATGTATTGAGTAGGTGGTCTTCTTTCTAGTGAATATTTTTGACATCTTTGCTAAAAAGTAGGTATCCATAGCTGTGTGAGTTTATTTCTGGGTCCCCTATTCTGGTTCATTGGCCTACATGTTTATTTTTGTAGCACTGCCATACTGTACTATGGTAGTGCAGGCAGATATTGAGAATTCAAGGCCAGCCAGGTCTACATAGCAAGTTTCAGACTGCTAGTGAGACCCCTCCCCCATAATAAGAATGTTAAGATACAGCCAATGAAATGCTCTTAAAAGTCCCATTCCATACCCATATATCTGACAACCTTAAAGTTGTCATAACCTTAAAGTTACAGATAGCCAAAGATTTGGGTTAGCTCTTCTCCAAAATATGTTTCCCTCATAAGCTACCTTTACTTTTTTGGATCACAATACTCATACATTACAGATAAATATTATGTCAGATACATAGGACAAAAAAGAAAACTCAGACCCAGACCATGGTGGCTAGTAGATTTAATGTGATCCACAGATTTCTTTGTTTGTTTGTTTTTTTGTTTTGTTTTTCGAGACAGGGTTTCTCTGTGGCTTTTTTTGGAGCCTGTCCTGGAACTAGCTCTTGTAGACCAGGCTGGTCTCGAACTCACAAAGATCCGCCTGCCTCTGCCTCCCGAGTGCTGGGATTAAAGGCGTGCGCCACCACTGCCCGGTGAGCCACAGATTTCTTAATGGCTTTACCAACTACCTCAATTGAAGACTGACTTCTATGTATTCAGCCTCATCTATAGCATATCCTAGGAATAAGCCTTTCTAGTGCAAGGGACGTAAGACAATATGTTCTAAATGACAAAATGATGTGCTTGACCAACAGGGAGGTATAAACTAAAGTTCCCAGAACAAAATTCACACCTTGGTTATTAGACTTTTCAGCAACTCACTTCGCATTTGTGGAGAGTAAAGTTATTACAGGCCCAGAGCTGTAATGGAGATCAACTCCACAAAACTTGAGTCATCTAGGAAGAGGGAATGTCAGTTGAGGATTTGCCTCCAGCAGATTGGCCTGTGGAAGTGTCCAGTCCACTGTAGTGCCGTACCTGGGCAAGTGGTTATGGGTATAGAGAAAAGCAACTGAACGAGCCATGGAGGGGGGGAAGCCTGTAAGCAGCACACGCCATAGCCCTGACTTCCCTTCATGGTGGGAACTGTAAGCTGAAATAAACCCTTTTCTCCCTGCTTTTGGCCATAGTACTTATCACAATTAAAATGAAAGTCAAAATGATTTTGGGCTATTTTAGTCTTTTAACCTAGCAATTTATTATAACTTTTTAATTATCACAGGAAGTTTTATGTGCATGGGTCTTTGCCTGTGTCTGTGACTCAGCATGTGTGTCCCCGGTGCCTGCAGAGAAGAGGGCACTCGGTTCTCCTAGAGCCAGATTTCCAGATGGCTATGAGCCACCAAGTGGGTGCTGGGATTTAACCAGGTCCTCTAGAAGAGCAGAGAGCTATTTCCAGCCCCATAGCCAGTTCATTACCCACTTCTGTATGTGATCCCGCATTCCTATGACAGGACTCCTGGGCAGAAGCAGCCAGTCCATCAGCTTGCCTCATGTGAGCCAGCGAAAGATATGAAATGTCTTTCTTTCTTTTTTTTTTTTTTTTTGGTTTTTCGAGACAGGGTTTCTCTGTGGCTTTGGAGCCTGCGCTGGAACTAGCTCTTGTAGACCAGGCTGGTCTCGAACTCACAAAGATCCACCTGCCTCTGCCTCCCGAGTGCTGGGATTAAAGGCGTGCGCCACTACCGCCCGGCTATGAAATGTCTTTCTAGAAGGCTCCCCAACCAAACAGATAATCGGTGATTAATGGGCTGCTCTGAGACATGGTGCTCTGGGCTGTAGTTGTAGGCATACTCCTCTCCA
This sequence comes from Dicrostonyx torquatus, assembly GCA_028555095.1. Taxonomy (NCBI): domain Eukaryota; kingdom Metazoa; phylum Chordata; class Mammalia; order Rodentia; family Cricetidae; genus Dicrostonyx; species Dicrostonyx torquatus. The sequence goes on from JAQHUG010000066.1 coordinate 1,183,368, forward strand.
TGCTAGATCATGAGTGAGAACTTGCTTATGCTCGTCAGAGTGAAGGCGTTCTTTTGCATTCTAGTGGTCACTGGTGTTAAGCCTTGCTCTTATTTTTGATGTCATAAATACCCTAAAAAAAAACCCCTTCCTTTTGTCTCTTTTATTCCCTCCCCTGTTGACCCACCTCTAATAACCAGACAATCAAATTATTCTCTTTCAAATCTCACCCTTTCTGGCTACCTGACTTCACTCAAGGCTGAAGCTACATACAAATGACACCAGCTCAAGGGTGGACTTTATGAAACACAGGAAATACATGAGACCAGCCATTATGGTCCTCTGCCAGTCAGTGATCATTACCCATCTTTTCCCAGAAAGCTTTCTTAAGACTGTACCTTAAAATGTGTTATATTCATAAGCTGACCATAGTGGAAATTTATTTCACAAGTTCACTTGTTTAACCTAGGATACTGCTGTGGGATAACCCTTCTGTATGCTATGAATATATGTTGCTCTCATTGGTTGATAATAAAAGCTGCTTTGGTCTATAGCAAGGCAAAGTATAGCTAGGTGGGAAAGCCAAACTGAATACAGGGAAAGAGAAGGGCGGAGTTGGGGGAGATGCCAGCCAGCCGCCAGAGGAACAAGATGTATTAGAGTACAGGTAAAGCCACAAAACATGTGTCAAAACATAGATTAATAGAAATGGGTTAATTTAGAAGTAAGAACTAGTTAGTAATAAGCCTGAGCTGCTTAGCCAAACATTTTGTAATTAACATTAGGCTTCTGTATGATTATTTGGAACAGTGTGTTTGGGAAATGAAAGCTCAACCTCTGTTTACAGGATACAACTGATAATACCTTTCTGTTTTTATAATAAAGGGTCTGTGGCCCTCATGTAAAAAATGAAAACATGTCTGCTAATCTCTGCCAATATATTTTCCTAGTGGAAACTCCAAAATCATTTAGCCAAGATTAACCTTAAGGGCATCCCTATTCCATAACTATCTTTACTCAAATGCCTTCCCCTACAGCCTCCTCTAACTTAACAAAATATCAAATATATTCTTCAGGGAGCTGGTACAACTGGAGACGTGGCTTTCATAGGCATTCCTTCTTCTGATGGCGTCGGTTCTGTATTCACTATGACCCTTTCTATTCATTCTCAACCTTTTCTTTCTTTCTTTCTTTCTTTCTTTTTTTTTTTTTTGTTTTTTTGTTTTTTCGAGACAGGGTTTCTCTGTGGCTTTGGAGCCTGCGCTGGAACTAGCTCTTGTAGACCAGGCTGGTCTCGAACTCACAAAGATCCGCCTGCCTCTGCCTCCCGTCAACCTTTTCTTCTTAAACTTATGGGTTGATTTCTTCTAGAATTCAATAGATCCAATCCCAAGTGGTTTTACAACACATGGACAATGTCCTACTAATACATAAATCAGATACGACTACTCAACCAAAGACCGAAATCACACTGTGCACTATCAGATGATGGGACCACCTCAATCCAGCAGGAAGCATCCAGAGATTTGAATCATATGACCTCCTAATCCCTTTATCCTCTATCTCCTTTTTGTGTGGGAGGTTCTTCTGTATATGTGTTGCTTTTATTGGTTAATGAATAAAGAAGCTGTTTTGGCCAGTGGCTTAGCAGAATAGAGCTAAGTGGGGAAAACTAAACTGAATGCTGGCAGAAAGAAGGCAGAGTCAGTGAGATGCCATGTAGCCACCAGAGGGGAAAGATGCATGCTGCTAGCTGGAACCTTGCCAGTAGGCCACGAGCCTAATGGTAAAATATAAAATAATAGAAATGGGTTAATTTAATATGTAAGAGCTTGTTAGGAATATGCTATAGTGATTGGCCAAACAGTGATTTAATTAATACAATTTCTGTATCATTTCGGGAGTCTAGGTTGCCAAGAAACAAACAAGCAGCCTCCTACAACATCCTTTCCTATAAAAATTCCTTTATTTATTATTATTTTTTATTTTTTTAATTTTTTTTGGTTTTTCAAGACAAGGTTTCTTTGTGGCTTTGGAGCCTGCACTGGAACTAGCTCTTGTAGACCAGGCTGGTCTCGAACTCACAAAGATCTACCTGCCTCTGCCTCCCGAGTGCTGGGATTAAAGGTGTGCACCACCACTGCCCGGCTTATTTTTTATTTTTAAAATTTATTTTATTATATCTGTGTGAATGTTTTTTGTGCATTTATGTATGCACATCATGTACACTCCTGGTGCCCATGGGCCAGAAGAGGGTGTTGGGATCCCCTAAAATTGGAGTTAGAGGCAGCTGTGAATCACCATGTGGGTGCGGCAAACTGACCCACATCTTCCACAAAAGTAGCAAGTACTCTTCACTACTGAGCAGTTTCTTAGTTACTTTTCTACTTCCATGACAAAACACCATGACCAAGACAACTTAGAGGAGAAAAGCTTTCAATTTGGGACTCATAGTTCCATATGGGTAGAGTTCATTACCATCATGGCAGAGAGGATGGCAGCAAGCAGGCAGGCCTGGTGCTAAGAGCTTACATCTGATCTATAAGAATGAGACAGAGAGTGGACTGAGAATTGTATGGGCTTTTGAAACTTCAAACCCCACCCTTCCCAGAGACATACCTCCTCCAACAAGGCCACACCTCCTAATACATCACAACAGTTCCACCAACTGGGGACCAAGTTTTCAAATATATGAGCCTATGGAGCCATTCTCATTCAAACCACCACAGCCATCTCTCTAGTGCCCCCCCTAAAATAATTTTTATTGTTTAGAATATTTAAAAAGTTTTTTTTTGTTTTACGTGCATTAGTGTTCTACCTGCACATTTATTTGTGTGAGGGTCCAGATTCCTTGGAACTGGGGTTACAGACAGTTGTGAGTTGTGAGCTGCCATGTAGGTGCTGGGAATTGAACTCTGTTCTTCTGGAAGAGCAACCAGTGCTCTTAACCACTGAGCCATCTCAGCCCGGTTTGAAATTTTCACACATGTATAAAATGAGTTTTTATCAGACCTCCTCCCCTTGTTCCTTCTACTCCAATTCCTTCTCCTATCACTTTTCCCTCCCATTTCATGTGCTCTTTTTAAAAACTCATTGAGTCTACTTAATGTTGCCTGTATGTGCATGAATGTAGGACTCATGCCACTGGTCTGTCACCATGAAGACACCATGACCAAGGCTACTCTTACAAAAGAAAGTATTTAATTGGGGGCTTGCTTACAGTTTTAGAGGGTTAGCCCATTATCATGGGGAAGCATGGCACAAAGGCAGGAATGGTGCTAGAGATGTAACTGAGAGCTATGTCCTGATGCATAGGCAGCAAGCAGAGAGAAATAGAGACTGAACCCTCAAATCCAACCCCCTCCTAATAAGAACACACCTACTACTACTTATTCACACTTCATAATCTTTTCAAACAGTTCGCCAAATGGGGACTAAGCTTGCAAATATATGAGCTATGGGGTCACTCCCTCCTTCCTTCCTTCCTTCCTTCCTCCCTCCCTCCTTCCTTTCTTCCTTCGTTCCTTCTTTTCCCCTCTCTCTCCCTTTTTCTGGGTAGGGTTCCATGGCTTGCCTGGAACTCTTTGTAGATCAGGCTGACCTCAAATTTACAGTGCTCCTCCTGCCATTGCCTCCTGGTTGCTAGGTTGGTCAGCCATCATGTTTAGCTATTTATCTTTTCTTACAGATTCTGTTGTGTTTTTTATAACCCAAACTGGTCTTGAACTTCTTTCTGCCTTGGTTTCCTAAACTTTGGGATGTCAAAGCACTCTTCAGATCGCCGCTATCTTTGTTAACCACAGCACACTTCTTTCTCTTGGACTGGTTTTACTACCAGTTAGTTAGTTAGTTATGGGACACCTGTTTTCTCAGCAAATGTTCCACTGTTTCAGTATCTCCAACATTTTGGAGTCTCCAAAGTAGTCCAGGCTTTATCTTCATAGCTTCACACAATAGCCTCTCTAGGCCTCTATGCAAGGAACACTCCCCTCACACAAGCCTCTGACACAGGTGGTTTTCCTTAGTCATGGAGGGAGATTCAATCTCCCCTTTCTTCTGTCCTTGACTCTAAAGTCAGAACCATGGCCAAAGTGCCAAGTTCTGCATTTTGCATCATAGTAAGTGGCATGCAAGCAAACATGGCCCCCTTGTTCAGTTACATCTTTTCTAACTTTCTGTTTTTGATCATTTCCTTCACTGTCTAAGTTTAGTTGTCCTGAAACTTGATATGTAGACCAGGCTGGCCTCAAACTCAGAGACCCTCCTGCCTCTGCCTCTAGAGTGCTGGGATAAAGGTGTGCACCACCACACTGAGCTCTAAGCCTTTCTTTAGTTCCCTATCACCAGTTGAAAGCTCATCTGGATGGGATCTTGCTCCCTTTATTCCTTTTAACATCAGGATTTTCTTCAATCTGTTTATCTCCTTAAGCACAGGGTTTAGCTCCATTTCACTTCCTGGTGCCCCTTTTCTGTACATTTTGTACTTTTCCTTGCTTAACCTGTTCCTTTTCATTATAGAGCTGCATAAAAGAGAGCACTAATAACCACACAACATAATGAATGCTAGATTGTTTTGAAATGTTCTGTGCTAAAACTGCTAATGTATAATCCCTCAATTTAGCCTCAAGCAGATTTCGTGGACAGGGGCAGAAAACAGCCACATTCTTCACCAAAACATCACAAAAACAGACTCTAAACATACTAATAATTTCCTCCTCTGCACTCCCTTGAGCCAGGCTCCCACAGTTCAAATCACCCTTGGCATCACTGTCTTCCATGCTCCTACTAATATGGCCATTAAGCCCCATTTGAAGCATTCAACTGCCTTTTTAATCTAAAGACCACATTCCTCCTGACAAAAGCATGGTCAGGCCTGTCACACCTTCTATCTTGGGACTCTGTTGCTGGTTTACGGTTTAGAGGCTCAGTCCATTATCACCATGGCAGACGCAGTGCTGGAGAAGGAGCTGAGAGCTCTACATCTTCATCCCCAGGCTGCAGAAACAACTATATGCTATACTGAGCGTAGCTTGAACAAAGCCCCACCCCCATCGTGACACACTTCCTCCAACAAGGCCACACCTCTAATAGTGCCACTCCGTATTGGCCCATGGTGGGGCATTTTTATTCAGACCACCACAAGGCTAGACATTGTTGTGTATGCATTTAATCTCAGCTCTCAAGAGGCAGAGACAGTGGCTATTTTTTGTTGCCAGCTTGGTCTACCTTGACATAACTAGTTCCAGGCCAGTCAGGTCTACATAGTGAGAGCTTGTCTCAAGAAAGAAAAAAAATCCCACTCTCTGGCAGATGGTCCTTAACAGCTTGGAACTTAGCCAGTGTTACCTCATATAAACAAGTGGAGCTTAGCTCCTAATGGTCCCTGGTGCCTCACAGTAACTGGCCTGGAAGAAATGAAGATAGTATAAAGAGACACTTGTGCCTCTCAGTCTAACTATCAGACTGTTGAAACAGCGGACTTCAAAGAAATGGACATTTCAGGTACCAGCAGAGGGGAAACGATTCCTGGAAAATAGATTTCACATAGTCCCACCATCTTACAGAATAAGACCAAAGCGTAGACCATGATGGGCCACTAATGTGCAGGACCACACCTGCCTGGCCTTCTGTCTAACCTTTACTCTCACTTCCAGGTCCTGAAGAAGACTTGAGGGGGATCAGGGGACCCTTTCGTCTCTCTTCCCACTGTGGCCACATTAGAAAAAAAAATGAGATTTTTTTTTTTTTGCTTTTTACTACAAATTTGACTTTTAATTAACTATTTAATTCTCAAGGACGTGTGACTAAACTCAATTTTTTTTGAAGTATAGACTTTGACTGTAGGTTTAGTAATGGGACCTCAAGTGGCATATCACAGGGAGGACAAGTGTCATTATGTCATACAAACAGTGAGCTGCTGTCTTGAACTCAGTTCAGATGGGAGCCCCAACAAGTGGCCAAAGAGGCAAGCCTAGGTAATCCCTTCCAACTTATATAAAAGAACTCCTATTCCCCAGTGGGGGTGTATCCCCCATTTTGAATTTGCCTCCTGTTTCTGCTCACAATGTCTATTCTTTTTTTTTTTAAAGATTTATTTATTTATTATGTATACAACATTCTACCTTCATGTATACCCGCATGCCAGAGGAGGGCGCCAGATCTCATTACAGATGGTTGTGAGCCACCATGTGGTTGCTGGGAATTGAATTTAGGACCTCTGGAAGAGCAGCCACTGCTCTTAACCACTAAGCCATCTCTCCAGCCCCATGTCTGTTCTTTATTACAGCTTCCATACCAATTCTGGTCTGAATAATAATAATTTTACTCCTCAAAATTATGCCCATTGTTCCTATCACTCCATTTTGTTTGAGGCAGGCTCTTAATATGTAGTCCAGATTGGCCTCAAATTCACATCAATCCCCTGTCTCATCACCTCCTCCCCCAAGGGCTGTGACTATAGGCATGTGTCACCATGTCTGGTTCTTTATAGTTTTGCTTCTGGCATCTTGTTTATTTATTATATTGAAACATGGATGCTGTTGTTACCATACTTGGCGTTATACTGTATCCCAAGAAGCCACGTTTGGCCACCCACTGTTGAGAATTCAAATAATAGCAAAGGGTGAGCCAAACGAATAGTAAAAAGCAGACCAAAAAGGCTTCTTTAATTGTGGCCACATTGGGAAGAGGGACAGAAATCCACTGATCCCTCAAGTCTATCTTCAGGTCCTGAAGTGAGATTAAAAGTTAAACAGAGGGCCAAGGACTGGTTGTGGTGGTGCATGCCGGTAGTATTTGCTGAAGGAGGAAGAGGCAAGAGGATCATGAATTCGAGGCCAGCATGGACTACAGAACAAGTTTCAGGACAGCCAGGGCTAAACAGAGAAACCTAGTCTCAAAAAACAAAAAAAAAAAAAAAATAGAGGACCAAGGATATGAACATTTAAGCAGTCCTGGTCAAGATGTGGTCCTGCCCACCACTGTCCATCACTGTCTGGGCTCCTGCCTCATCTTCTAAGATGGTCTGACAAGGTGGAAGAACAGTGTGGCGTGTCTTTTCTGGAAGACAAGTTCACCCTCTGACCGAACTCAGGGATAGTCGGTTGTTTTTGCTCTTAACTCTTTGTTCTTTTGGGGGGACTGCCACCCAGTTCCCAAATAAATACACGTGGAAACTTATTGTTTCTTACAAATGCCTGGCCTTAGCTTGCTTTGTTTCTAGACAGCTTTTCTTAAATTATTCCGTCTGCCTTTTGCCTCTGGGCTTTTACCTTTCTCTAGTTCTGTAAAACTTTTCTTTCTTTGTTACTCTGTTGCTGGTTGTGTAGCTGGATGGCTGGCCTCTTCTTTTCTTGTTCCTTGATCTCTCTTCTCTCCCCATCCCTCTTTTTCTCCTCCTATTTATCCTCTCTGCCCGCCAGTCCCACGTATCCTCTCTCCTGCTTTGCTATTGGCCCTTCAGCTCTTTATTAGGCCATCAGGTGTTTTAGACAGGCAAAGGAGCACAGCCTCACAGAGTTAAACACATGCAGCATAAACACCCCAGCCTCATCCTTTTCCTTCTCTCCCCACTAGATTCCGGGAGGGGGCGGGGAATTCCAGTTTCTCCAGTCTGTGGCTTCAGCAGTTCAGTAGTCACAGTGAGGGATACAAGTGTCTCCAGGCTGTATCCACTTCTGTCACTCCAGTTACATTAGAACAACAGGTCCCCCCAGAATTATAATTTCTGCCAGGAATCTTGCCTGCCAGGAAAGGATTTCACCCAATTTTCTGGCTTTTGTTTCATACCTTCTTCCTTTTTTATTATTTAAATTTTATTTTATTTGGTTTTTTTAAGATGGGGTTTCTCTGTAGCTTTGGAGCCTGTCCTGGAACTAATTCTTGTAGACCAGGCTGGTCTCGAATTCACAAAGATCCACCAGCCTTTGCCTCCCGAGTGTTGGGATTAAACGCGTGTGCCACCACCGCCTTCTTTATTTTTAATTTTTTCTTAAACTTAGATTTATGCATGTGGGTATTTTGCCAGTGTGTAAGTCTAAGCGCCACATGCATGCCTCGTGCTTGAGGAGGCCAGAAGAGGGTGTCAGATCCTCTGGAACTATGGTAGCTGTGAGCTGCTGTGTGAGCATTGAAAATCAAAGCCAGGTCCTCTGGAAGAGCAGCCAGTGCTCTTACCAGATGAGTCATCCCTCCAGCCCTGTCTGTCTTGTCTGTGATATGGTACACTGCTGTAAGAAAGGTGGAGGGAGTTTAGGAAAAACTTTCCCTGGTTTGGACGAACAATGAATAACTCAATTTTTTTTATACCAATTTTTGTTTCTTTTTCTTTTTTTATTTTTTCGAGACAGGGTTTCTCTGTGACTTTGGAGCCTGTCCTGGAACTAGCTCTTGTAGACCAGGCTGGTCTCGAACTCACAGAGATCCACCTGCCTCTGCCTCCCAAGTGCTGGGATTAAAGGCGTGCGCCACCACTGCCCAGCCCAATTTTTGTTTCTTTACATCTTTAGGAATACAGAGAAACCTTATGTGGTGACTTATATATGGAAGCCTGTATGTAAGTGGGTGAAGCAGGAGGATTGCTACAAGTGTGAGGGTGGCCTAGACTACAGCATAAGATCCTGTTTTAATAAACCTTAAAAAATGAAGAAAAAAGAAAGAGGAAAGGAAAGAACAGGGAACTGAGGTGGTGGGCCCATCATCCAGAGTAACCTGCAATGGTTCTGGTGAAGTCAACCACAAGCAAAAGTCGTTTCCCACAGTTGAATCACGGCAAACTCCCACCAGGAATTTTTTCAGTTTTTCCCTGGTTCTCAGTTCTTAATGTTGATTGCATATGATCTCATATGGATTAATTGCTGAAGAAAAGGAGTTTTTGTTTTCCAAGTCTTGCTTGTGTAGAAGTATTCTAGTTGCTTAGTTTTATGACCCAGGGAGTTCTGGACCATGGTTTGGTTTGTGCTCTTGGTACCAATTTTTAGAGAAGTTAGAATTGAAGTGGTTGTCATTTTGAAGACTCAGTTGAGCCGTTCACTGAATGGTTGTTTGATAATGTCTTGTTTCACAGAAACAGTCTAATTTGCCATTGGTCTTTAGATTTTAATATTTATCTACATGTTTGAGATGTGAAAGACATTTGAATCAGCCAACAGAACAAAAAATATCTAAAATATACAAAGAACTAAAAAACTAAACATGGAAACAAACAACCCAATCAACAAATGGCCTAATGAAATGAACATAGAGTTCTCAAGAATTCTTCTTATTGCTTTGACTTTTTCTCTATTTCTGTGAATGGTGTTGGATGGAAATTGCATTAAATCTGTATATTGCTTTTGGTAGAACGACTATTTTCTTTCTTTCTTTTTTCTTTTTTTTCCTCCCTTTTTTAGCTTTTCAAGACAGGGTTTCTCTGTGTAATCCTGACTGTCCTGGAACTCACTCTGTAGACCAGTCTGGCCTCGAACTCAGAGATCTGCCTGCCTCCACCTCCCGAGTGCTGGGATCAAAGGTGTGCACCACCATCTGGCTGCTATTCTTATAATATTAATTCTAATCCCTGAGCATAAATCTTTCCATCTTCTAGTGCCTTCCTCAGTTTCTTCTTTGGTGTTTATACTGTAGAGAAATTTCACTTCCCTGGCTAGGTGTATTCCAAGTGGACATGTTGGGGGAGGGTTAGTTTGTTGTTCTTTTGTTGGTTTCTTTGTTTCGAAGCTATTGTAAATAGTGTTTCCCTGAGTTTTTTCTCAGTATGCTTGTCATATAGGCTATTGATTTTTTTTTGAACAAAGTATCCTGCTAGTTTGCTGTAAGTGTTTACCAAGCCTTTAAGAGTTTTCTTGTGGAGTCCTTAGGGTCTCTTATGTATCCTATGTAATCATATATCTGCCAATAGGATATTTTGACTTCAAATAGAATACAGTGCCAAAGGTTTAGGAGGCAGGTAACTGGCACCAATAGAAATTGATGTACTGCATGGACTTAAAATCAACCAAGCAAATCAAATATTTCTTTTTTTCTAATAATTTTTTATTACTTCATAAATAATACTATTCAAAATTTCCACTTCCTCCCCTCCTCCCACTTCCTTCCTGCTCCCCTCCTTCCCTCTCCCTCAAATTAATTTCTTAAGAAAAAACACAGTTCAATGGAGATAAAAGAGGTTTTGTAATATGGTCTCCATAAGGATTGTCTGAAAGTTCAGTTCTTCATTCAAATGTTATAACATTGTTTATACTGTCATTTTATCTATTTTTCCTAGATTTTCTTTTTGGTCCTGAGTACGAAACTAAGGACCTTGCACCTGGACTTCAACCCAATCCTCTTTTACTGGATTGAAAAATATGTATATGCATATATTTACATACATATATAATTAAAATATGATATTAAAAATAAGTATAATTAAAATATTTTCTGGTTATCTCTTCTGAGCAGCTCTGTAGGAAAGAGTCTCAGTAGGGAGATACACCTACTTTTTTATCCCACAAAGGATTTAAGCATTTATTTTGGCTATTATGTTAGTTATTGCTCCTGCAGGCTGCCTGTGAGTGGTGGTGGGACCCAGAGGGTTATGATGCTATCAAAGAGAAATAACGCCTGATGAACAAGCTGCTATTGAGCAGGTCTTGGCACTTAGCACAAGTAGTTCATATTTGGAAGCCAGCTTTGTAATTTGGAGAGACATTTGCTAAAGGCTGTAAGCTAGGCTGCTCTGCTTTGGTCTGAAAGCAGAAGCAGGATGGTGGCCAGAACTGTCCTCTGAGCCAAACACCATTTTCACGAGTTCTGCTGTGCCTGCTTGCAAAAGATCATCACAGCTGGGCTTGTTGATTGTTGGCATTCCCTCATCAAAGAAAGGGCAGGCAGGGTCCTGGGACCTTCTCCCAGTACCCAGTTACTCATCCCAACCAAGTCTATGCAATTTTCCCCAACTGTACTTGGCCTGGCGGGGGGTGGTGGGTAGGGAATGGGGACAGGGGACTAGAGGTCCATAGGGAGGGAAAGACCAGGAAAGGGAGTTGTCATTCATGCTGGGTATAGACCTTCCAGTGGGGATGCTTTAAGGCCACCACATTCCGGATCGACTCCTCACCTGTGCTCTGTAAGTGAGCCTAATAAACTCATTGGCTCCTCATAGTGAACTTTGGTAGATTTGTACTGTGCCTGACTTTGTCATTATGAGGAGAGAAGGTGAATGTTACCTGGGCACTAGCTCCACCCCCTGCCACACACATATACCTGGAGAAAATTCTCACAAAATGGGGCCAAAAATTATTTTTGTTATCTCAGTAAGTGTTCTGTTCATGAGCAATGACTTCTAGCCTAAACTGTTTGAGACTCCCAGCTCCTGCTGCAACGACAGCTCTGTTCTGGAAAGTTCCGAGATGATCTCAGTCCAGTGTTGCTTTGGAGAGCATAGAACTGTCTCGTCAATTTAATCTTTATTGCCATCAGCTCATAATCTAATCTTGGCACCAAAAAGAAGCTGACACAACTCGGGACCACAGAACCATTGCTCTCAAACTAGAGCGGAGCAAGGCAAAATGCCTTGGCTCTCAAGTCACATGTGCTGGGCTGAGACACACTGTCCCTGCCTGCTGATGTCCTATGTCCCCGTTCTTCTGCCTCTGTGATGTTACAGTGCTGGAGGGCACAGGACTGGGGACATGAGCAGGCCCAGTCTTGGAGCACATGCTGTCTTCACACGGAGATTTTAGTCTGTAATAGAGGACTGTATATTGGGATGCTAGGAGGATGACTGAAAATAAACTCGGGCCTGCACGATTGCTCAGTGGGCAGAGAAGCTCACTGCTAAGCTGACAACCTGAATCCAACGGCTAGTACTCACATGGGAGAAGGAGAGAACTGGCTCCCCTTGGGTATTCTTTGACCTCCACACACACACCATGGTATTTACACACATGTCCACGTGCACACACGCACACCATGGTACTTACACACATGTCCACGTGCACACATGCACACCACTTTTTTTTTATTTAAGAAATTTTGAATAAGATCTGAATAGCATTCAGAAAGCTGAAAAATCTAGGAAGGAGCAAGAGAAAACACAGGGTGGTGTTTTCTCCTCACTGCCCAGAGCAGGGTACCATGGACAGGCGTGTGGGTCTTCTCTCAATAGCCTTTCTATAGACCAACGACAAGCATGCTAAGAAAGAACTCAGGGACACAATCCTCTTTACAATAGCCTCAAAACAAACAAAAGAACAATAAACCAAGTCCCCACACCTTTGGAATAAACCTAATCAAAGAAGTGAAATAGCTCTATAATACAAATACCAGAGAGATGGAAAGACCATGCTCATGGGTTAGAAGAATTAACATTGTGAAAATGTGTCTGTCTTACCAAAAGCAACCCACAGACTTACTGCAATTCTCAGCAGAATTCCAATACTACATGCACATGCGCGCACCTCCCAATAGCCAAAGTAACCTGAGCACTGGGATACACCGGAAGTTCCACTACAGGAAAAACAGCAGGTCCTGCTTATGTGCACATAGATATGTAAACCAATACAACAGAGGGCCCAAATGGAAGTGCACACAGCTGATTTTTAATAAAAATGCCAAAAACACATGTTAGAGAGAAGGCAGAATCTTTGAACAATGATTCTGGGTAAGTGGGATCTCTCCATGTAAAAGAATGAAAGAATGCCTCACCCTGCACACAACTCTACTTTGATCTGAGTGGATCGAAGACCTTTATTAACATCAGTCCTGAAACTGTGCTAGAGGAAAAGAATATGGGGACCACTTAAAGATGTAAGAATAGGCAAAACTTTCTGAATAGGAATGTGGTTACTCAAGAGATAAACTCAATACTGGACAAATGAGATGTCAAAGCTTAAAGGAAAAGTGTTAATGGAATGAAGAAGCAGCCTACAGAAAGAGAACATCTTCCCCAAGTACTTGTCTGACAGAGGGTTAATATCTAGAATATTCAAAGAACTCAAACAATTAAGTACTGGTGACTGGAGAGATAGCTCATCAGTTAAGTGGTGGCTGCTCTAGCAAAGGACTGGGATCAATTCCCAGCACCCACACGGTGGTTCACAGGCTTCTGTAACTCCAGTCCCAAGAGACCTCCTCTGGCCGCTGTGGGTACTGCATGCATGTGGTGCACAAACTTATATGCAGACAAATCACCCTTATACATAAAATAAAAATAAATATAAAAAGCTGGGAGGGGTGCGCACCGTTTGTCCCAGCACTCGGGAGGCAGAGGCAGGCAGATCTCTGTGAACTGGAGGCCAGCCTGGTCTACAGAGTGAATTCCATGACAGACAGGGCTGTTAACACAGAGAAACCATCTTGAAAAACAAAACAAAACTATATAATATATATCAGTTTTAAAAATTAAATATCAAGAAATCAATCAAATAAAGATCTGGAATGTGGAACTGAAAATAGCCCTCAAGAGAAGTACAAAGACCTAATAAATACTTCTTAAAGTACACAGCATTCTTGGCCATCATGAAAATGCAAATTAAAGCCACTTGAGATTCAGTCTCACCTCAGCTGGGGTGGGTATCAATAAAAATAAAAACAAATGACAAATGCTGACTAGGACACGGTGAAGGAGAAACCTTTATTTGCTGATGATGGGCATGCCAACTTGTGCAAATATTGTGAAAGTCAGAGTGGAAGTTTCTCAAAAAGCCAAAACCAAAAAAAGAACAACAAAAGAAAACCAAAACTACCATGTTACCTAGCTATAGCACCTCCAGGTAGACATCAAAAGACTCTTGACCACAGAGACACTTGCACATCGATGTTCATTGCTGCTTTTTTTTTTTTTTTTTTTTTTTTTTGGCAATAGTAAGGCAATAGAACCAGCATAGATGATCACTATCAGATGAAGGGATAATGAAAACGCAGTATTTAGTGGTTGATGGTTAGAGGAAAGAGAATAATTTTATAATTTTTCTTCATTGATTTAGTCACTTGGTAAGTTGTTCATCCTCCAGTAAATATCTTCCCACTCATGCTCAAGCAAGTGCCTATAAACTCAGTGGATCACAGAAGGGACTTACTAAGAATAAGGGATCAGCAGAATGCACTTAGCTGGTCTTCAGAGTTGTCCACGGAATTCTAACTAAAATTCTCAGGCCCACCACCAAATTTACTGACTTAGAGATACAGTAAGGGATCACAGGATCTTGAATTTGGCACGACTGGATGGGTCTTTCAGAACTATTTTTCAACCTTGTCTATGTCCCTTGAGCCAGTTTCATAATTCTTTGGAGCTTCAGTACCTTAAAAAAGAGCGACACGGGGTGAACTGGTGTGATAGCACATGTCCCGGGCCTCCAAGGGTCGGCACAAGGGCTAGATACCATTCAGCGTTCGGTGATGGGGTTGTCCTTTCCTTCCTAAACCCCTAAGACCACTGCCATTGGGATTTAGGGCCTAATAAAAGTGTCTTAGTGTTACATTGCTGTGAAGAGACACCACAACCATGGCAACTTATAACAGAAAGCATTTAACTGGTGACCTACTTGCTGTCTCAGAGGATCTAGTCCATGGCTATCATGGCAGAGAGCACGTCAGCAGGCAGGCATGGCGCTGGAGCAGTAGTGAGAGCTTGCATCCTGACCGCAGGGATCAGGCAGAAAGAGAGTGGGCCTGGGCTTGGTGTGGGCCTTTGAACGCTCAAAGCCCACTCTCAGTGGCACACCTACTCCAACAAGGACACACCTCTAACCTTTCCTGTTTACAGCCAGCTGGGGACTGAACATTCAAATATATGAGTTGGTGGGGACCATTGCCATTCAAACCACCGCATTCCACTCCCTGCCCCCATAGGCTTGTATCCGTACACCATAATGCAAAATCATTCAGTCCAGCTTCAGAAGTCCCCATGGTCTTTCACAGCCTCAGCACTGTTTAAAAGTCCAAAGCCTCTTCTGAGACCCAAGTCAATCTCTTAATTGTAAACCCCCTGTAAAAACAAAAAGCAAATTACATATTTCCAATACATATTGTCACAGAATATACATGGCCATTCCAAAAAGGAGGGAAAGGGGCATAGCAAGGAAATACTGGACCAAAGGTGGACTGAAGCCCAGCATGGCAAACTCTACATTCTACAGCTCTGCATCTGAGGCTCAGAGGTTTAGCTCTCCTGTTCCTTTTGGCCTTGTTGGTTGCAGCACACTTATCTTGGGCTCGTTCCACTCCCAGACTGGAGCTCTCTTTGGCATTCATCCCATGGCTCTGGCAGCTCCAACATCATGGGTTCTCCAATGCAGTCCAGGCTTCATTTTCACAGTCCCACAGAATGGCCTCTCTGAGCCTCCATGTAGAGACTCCGTGACACATGCCTGCAGCTCTCCTTATCTGCAGAGGAAGAGTCCATAACTGTCATATTTTCATCACATTCGGGGTTCCATAGCCACCAGCATTCAGGTAGAATACTAGCTCACCCCAGGTATTAACATTTCCTGGTCCCATGGTCGCGCATGCCCCATCAGCATTCAGGCAAACTGCCTAGTCATCCTAGGCCTGCATGCCCTACATAATCTATGCACAGTGTGGTCATGTAAACTATGTGCGATGTGGCTAAGTAAGTCCCTATGCACATGTGCTAAACAGCCTTTCAAAAGCAGACACGCCCACTCCACCCTCTCTCACCACGTTGCTTTCAGACAGGCCTGTGCACCCCACTCCTTTCCCTTCCCCTTCTCTTTATTAATAAAACTCTTAAAGTGGGTTTCATTGTGTATCTTATGGTCTATTCTTGTGCAAGGTAATATTGGTGTCGAGGCTCAGGACCCTGGCCTGCAGACGGCGAACATCTACAATTGCCCATATTCCATCTGCACACAACACAGGCTACTTCAGTTGTTGAGTTTCCCCTTCCCTGAACCTATGGAAGTGCCCGTTGAGCATCTGGTATCTTTCTGGTGTTTGGAAATGGGGTACATCCAGTCACCACCTTCAAGGCAATGACTGGCCCCTTTGACCAACAATCACTTCCGACAGTTTTCCACAGCTGAGGACTCATTGCTCGTCTCGGACCTTGTCCCTCATTTCTTGTCACTTGAACTTTTGTCCCTTGGGCTTCTCGGTCCTGGCCCTGCTCCCTGTCTGATGGGACTTGGGGTGGCCTGTGCCATTTCACTTGATCCTTGCTTGCTCTCTGGGACGAGATTAATAAAGCCATTGGTCCTTGCTTATTTTTCCCTGATCCAACCATGGGACATCAGCCTTCCAACAATATAAGCTCAGCATCTCCTCTGGGGTGTCTTTTAGAAACCCTCAAACTGCAAATTTAATGCTCTACTTAATGACTCCTAAGCTTACCCGCCTTTGCCCTAAGAAATGGCCCAAGTACCCCTTAGATAACAACCTAAAGTGGCCTCCAAACGGCTCTCTAGACCCCGACATTTTACAGGAACTTTCTAATTTCTGTCAGCAAACAGTCCCAAGCCCTCTGTCCTTGCCCCCGTTCACCCACTCACGTGTTCCTAGCTATGCCATCTAAACCAGAGGATCACCCCACCACTACTCTGCACCCTGCTACTGAACCCCCACCTTTCTGACCCCAGAAGACAGTTGCTTCTTTGGCTTTTCCAGCTTCTCCCTTCTCTCCAGCAACTATTCCTTCAGCCCCCTGGCTCCTTCCTCCTCTCTGGGACCAGGCCGCTGCAACCCCACGACTCTAGCACCCACTTTCACTCCTCCTGCCACTAAGGCTCTCTTGCTGTATACTAACCTAGACCCTGAGAGCCCAGAGGGCCGACAGCTCCTTCTGACACATTCCTTTTCCCAGAGCTTCCCTGACTTTAGGGCTAAGCTTGAGCATTTGGAGAGAGAACCCCTGACTCCACAGGCAGAAGTCTTAGTGCTTTTAAGGTGGACCATGGAAGAGATGATAATGCCTGTAAACAAAATACCAAATGCTGGCCAAGGCCATCTGACCGGCCATGGTGACTGCCTGGGCTCCCTTGCCTCCCAGGGCTCGAGGACTGCTGGTTCCTTGTTTGAAATATGGAGAAAACAAGCATTGGGCCCGGGCTTGCCCTAATCCTCACCTTGGGGCCCCTTGCCCATGTTCAAAGTGTCATCAAGAGGGACACTGGGCAGTTGACTGCCCCCAGGCACCTCATGGCATGCAGACATCAAACACAGACCACCCTCCAACTGCCCTTCTAGGTCTGGCATGGACAACTGAGGATGCCTGAGCTGCCTTGAACAGACCACTGTCATCCGTAACGGGGCCATGGGTAGACACCATGGTATCAGGGCGGTATGTCTCCTTTCCCCTGGACTCTGGAGCCACATACTTGGTACTGAGGGAGTGTTGGGGACCCACCTCTCCTTGTTTCCCTAATGTCAGGTAGGGGACAGCCTTACTTACCTCTTCAGACCCCACCACTCAATTGCATTTTCAGGGGTATTCCTCTCATTCGTTCATTTTTCGGTTGTGCCAACCTGCCCTGTACCCTAATAGGAAGAGATTTTTTGGTAAAAGTGGGAGCTTTTATTTTATTTTCTCCCCCCATTCACTTGACCCAGGCTCACCAGCCGATCCTCTCCTCTTCCTAGTCTTCCACCCTACTGGTTCCAACATGTCATTTCCTTTGCCAGTCTCTCAAGTGGATCCCCAAGTCTGGGACACCCCAAACCCTTCTGTTGCTAAACACCATTCCCCATTGTCATCCAGTTATAGGATTCTACCAGGTACATTACCTAAGCTCAGTACCCACTTCCACTCCACAGCCTTAGGGAACTTAAGCCTATTGTCTCTGACCTCCTAAGGAAAAAAAAAAACTACTTAACCCCACCTTTTCTTCCAACACCCCAATACTTGCAGTTAAGAAATTAACAGAACCTACACCTGGTTCAAGACTTCTGGCTCATTAATTCTGCAGTGGTCCCCTCTATATTGTGGTGCCTAACCATTACACACTTTCCCACTATCCCTTCAGAAACCACCCTAGGCCCTTGTGCCCTATGTAATCTGTGCACAGCTCGGTCATGTAAACTTTATGGCTATGTAAGCCCCTATGCGCATGTGCTAAACAGCCTGTAACAGCAGACAGGCCCACTCCACCCTTTCTCACCACGATGCTTTGCTTTCAGGCAGGCCTGTGCACCCCTCCTTTTCTTTTCCTTTTTCTTTATTAATAAAACTCTTAAAGAGGGTTTCCTTGGCTGGGTGGTGGTGGTGCTCACCTTTAATCCTACCACTCTGGAGGCAGAGGCAGGCGGATCTCTGTGAGTTTGAAGCCAGCCTGGTCTACAAGAGCTAATTCCAGTGCAGGCTCCAGAAGCTACAGAGAAATCCTGTCTCAAAAACCAAAAAAAAGAGAGGGTTTCCTTGTATATCTTGTGGTGTGTTCTGCACGGTAATATCAATAACCCCTTTACTCTTGGATCCTTAAATCCAGAACCTCAGGGCATAAACTGTCAAGTTCTGATGCCTGCTGAGGCTGGGACTTTGCCCCATCTTTGCATTATGTTTGCATAAGCTTAGATTTGGTTACTTTTAGGCAGAGGAGATAGCCAGAGCCTATTCCTGTCATAGGTTGCAGGGTGAGCTGGGTGGGGTCTTTCAGTGACCGCGCTGTTCCCATTATTTCATCTAGCACGAAATTTCTCATCCCCTTGGGCACAGGATTTGGCTCTAACATTAATTTCTTGGTGCTTATGGCAGGTGGTGGTGGCATGCCTTTAATCAGCATTCAGAAGGCAGATGAAGCAGATCTAGGCCAGCCTGGTCTACAGAGTGAGTTCCAGGATAGCCAGGACTACACAGAAAAACTTTGTCTCAAAAAAAAAAATTTCCTAGTGCTCTTTTTCTCCTCAAACTATGCATTTTGTGTTTCTTTTGCCCTGCTTGCTTGTGTTCACTGCAGATCTGCATAAGAACAGTCACTAATAACCATGTGACACAGCCAGTACCAGGCCATCTTGAACATTCCACTGGTAATGACATTAACCCCAAACTCTATAATTTAGCTTCTGGCAGATATTTTGGAAAAGCACAAAAATCAGCCACAGTCTTTACCAGAACATCATAAGAATGGTCTCTAACTTAGATGCTATTGCCCCTTTCTGAAATTCTGTGAGCTGGACCCCATAGTCAACTGCTCTCAGTCCACTGTTTTCCCAGTTCCTACTAGGTGGCTCATTAAGCTCTGCTGACACCATTGAACAGATTTCCTAATCCAAGGTAAAACAAGCAGCATGGTCAGGGCTGTTGCGACTATACCCTACTCCTGGTACTAACTTCTGTCTTTTACTATTCTAGTGTAAAGAAATACAATGACTAAGGCAATTTTTATTTATTTCATTTTTTTTTTTTTTGGTTTTTCGAGACAGGGTTTCTCTGTAGCTTTGGAGCCTGTCCTGGAACTAGCTCTTGTAGACCAGGTTGATCTCGAACTCACAGAGATCCGC
>JAQHUG010000066.1:1203440-1218647 GCA_028555095.1 Dicrostonyx torquatus
CAAGGCCACACCTCCTCCTCCAAGGCCAGACCTCCTTCAACAAGGCCACACCTCCTTCAACAAGGCCACACCTCTTCCAACAAGGCCACACCTCCTTCAACAAGGCCACACCTCTTCCAACAAGGCACACCTCCTCCAACAAGGCTTTTAATCCTTCCTCAGCAGTCCATAACTGAGGACTAAACATTCAAATATATAAGCTGATCAGGGTTATTTTCATTTAAGCCACCACAGAATGTTAATACAAGGAAAAACATTTCTCACTTAAAGCAATAATTGGTCTAATACTATCAGTATAAGAATAATCTTTTTTTTTTTGTAGGTTTTTTTTAAATTATATTTTTCCATTCAAAATTTCAAGAATACTCTTTTTAGTCATGGCACAAAATACACATAAAATTATAGGATAGTCTGAGTGCTTTCAGTTTTGAAAATACACTGTGAAGTGCTCAGTGGGACTTGGGAATGTAGTTCAGTGGGAGAGCATTTGTCTAGCATGCAGAAGAACCCAGATTTTTGTTTGTTTGTTTGTTTGTTTTTTTGAGACTAGTTTTCTCTGAGTAACAGCTCTGTCTGACCTGGAATTCACTTTGTAGATCAGGCTGGCCTTGAACTCAGAGAGATCCGCCTGCCTCTGCCTCCTGAGTGCTGGGATTAAAGGTGTGTGCCACAACTACCAAACTGAGAAGGCCCTAGATTTGATATTCATCACTGCGAAATAGCTAAATTAAGGAAACAGTGGGCTGGAGCGATGGCTCAGTAGTGAAAAGCGCTGGCTGCTCTTGCAGAGGACCTGGTTTGGTGCCCAGCACCCACATGTTGGCTTACAACATCTGTAACTACAGTTCTAGGGATCCGATGCTCTCTTCTGACTTCCTCAGGCAACACGTCCACACATGGTGCACGCATAAAAGCAGGCAAAGCACCCATACACATCAAACAAAAACAAATAAATCTTAAAATATATAAGTAACCCCGGGCAGCAGAAGACACCTAAGAGCTGCCCTGGCCTCATGGTCCGGGGTGGCTGGCACCACTACAATGAGCGAATGTGAAGGAGAGGTGGGAAAGACAAGAAAATGAACCAGTATATGCTCTAGTAGACAAACAGAAGTGGAGATGGTGGCGACAGGCGACAGAGGGGGCTGAGGCCGACATGCTGTCATTGCACAGGTGTCAGTGTAATGGTGCACAACAGCCTGGAGTTTATACAGGTGATGACTCATCTGTCACTGGAGACTCAAGATGAGGAGTTTCACTTTCCGGGTTGGACCTCCTCCGAGGATCTCTGTGGTCCAATGCTACTGGAGGCCATGCTGGTGTCTGTGCTCCATGCTGCTGCCCCACGCTATGAGGAAACCTGAGATTCATGTGCACATATGCAGTCTGTGCTGCTGCCCGATGCCTTGGTGATATTCTCGGGTCTCTGCTGCCTCAGGGGGCCATGCTGATGTAAGTGGCATGTGTAACCACCAGAGGCCGTGCGGAGGTTCACGGTCCATACAGTCGATGAGGGCCGTGAGTGGGTCAGTGGTCCTGATACGGGGCCGTGTTGAAGTCTGTGGCCCATGTTACCACTGAAGCCCATACAGATGCCTGAGGTCTGGGTTGCTACCTGAAGCTACATTAATATCCATGGGCACTGAAGAGCTGGTCCTGCTCCTTATGGGAGCTGGCCCCACCAGCCCACACCCACAGCATGGAGATGCAAGTGGTGGCATGGGCACGGGAGAGCTGGCCTTGCCCTACTGTGGGCACAGGCGTGGGGGGGGCGCGGGGGAGAAAGATTCATCCTCCCTTGGAGGACTGGCCACTAGGAATTTGACCGTGCTCCAGTGAGTATATAAACAACACAAAATGAACTTTTTTTTGGGGGCAAGGGACAGAGGTCACAGGGAAGAGGGCAGACATGGGAAGACTGGGAAGTGAGCGTGATTGGGGTGTGTGGTTGTGATTCCAAAATAATCAATAATAATAATAATAATAATAATAATAATAATAATCACTACTAGAAGGGCAGTGGAAAGATGGTAGCAGTTAAGAGCATAGGCTGTTCTTCCAAGGGACCCAGGTTCGATTCCCAGCACCCACATAGTGGCTCACAACCATTTGTACCTCCAGTCCCAAGGGATCCAGCCCCCTCTTCTGGTTTCTATAAGTCCCAGGCACACAAGTAGTGCACAGACACACATGCCAGCAAATCACCCTACACATTTCTTAAAGCTGCTAGAAACATTTACAGGAAAATGGAAGGAACTGGAAAATATTAGGTTAAGGGAAATAAACTAAATTCAGACCCCTGAAAAGTGAACAGGGTGGTTATCTGGGCTGCTTCAGAGGGGTAAATATGTGTTTTATGCACGTGTGAAATTCTCAAAGAATCATAAAAAAGCATATATTTTAAAATAAGAAAACAAAGAATATAGAATTGAGGGCTTGGGAGGAATCACTTACCATCTAATGATGTTCTCAGGCCTATTTAGTGAATCTGCTGGAGATTTTTTTTCTTTTAAATTATGTGTTTGTGTGTCTGGCTCAGGGTATGTGCACCTGAGTGCAGGTGCCTTGGGAAGAGCAGAAGAGGACATCAAATCCCCCGGAGCTAGAGGTGGTTGTGAATCATCTGACAAGGGTGCTGGGACCTAAATCTAGGTTTCCTGGCAGAGCAGTTTGCTCTCTTAATGCCTGGGCCGTTTCCACTTCCAGCCCCTCATTGAACTCTTCTGACATATGTATAAGTGATAGTCACACTGCATTTGAGGCTTAAGAACCTTTGTATTTTTTGTTTTTAATAAGGTCTCATTTAGTCTGACTGACCTTGCCCTCCCTATGGTGCTAAGGCTGGTCTTGAACCTCTGCTCTTCCTGGTCCTCCTGTTACTTTCTTTCTAAATGCTTTGACCACATCACACGCTACTATGCCCAGGTTAGGGCTCAAGTGTCTTAATAGGACTGAAAATGCTGTAGATTCTTTTGTCCAGAACTTGTAAAGCTACTATGCTTCCTTGTGTTTAGATGTAAACTACACATGCCCTCTAAAATCTGTGGGGCTCACCATGCTTGCTCTCCTAGCTGCAGGCTCACTTGAAAGAACAACCCTTCTGAAAGACACTTAAGGAAATGCTTGACATCCTTAGTCATCAGAGAAATGCAAATCAAAACAACTCTGAGATTCCATCTTACACCTGTAAGAATGGCCAACATCAAAAACACTGATGACAACCTATGCTGGAGAGGGTGTGGGGAAAAGGGAACAAACACTTCTGCATTGCTGGTGGGAGTGCAAGCTGGTACAATCCCTGTGGATGTCAGTGTGGTGATTTCTCAGAAAATTAGGAAACAACCTTCCTCAAGATCCAGCAATACCATTTTTAGGTATATATCCAAAGGATGCTCAATCATGTCATGAGGACATGTGCTTATATGTTCATAGCAGCTTTGTTTGTCATAGACAGAACCTGGAAACAACCTAACTGCCCCTTGACCAAAGAATGGATGAGGAAAATGTGATATATTTACACAATGGAATACTATACAGCAGAGAAAAAAAATGACATCTTGAAATTTGTAGGTAAATGGATGGAGTTGGAAAACATCATATTGGGGGCTGGAGAGATGGCTCAGTGGTTAAGAGCACTGACTGCTCTTCCAGAGGACCCGGGGTTCAATTCCCAGCACCCACATGGCAGCTCCCAACTGTCTGAAGATCCAGTTGCAGGGGATCTGACACCTCCACACCAATACACACAAAATAAAGTTAAACAAACCATAAAAATAAAAAAAGAAATCATATTGGGTGAGGTAACCCAGACCCATAAAGACAATTATCACATGTACTCACTCATAAATGTTTTTTAATCATAAAGCAAAGAAAACCAGCCCACAAATCACAATCCCAGAGAACCTAGACAACAATGAGGACTCTAAGAGAGATATACATAGATCTAATCTACATGAGAAGTAGAAAAAGACAAGATCTCCTGAGTAAATTGGGAGCATGGGGACCCTGGGAGAGGGTTGAAGGGGAGGGGAAGTAGGGAGGGGAGCAGAGAAAAATGTAGAGCTCAATAAAAATCAATTAAAAAAAGAAAAAAGAAAGAACAGCCCTTTCGCCCATTTCTGTCACCTGGCAAAGACAGAAAAGCAATTTGTCAAACCCTTTCTACCAGCTGGGTGGCCCATACTGGTCTGCGGAAGACAGTTGACCCACAGGTCAATGCAATGCACTTTACAAGGTGTGTTGGTTAAGTTTTTGTCAACCCTACACAAGTTAGAGTCATCTGAGAAGAGGAATTGTTCCCTCAACTGAGACAATGCCCCTGTCAGATTGGCCTGTAGACAAATGTGTGGGGCATTTTGTTGATTCATGGTTGATGTGAGAGGGCCCAGCACACTGTGGGTGACGCCACCCTGGGCAGGTGGTCCTGGGAGGTATAAGAAAGCAGACTGAGCAGGCCAGTAAGCAGTGTTTCTCTGTGATTCCGCTTCAGGTCTCAGTTCCAGGTGTCTGCCTTGAGTTCCTGCCCCGGCTTCTCTTCGTGATGAACCGTCAGCTGTAAGATGAAACAGACCCTTTCCTCCAGCTGGCTGCTTTTGATCATGGTGTTGACCACAGTAACAGGGATGCAAACGAGGACACAAGGTGACAGAGTAGGAAAGTATAAACATCTCAAACAAACTGAGCTTCTTGGAATAAGTACCTCCCCCAAACAATCCCTACTAAATTAACTTTTACTGTGGAAAAAAATGGCAGCATGTCATGTCAGCTCTATAAGGAGCAATCCCAGTCGTCTTGAGAACCAGTAAGGAAGAAGTTCATGCAGCACTAATGGTGGTGGCTCTGAAATGGCAGCAGAAGTGATCAGAGCCGCCTCTCCCAGGGCACCAGGCAGTTAATGTTGCCAACGCGCTGTGACCTGTTAAAATCAGGCATTCGGTAGTCTTATATTGTAATCATTTTAATAATCAATTTTCTGTATATAAGCAAAGATACTGTTGATGGAACAAATTTTTTTTATATAGAGCAAGTATATTTCGGAGTCTAGGATGACTGCTCTTGCAAAGGGCTCAGGTTTGGTTCCCAGCACCCACTTGGTGGCTCACAGCTGTTTGTAACTCTAATTCCAAGGTATCTGATGCCCTCTGACCTCCACGGGCACCAGGATGCACATGGTACACATATATACATGTAGGCCAAACACTTATAGATATAAAATTTAAAAAATTAATCTAAAAAAATTAAAGTATATTATTTGTGGCTACAGATATAGAGGAGAGTATAGTGTTGGTAGTACGAATGACAGATAACAAATGGTTTTATGTATTTATATAATAATATTTATTTATGTATGATTACACAGGTTTATTGCTTCACCAAGCAAAAAGAAAAGAGGAAGTAGAACATCCTTCTGATTATTTGTAATAACCAGAACAACTTAGATGTCCCTCAACCAAAGAATGGATTTTAAAAAATGTGGTCTATTTACACAATGGAGTACTACTCAGCTGTAAAAAACAATGGCATGATAAAATTTGCATGCAAATGGATGGAACTAGAAAAACCATCCTGAGTGAGGTAAGTCAGACTCGGAAAGATGAGCACGGTGTGTACTCACTCATAAGCGGATAGAAGATCTAGAGCAAAGCAAAGGATAATTAGATTACGATCCACAGCTCCAGAGAAATGGGAGCATGGAGGGCAGGAGGCGGGTGGAGGGGGAAAGGGAGGAAGGGAAGTGGGAAAAATATTTAACTCAATAAAAACAATTTTAAAAAAAAACCCTCTGTTTTGACCTGTGTTTGGAGACAGGTGAGAAGACAGTACTTGGTGTGTTAAAAACAGACTTCCCCTTAGGCTTAGTCATGAAATGTAAAGCATGAATGAGCCACCATTCCTAGTTGTTGCATGTCATATCCGTGCATTCTGAGATCACACACATACCTACCAAACGTTCATGTGCAGGGAATGCCATTCAAGTCTTGGGATTTAAAAACAAGTCCCACAGAGAAGCTGCTGCCATGGAATTTCCAGGAAACTTTCTGTGTCTCTCAAAACGGACCCGAGAAGCCTGGATCCCAAAGCTTGAAAACTCCGGATGGGAGATGCTAAGCCAGCCAGGCAATCAGAAGGTAAACACGCGCCCAGCCCAGCTGTGTGAGCAGCCACCTCCAGGTAAAAACTGAAATACGGGGGCTCTGGTTATCTGTAAAAATCAGTGACCGCACTTTACAGCTAGTAAAAACTGTAAATAATTTCAAGTTAGATGTCTCCCACATTAAATGTAGCAAAACAAAAACAAAAAACCAAGTAAACAGAGTGGGAACAGAAAATCACATGGCCGAGAACGTGAGGTCAAGACAACGCGGCCGGCCAGTCGGTGGTGGCGCACGCCTTTAATCCCAGCACTTGGGAGGCAGAGGCAGGCGGATCTCTGTGAGTTCGAGACCAGCCTGGTCTACAAGAGCCAGTTCCAGGACAGGCTCCAAAGCTGCAGAGAAACCTTGTCTCGAAAAACAACAACAAAAAAAGACAACGCGGCAGATCCACTGTTTCGATCTGCGCAAGGCTGGGGTCTCTTCACTTCACCATCGTGTTGCTAGTGCTTATGAATCGCAGCAACCACACCACAGGAAGCCTTTCTCTTCAGAACAGAGAATTCCTCTAGTTGGTCTTGAAGCATTCTGCGTTTCTTTGCTGATCTTGCAGCCGAGTATCTTGTTCTAGTTTCCTTTAGTGCAGGTAACTGAGCACGGTTGGGGCAAGGCACAGAAGCTGTGGAATAAAGGTCTTTAACACAGACACTTAAAGCACTGTCATGAGATTCTTTCCGTGACTTCAAACCTGTCTGCATCCGCAGTTGTCAGGCTTGGTGGCAGGCACCTTTACCCACTGTGCTATCTCGCTGGCCCATGTACCAAACTGTTTGGAATCACCAACTGGAAAGGAGGCTACCTGGGCTTCTTCCCCTGCCACACTCTAGGCCCAACAAAGACTTCTTAATTCAGGCTGAGTTGGAAATGAGGCACAGGTCAGTCTGGCAGGTAGCCTCAAGGCCAGTGGCACTGGGACAGCCTAGCAGGTGATTAAGTGTGGCCTCTGGTATCCTCTGTGCTGCGCCCCCCTGAGTCCTTGTGACACCGTCGGAGCAGCTGGGACAGCAGATCAGAAAGCTCTGAACAGGCTGTGAGGGGCTAAGGAGGGACCTGCAGGTGCTTGTAGCCCAGAGGGTTCCAGAGTCCTGTCAGGTCTTCTGGCTGTGGCATGAATAGGGACTGGGGGCTGCAATATCAAAATTAACATATGAAAGAAGCCAGTTTGCAGAGGACCAAAAGTCTCACCTGGGTTTCATCTAATGAACAGTCTGGGTGAGGAGAGCAGGTGAGAGCCAGGTACTGTGTCCAGGTCAGTCCCAGAACTGGAGAGGGCTCTGCACCGCATGGCCACGACTTGTTTTACACTCTGAGCTCACTAGCCCACTTACACTCTTGGGTTCGCCTTAACTTTCTAGATAAACTCTGGTTCTGTTTTTAACCACGTGTCCCTGATGTGGTCTTTTGAGGTTGAAATTGGTGCCCTCAAGTCGGATCTGCAGCCCAGCATAAAGGCTTTTTGCTGTTGTCCCTCCCTCCCTCCCTCCCTCCCTCCCTCCCTCCCTCCCTCCTTCCTTCCTTTCTGTTTTCTTCTCTCCTTTTTGGGTAGCAGCAAAAAGCCTAAACATGCTTTTCCTGACAATCTGGGCTTTCCCATTGTTTCTCTGATCTTTGTGCCTAACTTACAGGAAGGACTTTTTCTCCATCTCCCTCCTGCTGGTTGCTGCCAAGATTTTCAGCCCTTCTGTCCTCTAACAGACATCTGTCCTGTTGTGTCCCTCTAACTTTACAAAATCTGCCCTCAAGCTTCCTTCCAAGTCCATTTCAAAATTCTTTTATGAATGAAACAAAGAACCCAAAGGAAGACCTCAATTTCCCAGGCAACGGAGCCAAGCCATGCGCAGTGGAGCGAGGGAAGGGGCGCAGTCCACACAGTCACCTGTAGTAGGCGGGGATGTTCTTACCTAGATCTCTACCCAGGTAAAACCAGGAGTCTTGACTCAACCGCCACAATTTTCAGGATGAGCCAACATGCAGCTGCTGGAGTTTATTAGGAAGATATTTAACTTAGGTGTCACCATGGGGCTAATAAAGAGGGACTCAGAGAAAAGATAGTACCCAAGCATGGGCAATTTCTCATCAGTGAGTCGGGTTTGAGTGCCTTGGCGGTAGCTGTATTTTAGCCCAGCGGCTCTGAAGTCACACCTCGAATGGTCGCTAGGAACTCTTTTTCTCCTATTTCCCCTCCCTGAGTTTTCAGTAAGTTAGTTTCTGGAAGTACTTTGGATAACTTTATAATCTGTTGAGATAAAACCATGGGCCACAAAGGTTACCCAAAAGGTAACCATGCTTTTTACTGTCAATGAGGCTTCTCATGAGATTTCTAGAAAACTGGGGTTTACGGCTGGGAAAAGAGAATGGCCACATACTATTAGACCGTAAGCATGACTTACAGCTGTTTTCAACATCCTTTCTAAGATTTCATTCTTATTTTTATTTACATGTATGAGTGCTTTGCCTGCATGCATGTTTGTGAACTGCATCAGTATTTGGTGCCTGTGGGAGCCAGAAGAGGGTACCCAACCCCCAAACTGAAGTTACAATGTTGTTAGCCATCTCCGTGTAGGTGCTGGGAACCTGGAAATCTAGGTCTTATGCAAAAGCAGCAAGAGGTTACAACTGCTCAGCCACTTTGGCTCCTTAATATTATTCCTTGAAATATTTTTCTTTTTTTAAATTAATTTTTAGTTGACTCTTTGGGAATTTCACATAATGAACCCTAATCTCATTCATTTCTCAGTTCTTCCATATCTTCCCTCCACCCTTATAAGCTCCCCCAAAAGAAAATACAAAATACAAATTAGAAAAAAAAACAACCCATCAGCCAACCAACCAACCAAACAAACAAATAGAAAAACCATGTCACTGAGACCTCTGGGCAATAACCTGGTCCCCTATCGACCACAGCCTTCTGTATGTACCATTCCACTCCTCCAGCTTGCCGGCCTTTCCTTCACATATCCGTTCACAGTGTCCATGGGACCTGCAGAGTGTCACACAGCACACTTTTTTGCCCAAACAACTTTACATTCCAATGTTCATTACAATGAGTCATTAGTCTAGTTCAAGGCCTCTGGCTTCCACTACACCATCTATACTGGACCCTCATGGAGACTCTCAGATACCTGCTGTTGCCGGGACTCATGGAGATCCGGGGCTATGGATCCATATCACTAGCCCTTTCACCAATTCCAGCAGCCCATAGACGGTGAAGATGTTGGGGCGGGCCACCTCACTGAGCCTAGGGAGTAGCTGAGTTGGTCAGCCTGCCAGCTTTCCTGTGCCCACGCCATAAGGGTAAGCTCTTCCATGTGACCCAGGTGAGGGGCAGGGCCATCTCTCCTGCATGTGGCAGCTGGCAAGGGGAAGAGGCCTTCGGACATCAATATGGCTTCAGGCTGCAGTAGGGCCATGGACAACCACATAGCCCTCAGTAGTAAAACAGGCCATTAACGTTGACACACATCCCTGCACGTGCAGGGCCATGAACGCAAAAATGGCCCTTGGGCTGCACAAGGCAAAAGCACCAGGGTCTCACTCATCAGGCTCTTCTTGCTGTGGAATCACCAGCTCCACACTGTTAGGATTCCTTAGGAGGGGAACCTTGGTGGGCTGGATTCAGGGAGGCCCTGCTCTGCTCTGTCCTGCCCCTACCCTGCTCTGCTCTGCCCTGCCCACTGCCTCCTGCCCTGGCCCCTGCTCTGCCCCATGCCCCCTGCCCTGCCCTGTTCCTTGCCCTTCCCTGCCTCCTGCCCTGCCCCCTGCTTTGCCCTACCCCGTGCCCCCTGCCCTGCCCTCTGCCCTACTTCCTGCCCTGCCCCCTGCCCCATGCTCTGCCCTCTTCCCTTTCCTGCCCTGCCCTCTGCCCTGCTTCCCTCCCTGCCCCCTGCTCTGCCCCCTTCCCTTCCCTGCCCTGCCCTGTCCTGCCCTGCTTCAGAGGAGTAGTAGGAGAGAGTGAATGTGTGGAGCTTGTGTCTTAAAGGGACCTTTTGCACCTGAGTAGAGAGCCGTAAGCAGTGCATGAAGTGGCATATAGCCATAGGCCCTGGGCTCAGTATGTGCCTGAATGCTGACAGGTGCATCTTATCTGGTGTGGGGGTATGCGAGCATAATGCCTGAATGCTAGCGACCACTCTTTATAGCACACAAACCATTCTGCTTCTCTTTTCTCCACCCCGTATTTGCTTGTTTCTAAGTGCCCTCCTTGAACTATTTCTATAAGAGTATTGCCTTTGTGTAGACAACTTTCAATTCAATTTCAAACAATAATTTATGCTAGAATTCTCTTTAAATTTTAAAACTTTATTATTACCGTGCGTGTGTGTGTGTGTGTGTGTGTGTGTGTGTGTGTGTGTGTGTGTGTGTGTGGTTTAGGCCCACACATGACACAGCAGGTGTGAGGAGGTGAGGAGGTTAGAAGACAACTTTGTGGCCTGTTGCTTTTCTCCTTCCACCTGTACATGAGCTACAGGGATTGACTTGTGTCTGTCACTCAGCAAATGCTTCCCCCCACTCCCCACTGAGACATCTCTCCAGCCCTTCTGCTGAATTCCTAGTTCTCAGCTGGAGAGATGCTTCAACTAGATTCCAGGGTGAGAGGCTCCTTTCCCTCCATTTACCTCCTCCGAATCCCTGTTTCTCTGCTGCCCCAAAGGTCTCAGACCCCGACTACTAGGGCTCTGGGTCCTGGTACCCACGCTTGGCACAGAGACTGTAGAAGAGGCTGCACTTGCTGCTGTCATCAGTTGATGAAAACGAACGCTGTTATAAACCAGCATCTAAGAGCCCCTTGCTCATCCGTGATTTCTATCCAGGTGGAGCAAAGGAGCCGTACCAGCTGCTTAAGTCACAGGAGTGGGTAGGAGCAGTGGTTCAGGCCCATGAGGCAGAGCAGGCCGGCTGGGTTCCTCTGAGGGATGAAGAGCCAGATAGATCCCCAGCGGGCATACAGACAGGAAAGAGGCCCTAGATAGTTAATGTGTCTTTCACTTTTAAACACTTAGGATATTGGCTTCACAATTCTTCTCCCTCTCCAAGACAAACATTTGGTGCCTCTCCTCCAGAGGGACTTGCAGACTTGGGGATGGGGAGAAAAACCAGCTTTCCTTTATTTGTCTGGATTACCCAATCTCTCGGTCCTCCCCAAATATATGCAACCCAACTCCAGTACCATCCTCGGGTTCCCTGCCAATACTGTGGACTCTGTCTTTGTGTGCTTTGCTATGTGTGTGTATTGTGCTCTCTCTCTCTCTCTCTCTCTCTCTCTCTCTCTCTCTCTCTGTGTATGTGTGTGTGTGTGTGTGAGTGTTTCTGCTTTCAATAAAATTTGACAAGTGCTGAGACCTTGCTTTTCCTTCTTTTTCTTCTTGAAATCAGTCATTCCTGAAACCCTAGACGACCTCACACCTCCTTGTGGGTCTCAGGGAAAGGGAAGATCTCAAACCTCAGCCAGGCTGTCATTGATTCTTGGGCAGCAGGGGGCATCCTGGGGAAGTGCTGCACACTGTATCCTGGAAACCTCACGGGGGCTGTGACGGGAAGGGAAAAAAAAAGACAGCATCACAGACACACACACAGGAAAGCTGGGGTCAGGTGGGGTGTGCGCACTCTGACGTAGGGTTCCAACTAAGCAACGACCTGGAACCTCAGCATGGGGCGGGGAGAGCTGGTTCCTGTAGGTCTCTGTAGGTGAGCATCCCCAGGCTGTAAACATCAAGGAGGAGGAAGCTGCAGTTGTTAGCTTTCCAAGACATTGCCAACATCCAGGCTTGGACCAGGGGAAGGCTTTGCCATTCCTCTGAACCCTACTGTGGGGTCAAGTTCTGCAGTTCCTGTGGGTCTGAGACTTTGGGTCCTTGACATGGCAATGTCCACCTCAACAATATACGATCTCTTAAGACTTTATTGATCTTGTCTTAGGGTTTCTATTCCTGTGACCAAACACCATGACCAAAAAGCAAGTTGGGGAGGAAAGGGTTTATTTGCTTTACATGTCCACATTGCTGTTCATTATTGAAGGAAATCAGAAACTCAAACAGGGCAGGATCCTGATCTCTGCTGATGCAGAGACCAGAGAGGGGAGCTGCTTATGGTTTGCTCCCCATGGCTTGCTCAACCTGCTTTCGTATAGAACCCAGGACCACCAGCCCAGGGATAGCACCACCCACCATGGGCTGGGCCCTTCCCCATTGATCACTAATTGAGATAAACCCTTACAGCTGGATCTCATGGATGGGTTTCCTCAGCTGAGGTGAGGCTCCTTCCTCTCTGATGATTCTAGCTTGTGTCAAGTTGACATAGGAACCAATCAGTCCAGGTCATCACACATTTCACTAAAGGCTTCTTCTATTCCCCACAGGGAAGAAACGCAAGACTGAGGGGGTAGGGGAAGTGAGGAAGAGGGGCATAGTTAGTGAGGTGTACCCATCATACTGGCAGGGGATGTGCCACAGCCTTCTGATGCTACCAAGTCTGGCAGCTTGAGGCCTGTAAGCTTCCTTGAGGGAGTGAGAATGGGCCCGGCCCCTGGATCTGGACACCTGGGAGTCCATTCCCAGGCTCAGACAGACTCTCACGGAGGTGTCTGTCTCCCTGTTGCCACAGAGTCCAAGATCAGCTATGAGGGTAGATAGGGAGGCTGCAGAAGGGCAGCAGCTGGTCGGGGAGTCTAACTAGCAGGTGTTAGATTACTAAAGCAGTTGTAGACAGACATCGGAAAGACAGGCTGGGCTGACCCGTGTGGGACCGTGTTTATTCACGGCGAGGGGACACTTTGTCACCCACATGTGCAGATGGTGGAAATGCCTACAGAAGATGGGATTTGCCCTTTATAGGGCAGAACCACACCCTAGTCCCTTCCTTGCAGAACTGCTTGGTCTGGCAGTAAGGGAAGCTGGGAAGTGTAGTCTTTTGGCAAGAAATGATTGTTCCTAACTAAGAGGATGGAAAAATGCAGGGCAGAGGCATTATAGCTGTTTTTTTGCTGAGGAGGTCTTTGCCAGAGCGGGTAGGTAGCTCTGGGTCCATTGAGGAAGAGGGTCCTCTGGTCATTTGTTGGGGGAGAGTCTAAACCTTATCAAACCTTATTTGCTGCAATGGATCATGTGATTCCCATGCTGAAGAGAATTGGAAAATAATTATTAGAGGACTATAAGCAGAGAGTTTTGTTTACAGAGGAAAATAGAGATTTTTCTGGGAAGGTTGAGGGATAGGGAGAAAGTGAGCTTAGAATGGATCCAGGGTGACAGTGATGGTCCCATTGCCAGGACTGTTACATCAGATGAATCAGCAGATGTGGCCGTGGCTACAGGGCATCAAAGGAAGGGAGACTAGAGGGTGAACGTAAAGGATCATATCTGGCCTGGGGTGAGAGGAATGAAGGTCCCTTTAACCAGTTTCTCCACGGCATCAAAGGTCTGGTGCCGATGCATCAGGAGCAAATGGAGCTGCTGTATTGTAGGTATGAGCTATCAAGAGAGCTGATGTGGAACATTTGTCCGGGTCTAGGGTGTAGCTCAGAAAGTGAAACATTTAACAGACAGGTGAAAACACAGGTGTGCGGATAATAAGGAGGAAAGAGAGACCCAGGGGAGGAGCCAGAGCGGAGGGAACCAGAGGGAAGCTGTGCCTGGTCCCTGTGTCTTTAGGCCCCATCTCAAACCAGTTAGGATTTGTTGGTGTGGAAGCAGGATTGTTCGCAGAGGCACAGGTCCCATCCTTAGCAGGAGTCAGATCTGGTCCTATAACCTTGGAGTACTGCAGCGGACACTGTGTCCAGCTGGCCCTGAAGGCCGTTAGGCTGATCTGAGCCTGTGAGACAGAGAGGAGAACTGAGGCATAGGATGCTTCAGTCCAGCTGTTTCAGTTCTGAGTGACCCCAAAACAATGTCCAGAGTGGCAAGAACAAGGATGAGTTGGGTTGCTCATGGCCCATTAGTCCTTTTAGAGGTTACCTAAATTACTTTTAGGGGCTTGGGGACATCAGTCTCTCAGTAACTGCTTCAAGGCTGACAGAGGGCAGTGAGGAGAGCAGCAGTTAGAACGTCTCAGAAGATGGTCCATCCAAGGGGCCATGATAGAACTTTACAGCTGGCAAAGATGCAGAACAGAGTCAGGGAGGAATAACTGTACAGCTTTGAGGGACCGTGAAGAGACAGGGTTACGTGCGGAAAACTTTTCAACTTTTTTATGGTTTTTATTTGTTTGTTTGTTTTTTGAGTCAGGGTTTCTCTGTGTGGCTCTGGCTGTCCTGGAACTTACTCTGTAGACCAGGCTGGCCTCGAACTGATAAACCTGCCTGCCTCTGTCTCCAGAGTGCTGGGACTAAAGATGTGTGCCACCGCCACCCAGCAACATGGGCTTTCACATACGGTGAACTTTGTATATTTGTTTAAATATTAACAACACCAGCTGTTATGTAATGAGCAAAACCAGAATTTCCTTAGTAAAACACAACTTTTGGTTAGAAACAATTTGATAAGGTAAAATTAAGACTATTACCTTAAATATCCAGTGTTTGAAAACACGACAATGCATGTTTTTGTTAGCATCGAATTGTTATAGCTAAATTCCAAGATTATACAGTAAGTATATTTTATATTGTCAGGTACATCAAAAGGCAATTTAATTCTAAATTGTAAAGTCAGGCATGGTGGCGCATGCCTTTAATCCCAGCACTCAGGAGGCAGAGGCAGATGGATCTCTGCGAGTTTGCACCAGCCTAGTCTACAAAGTAAGTTTCAGGACAGCCAAGGCTACACAGAGAAACCCTCTCTCTAGAAACCAAAACACAAACAAACAAGCAAAAAAAAAACACCAAAAAAACAAACAAAACAAAACAAAAGAAAAAAACCAAAAACAAGCCCCCCCCCCCAAACTAAGCTATATTCCCTAAGAAGAAGTGATTTTTAACTTTCAATTTAGAAATCCGCCCAGGGACAATAATACCTTGCTTTCTCCTCAGTGGACATTTCTTTAGAACACTACAAAATATCCAAAGTGACTGCCCGAGTTACCGAGTGCCATGTCAAGAGTAAACGCTTTCTTTAACAACTATTTT
>JAQHUG010000066.1:1222041-1246740 GCA_028555095.1 Dicrostonyx torquatus
GTGTGTGTGTGTGTGTGTGTGTGTGTGTGTGTGTGTTTGAGACAACGTTTCTCTGTAATATCCCTGGAACTCCCTCTGTAGACCAGGCTGGTCTTGAACTCACAGAGATCCTCCTGCCTCTGCCTCCTGAGTGCAAGGATAAAAGGTGTGCACCACCACCGCCCAGCTACAAGAATTTTTTTATGTTTATGAAAAGAGATACATTTTAGACATGTTAGCACTACCGCTGTAATCCGTACTGAAATCTGTGTTGGAGAAAAGACTCACACCTTTGTGTCATCGTAGAAACTTGGGGAATGACTTTGGGTTAAAAGCATGTTTTCTTTACAATGAGCTCAGGGAGGACAGAAACCTGTCATGGAGCAGGAGGGCAAAAGCTCACTTGATCTCGATTTTCAGTATGGATATAGACTGTGAAAGCAGGGCCTCTTTCCTCTCTCCAGAAGACTAGGTATATATAGATTAGACAGATGGCTTTAGCACAATGAGAAGCACTTTTAAGTCTATACTTAGAAAACACCAAAGGGGATTTAAAATCTTGATCTTGTAACTATGATAATAGCAGTCAGTGCTTCTCAGAGCTAGACTAATAGCTCATCAGAACCCCATTGGTTAATGTTAAAACTCTGAACTTTTGAAGTCTTAACATAGCAATAGCATAGAGAGGGAAAGAGATCTGAAACCTGTTTCGGTTTTGTACACTTCAGCCACTTTCCTATCGCCACTTATGCTTCCCGGCTTCACACCTTTTCCTAACTGTTCTCCGGAGACACGGGAGGTCAATTGCTGAGGCAGTCACTGTAAACGGAGTTCCATTTGATAAAGGAATAGTAAAAAGTCACTTTGAAATCTGTGTAGTGAGTTTATCTCTTTTCTAAGTCTGGTAACAAAGGAAACTGTGTCTAGATCTTGCAGTAGCTCTAGGCGAGAGAGACCTGTGGCCCAATTTTTACCTGTGAAGAGATCTGAGGAGTCAGCTGAAGCCTTGGTGGTTGCTGTTAAACCGGCAAAGCTATCACCGCCTAGTCATCAATACAGAGACCGAGGATGAGTCTCACTGGAGTAAACAGGAACTGCAGACCACACAGCTTCCCGATCTATTAAAACCTACAGAGACTTTCTGGCCACCTGCATAATCGTATGAGGGTCCTCCATGGTCTTTAGGCACAGAGGTCCCAGGGCAACATCAGGACAGTCTTTCCTATGGAGGGGGACTTGAAGACCTGGCCTACTTTGTCTAGGCAAAGCAGGGCAATCAGGTCCTGTTTGTGCAGTGTTGACAGGGTCTCGGCAGCAAGTGAAGTTTTCACCCAGTGGCCAGCTTTACCACATTTAAAGCAAGCTCCAGGAGGAGGTTCTTCTGTGCCCATTATTGTCTTTGGAGGAGGTAGGGGTGCTTCTATGAGCTGGTGTGTCTATCATGAAAAGCATTTTTTAAAAATTAAACACTTTAAATGCTATATTCAGCAGATCTCTGAAGAGTCTGAGGACCATTATCTATTACATATACCTGATTTAGTTGCTAAATACGGCTTGTTCCTGTAATTAATTACATTAATACTTAGCATGACTACAAGTATAGTCCATAAGAATTTGATCATTTATAAGGTGACTGACTATTAACGTACAAGTCTGAATATAGTATATAGTAAGTTGGTAGCTTTCATAAGACTAGGACTTTACATTTGATCCCTGTTAGGTTTAGCCTTAAAAATAACAATTTTTGAATTGAAACAATTCAAGTGTCAAAATGAGATGCTTTGTTTGTACTTCCTGTTTACTCCAGTGAATCACTCACACACACACACACACACACACATACACTCACACACATATACTCTCACACACAGGGTCAGGAAACCACAGAGCCAGTGGAAGGTTCTTGGAGCCCTTTGGTGGATCAACTGGTAGACCAGTGGAGAATTAGAATGCTCAGCCAGACTTTCTCACAGTCAGTGGAAGGGCTCTGGTGCCTTCGATCAAGTGGGTCTTAGGACAGAAGAAAGCTCCACTGAGCTCCTGGACCTAACTATGGCACCTCTGAGCTATGTCCATCAGATTGCCTTGTCCCGGTGTTTTGCTAAGTTTTGCACGAGTGTTCTGGTCGACTGTAGTGTGGCTTCCTCCTTAGAGGTTAGACTATGTCAGAGCAAGACAGTGAAGTGAGAAAGGGCAGAGACAGGGAGCAGAAAGAAAAGGCTGTCTGAGAGCGGTCCTTCCTGGCCCTCTCGGCCTGGACCTGGGGAGTGTATGGGAGCCAGGGAAGTTTATCTGGGGTGGTCTTGAGCCACTAATGGGATCAGATGTCCCATTCTGGGATTCCAGAACCATCATGTTAGGTTATTAATACATGTTAGGTCGTTATGAACAGACCTTTATTAGTGGAAACATGACAAGGGGATCATCTCAGATCTCACTCCCGTGGATGGATGGGTCATATGTCCCATGCCATGCAGGCATATAAGAGAAAATCTAAGGACAGGATTCTGTGTTAATGGTGTCCTGCAGTATGAGATGGGGGTCTGGAGTGTCTGTTTCGGGGAGATAGACTGAAGGGCTTGTGCCGCTGACAGCAGCAGTTGAAGGGGGATGGTAACACAGCCTCTGGCTCCTCTGTCATCCCAGTTCACACAGGGCCAGAAAGGAAGTGTGACCAGACTCAGGGTTAAAGCTTGTGCCCCAACAGGACAAGGTCCACCACACATCCTGGGTAAGCCAATCAAAGAGCCAAATGAAGAATGAAAAGCAAAAAAAGATTTATTCAATGTAGCCACATTAGGAAGAGGGACAAAGAAATCCATGACCCCCCCAAGTCCATTTTTGGGGTTTTGACACAAAGTTTAAGTTTATGTAGAAGCTCAGAGTTATACATAGCTAAGCAATGTCAATGTAGTCAAGGTCCTCCATCATTGTCTCCAGCAAGGTGGCCTGACGAGTTACTCTGTGAACTATTTCCAGGAGACAAGCTCTTCTCTGGCTGGCACCAGGCTTCCTCTTTTCCCTTTCCAAACATGAAGTAAGGTTTAACTCCCTGGGGTGCCTCATTTCACAGTCCAATGGCAAAAGGAGAGACACAGTGTCTACATCTCCATCCTTGCCAGGCCAGGTATAGGGTGGCCTAGATTTTCGTTCTTATCTCCAGTTCCTATAGGGTTCACGAGTTTTCTCAATGCAAATAAGACTCTCTGTTTTACTTGGATATAAAAACAAT
The DNA here is from genome assembly GCA_028555095.1 of Dicrostonyx torquatus. NCBI lineage: Eukaryota > Metazoa > Chordata > Mammalia > Rodentia > Cricetidae > Dicrostonyx > Dicrostonyx torquatus. The sequence continues at coordinate 1,225,253 of JAQHUG010000066.1, forward strand.
GGTTCTCCTATGAAGACAGTGAATGTGCTGGGGGTTTCAAATTATCAGGGGCAAGGAAAATACCTGGGAATAATAAGTGGATGACATGTGTGTTCCTGCATATGTCAATGTCCATTTAAAGAAAGGGTGTCTGGTTCTATTAGCATTGCAAGATATGTTTGAAAGTCACTGAATTTTTCATCATTAAAATCAACCTAAATTTCCAAGAAAAAGGATAAATGAATTTGACTTGCCAGGCCCAAGCAGCCCTTGCTTCTTTATTTAACCCAGTAATTGCCTCCCTATTTTTCTTTCTGCATTAAAATGAAGGTCATGAGAATCAGATGACACCTTGATTTTAGAGACAGAAATCTCCCTAGGGGGCCCTGGAGACTATGGAGAGACCATGGGCCCACTACAGAGTGTCTGGGCCAACCCTGGGTTCTTGGTTAGCCATGTGTAGTCACAGCCTTTCTTTAGGGCTTCCTGGGCAGAGTCAACTTCCTTCCTTCCTTCCTTCTTTCCCCTCACTCACCCCCTCTTCTTTGAGACAGGGTTACATATAGTCTTGAACTTGCTTTTAGTTTAAAATACCTTTGAACTTCTGATTATCCTGCCTCTGCCTCTCAAATGCTAAGATTTCAGGTATGCTCTGCCATGCCTGCCTCTTTCTGCTTCTTGGAGCTTACAAAGAATGCACCCACATGACTCTATCTCACAGGCTTTGAGGCTCAACCCAAGCTGGAGGCAGAGCCTATGCCAATGGTGTTCTGGAACAGCTGCATGAGAAGTGGAAGAATATGTTGCAGTTGTTATTTTGGAAACCTAAACATCTGGCCTGTCAATTATTTTCTTTTTAACCTAGCAAAGCAAAGGCACAATTCAGAGATTCTTTTAAATTTATCATCATCATCATCATCATCAATCATTATTTGTTTGTGTGTGTATGTATGATCCTGGGGCATATGCTATGGTGTGCATTGGTTCTTTCCTTCTACCTGTTCATGAGTTTATTCTAACTCAGGTGATGGCTGCACCTTTTTCTCATTGGCTGGGTCAGATCTCACAGTCTTACCTGATTGGTCAATCTTCAGAAAAGACTTACAAGGTGGTAGAGATAAAAAGATTTGAATTCCTGTCCCAGATATCAATTTATAGTATTTGATAGAAAGACTCATGCCTAATATTTCTTACATCCAATAAGGATCTTTACCCACTGAGCCATCCCACCAGCTAAAGAGATTATTTTTATTATTTTAAAATTATTATAATCTCATGACCTTTCTTTCTTTCTTTCTTTCGAGTCAGGGTATCACTGGTAGCTCTGGTTAGCTTGGAACTCACTATATATACCAGGCTGGCCTTGAACTCACAGAGTTCTGCCTACCCCAGCCTCCCTCCTGAGTTGCTGGGTGTAAAGGATGCGCCTCACCAGCCACTTTCAATTTTTTGCCACGAGTGATAATTTGATATTAAGCATTAGATATGGCACAAATACCAGCTAAAGCAGAAATATGTAGTAGTGGCCAGATGACAGCCCCAACTGTCCTGTTCCCTTCAGGCCTAGGAGAAGAGGGACCCTGAGGCCGAACTTTCAAATGACATGTCCATGTGTGACCCCATCCTGTGAAAAGGCCAAGGGTGATGGGCAGCCACTGTGAATTTGATTCGTGGGGCTGATTCCTACTCCAGTGCAGGTGTGGTGTCACTGCTCATGTCCTGGATGCCTGAGCAGGAGAACACAGATATCAAGGTCCTGAATTCCGAGATGGATAAGCTGTGTGATCAAAAATGACAGCCCAAACTGCTTCCAAATGTAAGCATATTTCAGAATGGTGATGGCACTGATTGTCTCACATGGCTTCATGTTTCACATGCTTTTCAGCTAAATGAAGAGTCCTGATGGCCATCAAAGCCCTGCCCAGCACAGTCGCCATAATCAGAATGAATGGGACCCAGTCACAGGAAGCAGTGTCAAGAGATCATGGCAGCCAGGGAAGGCATATTGTCTTGCCTTTGGCTCAGGCAGAAGGCAATCTCTTTTCTGTTTTGTGAGTGTGGCTTCATGAAAGAACACTTGCCCCTAGTTCTATCTTCAACACAAGACCAAAGAAAACAAACCAATTACGAGGGGCAGAATGTAGTACTGCGCCAGGACAAAGACCAGGAAGCTGTGCACAAACAATAAGAAATGTAAGGGCTGCTAGCATCAGTGGGTGCTCACTGTGCAGCTAAAATCAGCCTAGGTGCTTCACAACTGTGGTCCCTCATAAGGGAGGCTTCATTATTCCATGCTGCCAAGGCAGAGACTGGAATAGGGGAGACTGCAGAACTGGCCTACTATTACATCACTTGAAAACACACAGGCATGCTCCTTTAGGGTGAGATCTCTCTCTCTCTCTCTCTCTCTCTCTCTCTCTCTCTCTCTCTCTCTCTGTATTTACTCTTGTCATGCTGGGATTGAATCCAGGGCTCTGGCATTGTGGTATATACCCAATCCATTTAATTAATTAATGAGACAAATATTGCTATGTAGCCAGGCTGCTTTTGAATTTGCCATCCTCTTGCCTCAGACTTCTGAGCACTGGCATTTTAGGGGTATGTCACTGTAAGTTGACTTACCAGTTGGGACAGTTTTACTTCAGAGTAAACCTGAGAAGTGCACTCATGAGAGTAGGCAGAAGCTCCTCAAACTTCTTTTTCAGGCTGGGGTTTTTATTCAGGGTCGAGGAGGAGGATGGTTAAGGGGACAAAGGTCCAGTTCATTGCAAGTGTGAATGGTTCAGTTAGGACCAGCAGCGGGAATGGCAGCTGGAAACAGACTTTGTAAAACTGAGTGACAGTCACAGGTCAGGGGATGCCATCCCAGCTGGAATGTCATCACAGGGCAGGAGTGGGAGGTGGGATACAGTCACAGGAAGGAGGCTTAGCTATCAGGCTGGAGTAGGGGCTGCTTCCGTGTTCCTTCTGTAGTTAGAAGGGGCAATACCGTCTATTATATCACTTTGGTTTTGGGAATGAAGAGCCTGAAGAAGATGGCTGATGGATTCCTGGAGGTCACCCAGGAAATTTCTGGAAGAGGTTAAATAAGAGAGGAAAGGGGGGGAGCCACAGGGAAGGGTCAGCAGTTAAGAACAATCTGTTGCTTTTGCAGAAGACTGGGGCTTGATTGCCAGCATCCACATGGTAGCTCACAGTCACCTTATTCCAGTTCTAGAGAATCCAGTGCCCTCTTCTGACCTCTGTGGGTACCAGGCACACACATGGTGCACAAGCAGACATGGCAGCAAAACACTTATACACACAGAAAAAGGTAAGTCTACAAAAGACTTTTAAGGGAGAAAGAGGAGTCCCAGTATGACAGGGATGGAAGGAGATAAAGGGGAGCCTGGAGGGCTGGCTATGGGTATGGCAGGGATGGGAGGCTGGAGGGCTGGCCATGAATTAATTGGGAGCCTGTTGAGGGCAATGGCTCTATGTTTTCATATTTGTGTTTCTTCTCTTTCCAGAGCTGACTCCTAGGTAAAGATGCAACACTGTTCATACAGAAGTGCCCAGATTCTTCATGGGTAGCTGCCAGGAGATGGGATCCCAGCAGTCCTGCAGAGCAGCAGCGGCTAGGGAACTGACCTGGACTTGGACTGCTAGAGCCAATCAGGGGACGCCTTTTAGGCTGAGAAATGTTCAAGGAGGATGCCGTGAGGGCGGGGTCCTTCCTCAGTGTTCTCCCTGCCAGCTAGTATTGGTATAGCTGCCTAACATTCCCATCCAGTGCCGAGACCCTAAAATCAATTAAGAGATGTATGCTGAGTCCATGTGTGGGTTGGGGGTGAGTCAGCTTTCAGCCACCATACAGCTTCTCTGGCTTCTCTGAAAACCATCTGAACCTTCTTCCCAAGGAGCTTGACCCTAGGAGCACTTACCTCCTGGTCAGACAGGGGCACGCCCCACAGCAAGACTGATACAATGAAGAGATGCTGTGTGCTGCCAACAACCCTGATTGATGGAAGCTGGGGGAAGGCGCCAGGAATCAGTGGTTTGGGAGGGGACCTTCTGGGGGTGCTCCTGTGGCTAAGAGGAGCAAGGGCAGAAAGATGCTGTCAGAAAAGACTCAGGTGGGCTGTGTCACTGGAGGTGGAGGAGCAGTTTCAGGTGAAGGGTTTCTCAGATGAACTAACCACAGTTTCCAGCTCTGGTCAGCAGAGGGCAGGCTGGCTTGTGAAATGATCCCCACCCCCACCACTAGTGCTTCCCTCTAGAGATGGTCCATTAGAACCAAGGCAAGAAACCCCTGGGTGAATCGTCACAAAACATTATGCCATTGGGGGCCAGAGGTGTGTCCTCAGTATTTACTGCTAAGACCCCTGCATGGAGGGCACGGAGAAAGGAGAGGGAAAAGACGGTTGAGTCAGTTCACAAAGGTGTCTGAAAAGAAAGTTCACGTTCTACGAAGGGAACTCTCAGAGGCATTTCCTCCCAGATGTTTGGGATACTGATTTCTAGCTGCGAAGGGGAAGATGTCAGAGGGACAGAGTCATGGGAGACTGGAAGTCAGCAGGGTGGTGAAGATGATGGAGGAATGGCACCATGGGTTTCCAATTGTACTGTATGACCCTGGAGAGAGCCCATGACTTAATCTGCTTCCGTGAGCATGCTGGAAAACATGTGCCTATGACAAAGGCTCTGTTAGCGAAGGGCTGTAATCAGCATGACTGACACTCTCTGCTCTTCTTAAAAATTTAGGGGTTCAGGGGTTGGAGAGATGACTCAGAGTTTTAGAGCACTGGCTGCTCTTCCAGGGCTCCTGAGTTCAATTCTTGGCACCCGCACAACAACTCACAACTGTCTGTACTGGGCTCTGATGCCCTCTTCTGGTGTGCAAGCATGCATGCAGACAAAGCACCCATATACATAAAATGAACAGGCAAAAAACCTTAGGAGTTCAGTCAAAGGGTGGGAAGACAGCTGAAAGGGGGAACAGGGAAAAAAGGAGTGCTCTCTGGGGGGATTTGATGTCGCCCTTCCTTGTGTTAAACATTCTAGAAAACCTGGACTCTGTTATTATCATCATCGTCACCTTCTTTGGATAAGGTACTCTGCTCATTCCTAATTCAATAAACATTTGTGGATCTCAGTTTCTGTTGTCCTAGGAGGGACTATTCCAGCACGGCCGTTGTCTTACTTGCTTGGCATGGCGTCAGAATTACAAAGCATATTTAATGGCAGTTTTTAAATTTGACCTCTAATTTTCTAAATTGGCTGAAATAAGGTTATATATCTATATCTATGTGACCCCAAGACTCTACAGGGTGTTTTGTGGCCTGGTTATTAAACCTAGGGTCAGTGCTCTACCAGTGAACTAAACTCCAGCCCAGTTCATCCACCTTTTGAGATAATAATCATGACTTTAATTACTCTGGGTCTCTCTCAAGCCTTCCATACAGATTCTCACTTAATCCTCCTAACATGAGGTAGGTACTCAGGGGGGCTGGTGACTCTGTCAAGGTCACACAGTGGGAGAAGTCTGCAGGGCCCTGAGGACTGCCGGTGGGAAGGCTGAGCAGACTGTGCAGCTGCACTGATGTGGTGTCTCCTCAGTGCCGCCCAGTCCTCACACTGCAAGTCTTTGTAGGCTTGGTGAGAGAAAGGCGTGGGTGTGGAAGGGAGTTTCTGAGGAAGTGAAACACAAATTTCACATTCTATGTGTAAGAACAACTCTAAGATAGCAAGTGATTTTCAGTGACTACTTCTGTGGGAACCTTATGCCCTTCAGGTTGAAGGTCACATAAAAATTTACGGTCTTTGAATATTCTGTAACAAGCTTTAGAGACCTTGGAATTGCACTGTTTATAGTGAAAATGACGTCACTGAAATGTCCCCAGCTCACCTCAGAGATCCTTCCTGATCCATTTGGCCAGGATGCCCTTCCAGCCCAACGTGGCTGGAGGTGTTGAAGGTTCAGACAACATCTGAGAATGGGAATTGGTCCAGATGCAAGGCAGAGGGAGGCGGGCTGTGGGATGTGGCAGGTTTGTCTTCCCTGTTCTGCCCAGTGGGTTCTGGTCCCATCTGGCTTCTACCTGTTTCCTTCTAGATGAAGCCTGTTCAGGGCTGGGGAGAACAGAAATGCTTCCTGCCCAGCTCCCACCTGAGGACCAGTACAGCTAAAGCTTTCTCATGGTGTTATCCCTAACCAGACTCCCTGAGGAGAATGGGGTAGGAAAGGAGATTCCAGTCTGTCCTTTGTTCTGGGTGATCAATGTTCTAGACTAGCAGTTCTCAATGTGTGGGTCATAACCCTTTTGGCAAACCTTTGTCTCCAAAACCATTTACATTACGATTCGTAACAGTAGCAAAATTACAGTTATGAAGCAGCAGAAAGTAACTTTATGTTTGGGGGTCACCCCCACATGAGGAACTGTGTTGAAGGGTCTCAGCATTAGGAAGACTGAGACCGTGCTCTAGAGCCTTGATTTCAGGCTCTTCCCCCTTTCTCCAGGGGTGGCAGGCAAGCCTGGCCTCTCCATAGCTCGCCAAACCCCTGACTTTTTCTGGAGTTGCTGGGACAACTGAATGTTATCTTTGGAAATCTTAATTTGATGGTAAGCGTGCAGATATGCGTAGAGAAAACTTTATTATTATTTATTATTATTGATGGTTTTTTTTGTTGTTTTTTTGAGACAGGATTTCTCTGCAGCTTTGGAGCCTATCCTGAAACTAGCTCTTGTAGACCATGCTAGCCTCGAACTCATAGTGATCTGCCTGCCTCTGCTTCCCGAGGACTGGGATTAAAGGCGTGAGACACCATTGCCGGCTATTATTATTATTATTATTATTATTATTATTATTATTATTATTATTATTGCAATTTAGCTGGGCAGTGGTAGTGGAAGCACACGCCTTTAATCCCAGCACTCGGGAGGCAGAGACAGAGGCAGGTGAATATTTGTGAGTTCAAAGCCAGCCTGGTCTACAGAGTGAGTCAGGGCTACACAGAGAAATTTTGTCTTGAAAAATAAAATCAAACAAACAACAACTAGTTTCAAACTCAGACCCACTCGCCTTCACTATCTAAATAGCTAAATACTGGGATTACAAGTTTATACTGGTACACCTGGCCCTAATTTGTTTTTAAAAGTTTGTCTATAGCCTCATAGATAAAGAAAAAAAAAAGGAGGGAGAATCAGTAAAGAGAGAATAAAAGAAAAGAAAAAAAGAGACGGCATCGGGAGGCAGAGGATGGATGAACAGGCAGCAGGCAGAGGGGAGAATGTGGATGTACCCCAGTTCTAGACTGAGGTCTGGACACGTTCCCCAGAGTAGGGTCGTAGCTTGTATCTCAGAACTGTCTCATCAGGACCAAAGGCCAGGCATGGATTCATTTCACATTTTCTCTTTGGGGCTGCCTTCAGATGGTGTGATAGTCCCCCTTCCATGACCCTCCCCAAAGCCTTCCAGTCTGTCCACAGGATGTTGAAGTCGAGTAGATGTTGGGATACATGCCTTCATGGGTCGCCCAAATCTCTACCCAGCTTGTGAGCAGGGACACTGCTGCCTTTGTCCCCAACCCTGTCTTCCTAGGACATTTGAATGGCAGAGCTTTGGGAGGAAAGCTGTGTGCAGAACTGTTATCTGAAGTCAACGTCTGAACCGGGTATTCCAGGTTCTTGGACCCTTGTTCAGAGAGTCGGAGAAGCCCATATAAATAACAAGGCAATGAAGAGGCTTCTTCAAAAGCAAAGCAAAAGTACAGAGTAGATATTCTGTCAGAGAACATTAGGCCCAAATAAGGTTTGCTCAAGAGCCCTGGGTTAGTGTTTGGGCCTTTCTTTTATGGGTCCAAGAGAAGGAAAAGTTGGCAGCCAGGAGGTAGATGTGTGTAGTTTCCTATTTTGATTCACAGGCTTGGGTTATATAAGCCTTCGTTCACTCTGCACATTTTTATTAATGAGAATTTCACACACTATATTTGATCATATTTACCCCCACTCTTCTTTAACTCCTCCCAATCTACTCTCACCTCCCTCCCCTTCAACTTTTATGTATTTATTTTTTTTAGTAACCCATGAACTCCCATCAGTGTTGCTGATATACCAGTGGGCGCAGGGCCATCCACTGGGGTGTGGTTGATCTACTGGGAGCTACACCGTTAATGAAAAGGGATTCTTTTTCCCGCGAAAGTCGTCAAGTGTCCACAGGTCCTCCAGTGTAGGGTCTGTGAAACTCTTCCCAGTCCATGTTGATTGGCGTGATCTTGTGCAGGCCTCGTGTAGGTCAGCTACTGTGCGCTTGTGAGCACAAGGCTCCTGGTATCTCCAGAAGTCACTGCTTGCTCCTGTCTCCCAGTCTTTCTCCTTCCCCTGTGGGGGGAGTCCTCCTCTTTGGAGGGTGATGCAGATGTTTCATTTGTGGCTGAGCACTCCACGACACTTATTCTCTGCATTGTGACCAGTTGGGAGCCTTTGCAAGAACCACCATTTACTGCCCAAAGGAACTTTAAATTTTATTGTTTTTAAGTGTGTGTGTATAGGGAGCATGTGCATTTGAATTCGGTGTCCCCAAAGGACAGAGGTGATGAATCCCCTCAAGCTGGAGTTACAGGCAGTTGTAAGCCACTTGATGTGGGTCCTCTGCAAGAGTAGTACATGTTCTAAACCACTGAGCTATCTCCCCAGTTCCTCCCGAAAAGTTTAATCTGGGAAACAATTTACTTTACTGTACATGCTCCCTGCTGGTTCCAGGATACGTTCCAGATGTGTTTGAGCACTAAGGGAAGTTGTCAGGGAGTTAAGGGCAGTGACTGGTTGTTCCGTTTGAAAGGAGGGGTGTGTATAGCTCAATGCCGACAGAAGTCCTAGGTTGCTAAGACAGCTCCACAAACTGCCTGTCTGTGTCTCACTCCTGTAATCCTAGCACTTGAGAGGCTAAGACAGGAGGATTGCTGTGAGTTCAAGACGGACTGGGCTACAGTGTAAGTCTGTCACAAAATACAAAAATAAAATAAAGTAAAATAGAATAGAATAAAAAGGTCCTCCTAACCAGAAACAGGTTTCACTCCGGGGCAGGTGTGTATTCTGCCCAGGACAAGCTATTTCACTCCTGTGAGGCCTGTAATCCTCTGGGGTAGGCTTGCCCTGTGAGGCATTCTCTGTGTGTGACACTCTACTCAGAAACACAGGAGGAACCTGGTCAGACTGTAGGAAGCAGCTTGCTTGTTGGGGAGGTCAGGGAAAGACGCTCAGGCTGAAGCTGGATGTGGTGGCTCATAACTATAGTCCCAGCACTTGGTAGGCCGAGGCTGGGATATTGTATGTCTCAGGCCAACCTGTGTTGCATAGCAAGACAAGACCCTACCTCAGAGAGGGGTGGGAAGAGAAAGACAGGGAGAGGCAGCGATAGAGAGAAACAAAGATACTGAGAGACAGAGGCAGGGAGAGAGAGAGAGAGAGAGGGAGGGAGGGAGAGGGAGAGAGCGCACTTGGGTCGCACATTTGTGTTAGCGCTGAACAGAGAAACAAGGACAGCCACGGATCTGAGGAAATCTGCTGAAACTCCTGCAAGGCAGGAGACATCCCCCAAGTGTGATGATTCCCAGGGATTCTTGTTTGTCAATTTGACAGGAAGGCTAGGCTACATCACAACTGGATAGACCGGGACTGCTTGCTTTATGATCTCTGTAACACGGATAAAACAGCCTTAGAGAAGCTGACGGCCTGTCTAAGACAGTGCAAGAGGTACAGTGGGATTTAAGTGACTTAGCTAGAAACATCTGGAGAAGGTTTATGTTGTGTAATAATCTTTCTGTACACTGTGAAGATCTGTCACTCTGATTGGTTTAATATGAAGCTGAACATCCAATATCTAGGCGGATTTCTGGACAGAGAGGATGCTGGGAAGAAGGTGGAGAAGTCAACCAGATGCGGAACAAGTCAGACAGAATGTGATGGAGGCAAATGTTACGTGGTGGATTTATAAAAATACGGGCTAATTTAAGTTATAAGTTAGGAACAAGCCTAAGCTATAGGCTGAACTTTCATAATTAATAAGTCTCTGTATCATTATTGGGGAGCTGATGGTCCCTGATAAAAAAGTCCAACTGCAAGTTTACATAGTGCATTTCCTGTTTCTTGTGTTCCTAGGCTGCCCTGGTTTCTGCCCTCCCAAAAGTGGGGAGGTCTTATTCACTCACTCTCTCTTCACATGTGATCTGTCTGGATCTGTTGCTTCTGGAATTTCTTAGGCTGTCACTTAAGAGGCATGTGAATGAGGCATGTCCTGTGCCTGGCCCTGGCACCTCTGATGGAGGAGCTCAACATCCAGAAGGGAAGGTGTGCCCTCTGAAGGAAGCCATGAAAATGTGCGGAACCATCAAGGAGGCATACAGGCTGTCTGCAGCTCAAAATGTATCTGGAGCTTCGCCAGTGATCACCACCCTCAAAGCAGTTGGGTGAGGAGGGACTATATCCCCTCTGGAAGGAGTGGCCCCCGTCTATAAATAGCCAGCAGAGACAGAGAAGACAGTGAGCAGAAAAGAGAAGTTATTCGCAGGCTCTGTTTGGTCCACTTGTGCTCCCCTTTCTGAGATAAGACGTTTGGTTCTGTTCAGGCTGAGAAAACAAAACAAAGCAAAAATAAAAACCTACCTTGAATTACTAATACTTTCGCTGTCATCTTGATAACCTCAGAGCTAGTGATTTATACCTTAGGTGGCCCATGTCCAAGGGGTGTGTGTGTGTGTGTGTGTGTGTGTGTGTGTGTGTGTGGTGTGCCAGTGGGTGTGGTGTTTGGGTGGTGTGTGTATGTCCTGGATATGGAAGAGGGACAGCAAATGCTTAGGTTCCCCCACCTCACTTCTTTCCAAAAAGGGAACCTGCAAAACTAATCAGCACCAACAGGCAGAGTGGGAGAAATTCATTATCAGAGCTAGTTTTGCATAATTTAGCCACTGTTATTAGCAAATTAAGCTTGCAAATTTCCCTCATTGTACTGGCCTTGGAGAAGCATAAGGGACTGGATTAATCCCACAGTGGTGAGATACTGTTCACACCAGCAGACGTAAACTGCTGCCCAGACTGGGGTCTGTTTCCCTTCAGATGTCCTTGCTTGCTCCTGGTAGTCCTAGAGGAGGAAGATGGCCTGGATTATTGTTCTAGTGAGTGACAGGTGCTGGACTAAAGGAGATTTGTCACATGACTAGTGCTTCCCTCCCCACTGGCTACTACTATGGCAGGCCTGGATGCACATGGTAAGGCATCAGCTAGGGATGCCAGTGGTGTGGGCAGTGTGGGAAGTCTGTGGCAGCACCCTTATCTCAGGTGTGGGTTTGTCTTCTCCCAGAATATCTCAGGTTAGTGGTCCCCAATTTTCCTAAAGCTAGGAGACTTTAATATAGTTCTTATTGTAGTGACCTCCAACCTTAAAATTATTTTGCTGCTACTTCATAACTATAATTTTGCTACTATTATGAATTGTAATCCTGATATGCGAATCATAGGTTGAGAACTCCTGTCTTAGGTTAAACATTTTCCTTTTTCTTGTCGTTTACTTTTTAACTGAATAGGTCCTCTATTCTTTTGGCTCCTCTGATGGGCACGATCTATTTCTGCTGTCAGTTAGCCCCTTCCTGAAGCTCTCACAGCCGGCCAACCCTCTGGAGTCTGTCCTGTCCTCATCTGTGTCCACTCTGCTTGCAATTGGTTGGTTGTGCTGATGGCGGTGCACCTGCCTCTGCAGGGTGGCTCTGCTTTGTCCCGAGGTAATGTTCAGCTTTCCAAAGGAAACCTTCCTCCTGTTTCCTCTCAGCAGCCCTCCCCTACCTATACAAAGAACACAGAGAAAAATAGCACATGGGCTCTGCCTTCTTCAAGACTGAATGGGACATGCTTCTGGATAGTGAACTGTACTTCTGAGGTCTCCCGGCTCCCCTTTGTCTTGCAGACTAGTCAGTTCAAAGATGCAGACCCACAAAGGAAGCAAACTGGACTAGCAAAGGAGTCTCCTGGAAACGCTGGTGATATTTCAGGGAGTCACCACTGTGACAATCTGGTGTGCAGGGGCCCCAACAACCTTCTCTGGTATCTCTCATTCTCAGTATCCTTGCTGGGTACTATGAGGTCCAGGGTTTTGTGTCTTATCAGACAACGTGGATCCAACTTACTTTCAGCTCTTCCTCTGGCCTGTGCCCAGCACCAAGGCCTTAAGATTGAGAAGGATTTTGCTGAGTTAGTGAAGGCATGGCTTCCAATGACACAAGTTCACCAGAAGTCACTGTGTCTAGGTCCTTGTTAGAGCTTCCAGAATCTTCACAATAATCTTTCTCTTCTGGATCAACCTCCAAGCACCCTGTCTGACCCTAGGGTCTCTTCTTTTGTCTGTAAATGGCAAACACCGGGACCCATTTTGCAGTTATTCACAGATCTTAGAACCAGGCCTAGTGCTCAGGAAGCAAGTCTCCTTCTAGGGGAATGTGGGCTGCTGGAGGCTGACCCCAGACTTGGTGAACGCAAGCACACATCTTCCCACTGAACCCCAGTCCCACTAGCTCTTCTTGGTCTCTCTGAACTGACTGTTGAAGGGACATCTACCTTTCTCTATTTTTCTTACTTCCTGCCTCTACCACTCTCCTTAGAGACACACTACTGCTTCCTGCTGTGGAATAATCCTCTTGTACACTGTAAAGATTTGCCACTTGAATTGGGTTAATAAAACGCTGATTTGGCCAGTAGCCAGTCAGAAAGTATAGGCAGGGTGACCAAACTAAGAACGATGGGAAGGAGAAGGGAGGAGTCAGAGAGTTGACAGCAAATGCAGAGGAACAAAATGAGAATGTACTGAGAAAAGGTACCTAGCTGCGTGGCTAAGTGTAGATGAGAATTATGGGTTAATATAAGTGTTAAGAGTTAGCTAGTAGTAAGTCTGAGCTATTGGCTGAGCATTTATAACTAATATAAGCCTCTGTTTGGAAATTTGGAAAGCAGCTGCCAGGTATTTGGGACTAGGTGGTAGGGACAGGAAATTTCCACTGACAGTTTCCTGCCAGAAAATTCACACAAAGGGCTTTGGACACTTCTTGAGGCACTGTGGTTGGCTTGAGTGGGATGCTCCTGCTCACTCTCCTTTCTTATCTGATCATCTGAAAATCTTTGCCTCTTAAGTTCTGTTCAAGAAAATTGTTCTCAATCACTAATTCTTGGGATGCTGCCATAATTGCATTGTGGCTTCTGGGAATATAATGGTGGTGGGGGGCTGGTGTGTGTGTGTGTGTGTGTGTGTGTGTGTGTGTGTGTGCATGCCTGGGATTTCTGTGAAAGTTGGAGATTGAAACTCAGTCATGTTGGCATGGTAGGTGCTTTATCCACGGAGACAGCTCCCAAGCCCTTCCCTGTTCCCCACTTTAGACCAGTTACATGTTGTGGACCAGGAATCCTCACATTTCATTACTCACTAGAATGGCTTCAGAGCTCAGGACACATATACTGGTTTACTGGAAAGAATACTGTAGTGGAGACAGGTTGGTGGGGCACTGAGGCAGAGGCAGGAGGGCTCTGTGAGTTTGAGGCCAGCCTGTGCTGCATAGTGAGTTCTGGATGAGCCAGCTCTATATGGGAAGAGCCTGTTAAAAAATTTACAGTGGATAGATAGTTGGCCAAGCAGAAGACAGGGTGAGGCCTGGAAGGGTCCTGACCGTAGGTGCTTCTGATTGCACAGAGCAGGGTCAGTCACTCTTCGGGCATGAAAATAGTTCCCTAGTCTGGAAACTCTCCAAACTCAGCAGGGATCTGCAGGAAATGTCTTCTTGTGGGCATGATCGGTATTAACTTACAGCCTGTTTTTTCCTCTCATGGAATGCCCCAAGCTTTTTCATGGCTTGGGCTTTCTGCTGACCTGCCCTGTCCTTGAGCTACTATAGGGCACCTCATTATAACTAAAGATGTTTCTGTCACCCAAGAAAATCTAAGAGATTGGGAGTTATACCAGAAACTGAGGTCAAAAACCAAAGCATGTGTCTATTACTATATCAAATTGTCATAGACGGTAAGCGCCTAGCTATGTTTTAATGACCATGTAACAAAATAATCCATGTTGCATTTCACTCGAAGTCATCCTGTGTCTTACCAGTAGCTGCCACTGTTTGGCACAATCCTTAGTTTGAGTTCCAGAAGGGGAAGGAGTGAGTGTGCACACATGCACATCAGCTCCCAGAGCTGGTGGAAACTGGTCCTGTGCTGGGTATGTGAACTGTGCTCTGAATGACACAATGTGACAAAGAGCATGGCCTTTTATTCAAATATGGGCTCAAAAACCTATGTGTTTTATGATCTGTGCAACTCAAGGAAGTTGATCCATTTTCCAATCTGTACAATGGAAACACCATTTACCCCACCATGGTGCTAGGAGACTCACTAGGGTGGGATGCCCACGGCACTGAGTTTTCTGTACTGCCCGGTTTCCGCAGTCATTAAGTATCAAAGAAATCACACAGAGGTCTACATTAATTATAAACTGATTAGCCTAGTATTTCAGGCTTATTAACTCTTATAACTTATATTAGCCCATAATTCTTATAACATATATTAGCTGTCTGTGTCAGCTACGTGGCTTGGTACCTTTTTTGGCGATGAAGTCACATCTTGCAACCTCTGCAGCTGGGTCATAACTGCAGACTGAAACTTCCCTTTTCCCAGAATTCTCGTTGCCCCACCTCTACTTCCTGCCTGGTTGCCCTGCCTATACTTCCTGCCTGGCTACTAGCCAATCAGAGTTTTATTAAAATACAATTGACAGGGTACAGACCATTGTCCCACAGCATTAATAGGTAGGAGGTTTTTTTTTTTTAACCTTTCTCTCCTAATACTTGAGTAGCCGGCATGCACTCAGTTCTTAGCAAGGTAATCTGCTTCTTCCTTGCACAGAGGCATGTGACACTTCCTGGAGAAATGTTAACAAAAGTCTACTCACCCCAGATAGGGAGCTGATGGACTAAAGTACGGACACTGCCAAAGTACACCTTGCTGAGCCAATGAGAGTTACTGGGGCTGCCTACCAGAGCAGAAATCATTGAGAGACAGATGTATTACCAAAAGCCCACCCCAGCATGGCTGACAGCTCTTGAAATGTGACAGCAGGCACATGATCAGGTGGGAGAAAGTCTTTTCTAGGTGGTTCTGTTGGTTTGAGCCTCTTCTAGGCATCTCGGCTGGTCTGAGAGTGTCCCTCAGCAGTTCTGACTGCTTGTATATGCTTGGGCAGGGAGAAACAGCGGATATGGTCAGTTTCAGAGACTTCCTGAAGCTACTGAGTTGTTTATTTCTTGAGCTAAAGAGCTTCCTTATAGGATGTAAAGTTCTACTTCCCCTGAGAAGACTCTGAGTCTGTCTCAGGGTTTCTACTGCTGTGTCTCGTGAGACACCATGACCCAGCAACTCTTATAAAGGAAAACATTTAATTGGGACTGGCCTACAGATTCAGAGGTTTAGTCCAGTATCATCCAATGGGAAGCATGGCAGTGTGCAGGCAGACACCATGCTGGAGAAGGAGCTGAGAGTTCTACATTGAGACTGGCAGGAAGCAGGAGGTGAACTGGCTTGAGCTTCTGAGACCTAGTGATACATTTCCTCCAACAAGGCTACACCTACTTCAACAAGGCTATACCTTCTAACAGTGCTACTACCGAAGAGTCTTTTTTTTTTTCCCTCTGGAGATGGGGTTTCTCTGTGTAACAGCCCTGGCTGTCCTGGAACTCACTCTGTAGACCAGGCTGGTCTCTAACTCACAGAGATCCGCCTGCCTCTGCCTCCCGAGCGCTGGGATTAAAGGCGCATGCCACCACTGCTGGGCAACTGCAGGGTCTTAACAAACTTCTCTTCAGCAGGTCCTAATCTCAGAGGAGCTGGTTATGCAACAAGAAGAGCGCACTGTGCCTCAAGGATGCAGCTCTCCTCCTGCATTAAAGTGGCTTATAGGGACTAAACCCGAACAGCATCAACTAGGTACTAAAGCCTTGGTTCTCATGCAAGGGACTGTGGCTCTTGCTAGCCTAAAAGGCCCGAGTTAGGACAGAACGTGCCTACCTCTGCTTTCAACATCTCAATTCCTCCAGTCTGTTTCTGGTCTGCCAAGAAACAGAATTCACTGGAGGAAGGCAATAGGGAGTGTTAGTGCTTTGGGCAACCTAGGATAGGATTGACATTCAAGCACATTTTTGCCTGCATATGTATGTCTGTGCCTCACATGTGCGGTATCCATGGATGCCGGAGAGGGCATTAGATTCCCTGGATCTGGAGTCACAGACAGTTGTGGGCTACTATGTGGGTGCTGGGAATACAGTCTGGGTCCTCTGGGAGAGCAGGTATTGCTCTTAACCACTGAACCATTGCTCTAGCTCCAAGAACTTTAAATTTAGAAAAGTGAGACAGCACAGTTATGCCATTTTAATTATCACTTAATGTGTTTAAATTTAGTATACCCATTATTCTAATAGCTTTAAAATATTCCCTAAGGTAACATGAATATTACCACATTGAGCCTTGAAAAATACTAAAATGTAAAGATAGTGTGTGTGTGTATGGCACAGAAATGGGTTTTCTTCCACCATGTGGGTCCTGGGGTTTGAACTAAGCTCCTCGGCCTTGACAGCAAGCACTTTTATTCACTGGGCCATATTGCATGCCTTATTACTTTTTCTTCGTTTTGGTGTGTGACAGAGTCTCACTATGTATATCCAGCTGGCCTAGAACTTCTGTGTAGACCAGGCTGGCCCCAATTTCACATAGATTTACCTGCCTTTGCTTCTTAAGTTCTGGGATTAAAGGCATGACTATCACTCCTACTATGGCATTATTTTATGAGATGAAGTCTTTCACTGAACCTTGAGAACTCATTGGTTCGGTTAGGATGGCTGCGCAATGAGTACCACGGAGTTGCTTATTCTGTGTCGCCATGCTTCCATGCTCAGCACTCTTGCTGGCGCTAGTAATCTGAATTTAGACCCTCAAGCTTGTCGCAGGCACCCAGCTCCCGAGCCAGCTCTCCGGCTCCTGCTTTATATTCTTAGAGTTTTATTTTGCTATTTGTTGAATTTATTGTAGATTTGAAAAGCTTTGCAACAAAAAGTTGAGAGGGGGAGAATTCAGTATGTCTGGTGTGGTCTCTTTTTGGTAAAAATAATGTATATACCCAACACATAGAAAACTCTGGAAGGTTGTACCCAGAGGAACCACCGTGCTAATCTCTGAGTGACTAGAAATACCTTTTATTGTATTTTCTCACTTTCTACAATTCAGATGTGTAGTTTCAGTAATAAAAGACTGTTAAAGTAACAAAGGCCCACAGCACAGGAGAGGGAGGGTTCCTCGGATCTGGGAGAATCGTGGCCCAGGCCTTGAGACCAACTCTTCCTCTCAGCAAGATCACTTCCTTCAGCCTGATGTGCACTGGCCTGGGAAAGACTGACTGCCATGCAGCAGGCAAGAGATGAGGCTGGGTAAGACTTGCCCGACTGGGCACCTGACACTAACCACAGGCTCAACTACATGCTCTCTCTCAGTTTCTACTTGTGTGGTATGGAGAAAATGTATATGAAAACTGTTAAATTACACCTATCTATTGATATATTTATTTATTGTGCGGCTATGCCCTGCAGAGGTCAGAGGACAACTTTCAGGGGTCAGTTTCTCTTTCCACCAGGTCAAACTCAGGTCAAGCTTAGTGGCAAGCACCTTTACCTGCTGAGCCGTCTCACTGGCCTGCAGGCTATTTTTAAAATTGATCTCCTCCCACTCTTCTCGCCACTGTGTTGCTGTCAGCTCTGACACTTTGTGGTAGGACCCAAATCAGACGCGGTTCAAGTTATGCTTCTCTGCAGCTCTCTCATCCCCATCCCTGTAGCTGATTCTGGGATCCTTGCTTCTACTGGGAGAGACAGACACCCACACACTGCACCACATCCTCACTGGTCCATTAACAGATTCCAGACACTTCAAAAGATCCTAGCACTTGGCAGGCAGAGGCAGGTGGATCTCTGAGTTCAAGGCAAGTCTGGTGTACAGAGAGAGTTCCAGGACAGCCAGGGCTACACAAAGAAACCATATCTAGAAAATACAAAAACAAAAAAAGACCACAAGTGGGAAATGCACCCACCTCCACAGCTCAGCTGGAAACTTCCCACCTTGGGAACTCTCTCCTTTGGTCTGCTCTCTGGGACTCAGAGACAGCCTGGCTTAGGCTCACACTGTGAAACCTTTCCTTGAGACCTCTAAGTGATCCCACTTGGCCTCAAGGCCCCAAACTTTCCCCAGAGCCCCTGCCTAGCTGCTGTCTGTCCCTGGCCTTAACGACTCTTCTAATAAACCTACCTGAAAGGGCAGTTACCTCAGGTGTTGACCCACACCTGAGACCCTCACTGTTGTAGGCTTATAACAAGAAGCAAACCAAAGCCCCTTTCTTTCTCTCACGCTGCTTCAGTCTGGGGACGTTTACGCAGCAGTACACAGTCAGAGGGAACTGCTGCGTTTCAAGGATGTCATGTTTCCCAACATGCCCATAATGGACTAAACCTATGGACTTTAAGCCACCCTCAATTAAATACTTTTATTTATAAGAGTTGCCGTGGTCATGATGTTGCTTCATAGCAACAGAAACCCTAAGTAAGACAGGGATCTGAACTCAGACCCTTGTGATTGCAAGGCAAGCACTTATTGACTGAGCCATCTCTCCAACCCTAGTTTGTCTTTTCCTTCAACATACTTTATTCAAGACCTAGAAATATATTCCAGACTGCCCTGGGTCTTGTGACTCTCTTATCTCAGCCTTCTGAATGCTATACTATAAGAGTACACTACTATATGACCTTCATATTTATTTTATTACTATTATTTTTAAGATAAGGTCTTACTGCATAGTCCTAGCTAGGCTGGAACTGGCTTTGTAGACCAGGATGGCCTTGAAATCACAGAGATCTGCCTGTCTCTTCCTCCTGAGTGTCGGGATTAAAGGTCTGTGCTATCATGCTTGGCTCTAATTGCTTAAACTGGCTGTGGTTTGGGTGCTTTTTGTCCTGAAGATTTCAGCTTTGGGAGCCTGGTCCTCAGTGTGATGCTAAGAGGTAAAATCTTTACAGGGTAGGGGGCAGTGGGAGTTAAGGAAGTGCCCTTGCAAGGACTTTACTGACCTTGTTTCTTCTGGCTTGTTTCAAGCTGTGACCTCTTCTTCCTGTGTGTATTTCTGCCATTCGCCACGAGGTCCTCCAAGACAATCTGGATTAAGCCTCCAACCTTTGAAGTTGTGAGCTAAATAATTCCAGCATACTAGAGATGGATGCAGGAGGATTAGGAGACCAAGAGCTTGAGTCTAGTACAGGATGTATAACTATCTCAAAATTTTTTTTTTGTTTTTAGCCTACCTCAGACTTTTTTTAAGCAGTAATAACAGACTACTACAGTGTATAAATGGATGTGGACAAGAGTCCAGTCTACCTTGTACAATATGGGATCTTTGATGACTGGCCATTGTGATGCTCAATAAATATTTGTGGAATAAACTGGGCCTCGAGGCTCAGGACTCTAATCTCTAATCCCAGCTACTTGGGAGGCTGAGGCAGGATGAGTACATGTCCAAGGCCTGCCAAAGCTACAAAGTGAGTTCAAGGACAGTCTCTGCAACTTACTGAGACATCTCAAAATAAAAATACAGGCTGGAGAGATGTCCCAGGTCAAGAGCACTGGCTGCTCTTCCAGAAGACCCTGTTTCAGTTCCCATATGGCAGCTCACAGCCATCAGTTCCCATATGGCAGCTCACAGCCATCAGGACTCGAGTTCTAGGAGATCCAGTACCCTCTTCTGACCTCCAAGGATACCAGTCATGATCGCAGTGCAAAGACATATGTGCAGGCAAAGTACCAATACACATTAAAATTAACTAATTCAAAAAGGTAAGGAGATGTTTTAGGATGCAGCTCAGTGGTGGAGCACTCCCAACTCTCCTGGGTTCAACTCCAGTGCCACAAAACGGAAAAAAGCCCTGATATTTGTGGAATGAACGACAGAATGAATATTCAAGTCACAAACAGGGTCTGAATCAGTTCGGAAGAGCAACAGCCTAAAGCACAGGTCTGAGGCCACAAGCCAGAGAATGAGGGACAGTGAGGCAGTCCTGTCTAGGTGCAGAGGCAGTGTCAGCTAGCTGGAGTTAGAGCTCCCTAGATAAACACTGAATTCTGGACCTGGGCTGGCTCCTGAGACATCCTCCAATCCTAGCCTCCCTGTTGTCAGCCAGGCAGGCAGGCAGGCACTCAGCAGTTACACCAGGAAGGTCTGTGGTGTGAGAGGATTTATGGATGCTGCAGCCTGGATTTTCTCTCAGCACAAATAATGGAACTCAGCAGGACTCCACAAATGAAAAGTGACATTATTCAGCTAGAGAAAGGGCACAGTAGTTCTTGGGGTTCTCTGGTTGCAGGGGAGCTGCGGTTGGCTGACACCCAAGGGAAACAGAAGTTTCCAGAACTCTTGAGGCCTCTGGGGAAGAATCTGTCACCTCGGTGCTCTGGCCCCTTTCCCAGGAGGAAGAGGCCCTTTGACTGATGGTCCCACCACGAAGACACATAACAAGCAAGGAGGAAGAGGTGCAGACAATGGGAGGGTGAACTCTAGATGCCAATGGCTTTTGGGATCTGTGCTGACAGCATTGAGTCTCCTGCAGGCCACCCTGCAGGGTAAGAAGTTGGGAACTTCTGGCTTCTTGTGCCCCTGGGATCTGTCTCTCTGACTTGGCCTTTCCACCCTAGCTCATTAAACTGGTCCCTGTGTTTGCCCGGGCTAGAAGGTCAGACAAAGAGCCCAGGGAATCAGCGGTCAGCATCACGTCAGCGACCTAGCATACGGAAACTAAGACAGAAGACACTTGTTCAGGGTCAGTGGGGAAGCCAAGGGTGCATAAGGGCCACATATAAAGAAATTATATTTATCAACTGAAATGATTAAGCATATTCAAACAAATTCATCTTTAAAATTTTTTTATGAATGGGATTCTAAAACATATGTGAAAGTAAAAAGTCTGCACTCAAGTAAACGCAGCATTTACAGCTTAAATCCAAGTCTTTGGTAAGAAGTTCCAGGGCAAGTGATACAGCAACACTCTCGGAGAACTGGCTCTGCAGCCCTGGGCTAGTCATTGGGTGACACCTGTCATCTGTAAAGAGGTGCTGTGTAGCAAGTTCTGGCCTGGTGGTGAGAAGTACCCAGTGTCTCACAGCATTGTCTCCCATCTGTGAGGCCTGCTGCCAGTCCCAATCCGCTCTCTCAATTCTCAGGCAGATTCAAAGGACTGGGTTTCTGGAGTACTGCCTGTTATTTTCAGGAGTAATATTTTTTTAAAAAAACTAATTTTTCTTTTTATTTATTTATTTATTTATTTATTTTTGTTAAAAGCCAAATTTACATTTACTCCCCTTGTTCCCAGCCCTCCCGCTCCCCCACTACCCCACCGCCCTCCCCCTGCTTCCTTAAGATGG